>BSBM01000927.1:10557500-11035000 GCA_027924585.1 Larix kaempferi
CGAAACTTCTGGATCTTCTGTAGAGGATCACGAACTAGGGTTTTATGAAGACCATCCCTATTCCCAATCAAAAGGTTCAATCCAAGGCTCTAAACTCTTATTTTTCTGAGGAGCTTCCAGCCGTGGTCACAGACTTCAAAAATTCCATCTTTTGCTGAAGCCCTAATTTTCCATCTTTCCGATCAAAATCCCGAACCGGGGTTTGATCAAGCCCGGTCTTCTACACAACCAAAAAATTCGATCTTGGTCTCTAAATTTCAATTTTCCTGAGTAGCATTCATCCGTGGATTCCGATTCCAAGAATTCTAACTTTCTCCGAAACCCTAAATTCCGGAAGCCATGAATGAAAGTGCTCCAAAAATAATTCTGTTTTGACAGAAATATGTACCTAATTGTTTCTGCTGTAAATCTGAAATTTTTGCTCCACAGGGTCTGGAAACATTTTTTGTGGTAGCCTGACCTGTCATCTTTCTATCCTGATAGGTCTGACCTCAATTGGATTCTCTGAGAGAGAGTTATGCCAAATGTCGCAATGTGACCTGTTTTGGGATAATACAGGAGAGCAAACTTGTATGGCGTGCCACGTGTCACTATTTGAACTTCGGCCTTTGAAAACTTTTCTTGAGATAGCTCGCCTTGTTATGTTTCCATCCTAATAGGTATGACCTCAATTGGACTCTCTGAGAGAGAGTTATGCCACGTGTCGTAACGTGACCTGTTTATAGGATAATACAGGAGAGCGCACTTGTACGGGATTCCACGTGTCACTGGTTCAACTTCGGCCTTTGAAAAAGTTTCCTGAGATAGTACAGTCTGTGTACTACCTTTCACTTTTTATTAAATTTCATTTGGAGCTTCCTAGCCCATGTTATGACCTTTTTTCCTAGGTCACCTGATTTTGACTGAGATCTGGAAGAGGCAGAAACCCTAACTTGTACTGATCATAACTTACAAAGTACAACGAATATGAGGGTTCCCTTTGGACACAAGATACCTGGAGATGTTATCTACGACCTGTAAAGGTTTCAGATCCTGAACCTTCGCCAAAATGGATTTATAGCGAAAGTTCCACGATGACTGGTTTTTGCTATATAAAACCCTAACCTTCAAATTGTTGTAAGTAAAGCAAGTGTCGTAAGTGCCATACCTTATCTTCCTTCAGGTTAGCTCTGATACCATGTTAAAATTTAATATGCTAAGATAGAAAATAACAGCATTACATTCCATTTCACAATAATAGCATATATAGGATCACTGAAGAAACAACAAGCACAGCATAAACACAAGAGACACAAATTTATCCTGGGAAACCCTCATGGGGTAGAAAACCCAGCAAAGCTTCCTCGATATAGATGACCAGCAATATACAAAGATGTAACCCTGAGCATAAGCTCCTTCTTCTCCATGTAAGACCTCTCCTCCACAAGTGCGCCACTCTCAAGTGAGTGAGTGTGTGTCAAATGAGGAATACACCTCCTCTATTTATACACTACTCTGACATATCTTTTAGACAATACATGTAGGCTCGTATTTAACCATTAGGTTAAATACCCTATTATAACTGACTGGGCTGACCCCACTAGGGTGGTCTAACAACCCTTTGACCCACATAACACATACAGGGCCGAACCCCACTAGGGAAGTCTAATAACCCAAGTTACCATATTCCGACGGAGGAATAAACATATCCGGATATACAATAAGATCTTCACGGAGGAATGAAACATCTCCGGAATAATAAAGTACAAATATAATATTCTTTGAAGTTACAATATCTCAACAGGTGGCTCAATATCTCAGGAGTGAAATGGGTAGCATAAGGATAGGATGAATGTGGATGAATAGTGAGGAGCCCCTATCACCTTTTTATAGTTTTTTGGTGATGGAGAATACAACCATGGTTTGAGGAAATTAATGGTATTGGTAAAAATGGTTTAGGTTTCTTTTTCCTCTTTTTCCCTCTTTTCCCCTTTTTTGAATATATTTTTGAGTTTTATTCCCTTTTAATTGATTTTTGGGAATTTTGGACCATTTTTAGGGTTTTTTGTATTTTTTTAGGAAAATTAAATATTTTGAGGAGAAAAAGATAGATTTTGGTCTTTTTGGTGACCTTTCGAAGGTTTTAAAGGATAAAATGGTAGGAAAAGTGGACAAATGGGTCATGTGAATAGGGAAATGAGCTAGTGAGCACTTTTTGGGTGTTAACAATACCTACAAAGTCTTCTTGGTATAATTTATATTGGTATTGTTTGAAAGTCTTAGTAGAATGTAGGATCATGTATGACTCACTTGGAAAGGAGGATGTAGATCAACTGAAATGTTTAGAACCTAAATCCATTCCATAGATTTGACCATGAAGTCACAAAAGCTATTTATTTTTGGGTCAAAATCATGATAGAAGACTATATTGTTGAAGTTGAAGTTGAGTTCATCCAATTCTTTTCATGAGCATAGGAATAGTTTAAGAAAGAAGTTGATATCGAAGGTTGGTGAAAGAAATAACAACCTAGGTGAAGATGGTTTTGGAAGAAGAAGACTATATGTCTTTTAGCCCACCAATCCTCAATGTAAGCACTTGTTCTCGAGATTGACTTGGGACTGAACCAAAAAAGATGAGTGGTTGAAGGTAGAAGGGACCATGGATGAGATGCAAGCTCGAGAGATATTAGAGTGGTATTTAAAGTGGATCAAAATATCAAAAAATTGTTAGTTTTGCAACATACATAACCTTCATCAAGAAGTTGAAGTAGCGAGTAGAGATCTATTGAGGAGAAGGGGAGTAAAAAAGTGACACTAAAGAAGTTGGAGAAGTTGTAGAAAAGTGGAGAGAAAGCTTGTTCAAGGTTGAGTGAATGTGGATTGGAAGTGGAAGGAAGCTTAGGAAGACGAATGGACAGAGGTAGAGGATATAGGGAAACAAAGAAAGTGATAGAGGAAGCAATACAACATGTCATCAAATGTGTTTAGACTACCATTTTGGAGATAATAAGATGGAAAGTTTTGTTTGAAGAAAATTTTGATCAACTAATAGAAGAGGCCATGGTCATGGATTTTCAAGATAGTGGGTCACTTGATGACATGTTTCGACTATTTGAAGAAGAGGATATGAGAGAAGTAGACATGGTACAACTTAAATGTAGTGGAGCTAGTACAAATTAGTCATCGCCCCCTGTTCTATCTAAGACAACTAATGTAATTATTAGTTTGTGTTCCAGTTAAGATTTGAAAGAAGCCCCTAACAATGGTTCAATAAATAGTAATCATAGAAAACCAAGATCAAGAGAAATTATAAGTATTGGAAGTGCAATTGTAACTATTAATCTTAATTCAAGTTGTGGGACAAGTTTGGTCAACCAATTAAATCCATGAGGTTTTATTTTTTGAACCAATAGATCAACAATATGGTTGGAGTGATAGATAATGTGGCATTAAACCTTTTAGAGTTCTTGGGGAAGGGAAACAATGGTGTGGAACACCACTAGTTCCTACACGAGTCAATCTAAAGATCAAAGAGGACGATGTGGCTCTAGATACAACACTTCTTGAGTTCCAATCCACATTGTGGGGGTGGGATTTGTAATCGAACATGAAATCTGTATCGATTGATCCTTGGGGTACTACTAAAACCCTCAGACAAGTAAATAAATTATTTATAGTTGAGTTCTAGAAGCTTGACTTGGAGAAACATAGTTGCATTCAGTTCAAAGATATTAATCAAATCATTTGTGAAAGCGACTAGGAATACAACTTGTTGGCACAGGATAAGTCCGTAGGAAGTGCGGAAGCTGATGGGTGCGAAAGGTACAATTTGCGAAAGAAGGACCATTCATGGAGTTTGAGGAAGCACAAGAATAGTTAAATTAGTTAGAATTGGTCATGTGGACCATTTTGTAACCGAATAGTAGCATATAAATAGAGTAGGATTGTAAGGATAAGGGCATCCATTTTTTTATCAATCTTTCCATCTTTTTTATCTGATTTGTATCCACGACATGGTGTATTGACTGTTTCTACGAGGCCCATTCTGGAGGGTTTTAATGAATGCATGAGGATGTTCGATTATGGTTCCATTTCTGTCTCTGTCTTTATGCAATGATAAATGTGAATGTTTGCAACCTGTTTAATATTCTGTGGGTTGAATGATTACTGTTGATGCGAATAAGTAGGTTAATTATGTTGTTGTGAATGTTTACTATCTATTGAATCTGCGAATGAAAAGTTTGTAATATGATGCGAAGGTCATAACCTATGGATTCTGCGATAGTGATATATGGGTGAAGCATATTGTCAACTCCATAGCAGAAACTTGGTTCCTGCAGCCCCCTTATCGATCTCGGGTGAGAGTGCACTTGCTTCGCAAGTGTGTAAGGGAGCTTGGGTTGGTGTTTGTTGGCGACAGTGCGAAGTGAACCCCTGTCGATAGACACTGCGTCAACAAATGGTTCCATTGCCGGGACCTTGAGGAAGAAAAGAAGAGGATCTGTTGTCGCATTCGATGAAACCAGAGATCTAAGAGTGGTTCGATAAGAAAGCAGAATAATTCGTAGAAGGAGAAAAGTGAAACCCTAAACAAACAACAACCAGTTGGTTGCAGAAATACATTTATTCAGATATCCAAGAGATATTCTTCTATGAATTCCCAGTGCTGTTGCACCATTGGCTAGCGCAGTTGACGTTCCGAAAGAATAACTTCCAGAAAACTAAACCTGATTGTTGGACCCCAGAGTTGATCCGACAACTGAAGCAAGTCAATAGCAAGGTATCACGGGCTGTTGATTTTTGTGTGGATAGTATCCTCAAGGGATACGTGACTGAGTTTGCAGTAGACACTATCAATTCATATAGTGACGCAGAGAGGAACTTCTTCAAGGGACCACGAGGAAGGTTCTTGTCATTATTAAAACTATGGATTAAGATGTTTGTCTACAAAAAAGAATATTGAGAATGTCTGCCGACAAGTAGAAAAATCAGTGTGCTGAGGTTGAGGGTATCGCGTGAATGCAAATCTGATAGAAAGATGTGGGGTAGATGGATATAAGAGACGACGAGTATCCTATGGAGGCTCACGAAGAGTGTGGTACCTTGAGGAGTGGAGTGATATTCCGACGTCCTGAGAAGAAGAGGAGGACTGAGAGAGAGTATCTTGAGAGGAACGGAACGGAAGACTATGAAACATGACCACAAGGGAGGAAGCGACCTTATTGTGAAGGAAACGTTGACCAGGCTACCCCAGAAGTAGAAGAGGGACAAATCGTAAGTTACAACATACCTTCAACCCTGCACACTACGCAAAATTTTATAGGAAGAAACAAAAACTACTCGTAGAGTTTCCCTATGTGCAGTCGTAAGAGTAGCACTTCAGTAAATAATAATAGTAGAAACATTAGGATTGCGGACGAGGAGAAGATGCCTACCTTTCAGGGAAATGGGACCGAGGATCCCGAACAATATTGGTTCATATGTGAAGCAGTCTGGACTATGAAGTAGGTCCAGGACGAATCCATAAATATGGGACAGATAGAGACGACCCTTAGGGGCTGTGCATTAGACTGGTTCATGAAATTTATAAAGGTTTCGACGGGAGCAATGGCCAAGACATTGGCACAGGTCAGAACAACAATGATTGATGAGTTTAAAAATCCAAAATCAGAGTCGCAGTATGTTACTGAGCTCAAGGAGAATAAGCAATTCCCAAATGAGCCGATGTGGGAATTCGATCAACGGTACAAGATGTTGATAGAAAAATTGAGCTTTTCGATAAATGAAATGCAACACAAAGAGTGGTTCATTGCAGGACTGGTACCGCATATCCGTGGACCACTGATTCAGCAAAAATTAGCGACACAAGTGAAAGCATTAGAGATTGCGATGAAGCTGAAGGATTCACCAATCGGTGAAGCAGGGATGGGAACGGATAGAATCTAGGCACAATTGGCCACTCTACAACTTCAATTGGAGGATATCAAGAAGGGAAAGGAAACCCGCGGAGACATATGGTTCACTAGGTGCAAAGCTGAGGGACACCATAAGGACAATTTCCCCAAGTTCCATGACTATTTGTAGTTAGGAGCACCAAACCCCCTGCGTCAAGGATGCATGTCGTGGTGTCCTATCTGTTAGACCAGAGGACATCGATCGGAGGAATGTTTATATCTGCAAAAGATGGTGTCTAAGCCAGCAAACTTGTATTGCAAATTTTGTTGGTCGGTTGGCCATGATGAGAAATACTGCAGGGCCTATGACCTACTGCAAGACTAGACTGCGGACACATATTTTATGAAAGGGGAGGAGCAACCAATGGTGCAGCAACAACTACAATACATCCAGCCGCAGCCGCAGTTTTATCAACCGCAACAATATGATCAAGGGTAATACGGGCAACCGCAGTATGTAGGCACCCATAGTATCCACCACCGCCGTATGGCCAGTCGCATTATGGGAAGACGTCATATCAACAACCATAGTACGAGAAGCCACAGTATCCTCTGTGTGGGCCACCGCGTGGAGGTTTTAGAGGAGGATTCCATGGAGGTCAGGGTGCTGGTGTTGGATGCAGAGGAGCTGTTGGACGGGGAAGAGGGCCGATCATCTATTATAATTGTGGACAGCAGGGGCACTACCAGAGAGATTGCCCAAACCCAGCTCTGTAGTGTAGCTATTGTAGTGATATGGATCATAGTGTGGAGGACTGCCCTCAACTCATTGCGAAATGGCAGACCAAGAATCCACCCTAGAACTAGAATCAGAACAATCAGAATGCACCATCGACTGTACAAATGATATCGACGGAGGTTCGAAAACACAATGTGACTATTGGATTTTTGACACGAGGAGGAGTTGTGATAGGAATTGATAGGTCACATGCTAATGTCCGACCAAAAGCCAGGAAGAAAGTCACCTTTGATGCAGAAGGTGAAAGGGACGTTTTCTTGGAGGCATAGAAAGTGATGAGGAATAGGAGGCAGTTACCGCTTCAGGAGGAAGTCTATGACATGCCACCGATGTTTGACTCGATGAAGTCACGGAGGAAGGAAAGCAATCTAAAACCCTTCTTGGAGAGTTACCTAGAGCTGGCAAAGGACTCAGACGTGATGGAAGAAATATCCATCCTATTGCATCGACCGGAAAGTGCACACTAGGAATAGAAGGTTAATCGCATACACAAAAGAAAGACAAGAAGGGAGGTGTGAATGTCGGCACAAATTGGAGCATTTGATGTTGAATCCATCATTTTGGACCTAGGGTAGGATGTGAATATTCTTACCAAGCAAACATGGGAGATAATGGGGAAACTGCAACTAGTTTGGTCACTAGTACAGTTGCGATTGGCAATCAGAGTAAGTTCACCCCACTTGGTCAAGTATGCCAGCTTCCAGTAGAAATTGAGGGGCTCAGGACATATGTCAGTTTCGAAGTCATAGAGATTGTTGATAACACCAGTCCCTATTCGGTACTGCTGGGGATAGACTGGGAATTGGACAACCAAGTGATTATCAATTTCAAGAAGTAGTCAATGTCATTTTAGAATCGCGAGATGAGAGTTATTGCACCTTTGGATCTTGATAAGGGCAATGCTATGTTGAACCGGCTAGAGATGAGTTTACGGAAGGATGGGACAGTTTGTATAACATATCTAAGGATTATATTAATCCCACCGCAGATGGAGAACTGGGATGGCGCAGCGCCAGTTCAGCATCATCAGATTCAGACGAGGCGCTTGAGAATTGGAAGAACCGGTTACACAAAGTATCATTTAGAAGATGCGCACGGGTCACGCAGTCACTGCGATGGGTGGCCATAGAGGAATGTGCGCTACCTATGTATGAGGGATTTCTCAATTTGAGAAATTTTCTCTCTGAGTTTGAGGAGAAAGTGGCAGATCTGCAATGCTTATTGGCCTTGTAGGAAGCCTTGAAGGCTACTCTTGTAGGTTGGTGGGCAGTGCACAAATTGAATATCACAACTTGGCCACTATGTCGACGCCTCATGGAGGTTTGGTTCAGTGAAGCTGCGGGGTATGATAGGAAGATATCTGATGGTCGAGGAGACCTAAAGGAATATCTGAATCCATGTCAACATCAGTGGGGTTCAAGAGCAAAGTAGGAGTGGGTACATGCATTCATGCACACATTGTATGAAGTTCCACGGAGTTGGTATGACACAGTTGTTGCCTGGTTTTTCAACCAAGCATGTGCTAAAGATGCACCTGCTAACTAGTAGCAGCAATCTCAATGTAAAAGTAAAAACAAAACAGTAAATATTTAATCTATGATGTGCAAGGAAAGAAAAACTAGATTTAAGAACAATAAACAATGAGATCCATACAAGAGACAAGAAATAAAGAATTTGAGATTTTCTATTAATGGGCAAGCAATGGCTTGCAAAAAATATACCTCAATGGTGAGGATTGTCGAGTTGAGGCAACTGCAACGTTGAGATGCTCCAAGGCTCCAAGGGTCTCTTCTTCTCCAATGCTTCAATGGTTGGGCAAGGCTCAAGATGGATGGGCAAAGCTCAACAGGGATTTTGGCAGCATGAGGATAGGATGAGTATGGGATGAATAGTGAGGAGCCCCTATCACCCTTTTATGGTTTTTGGTGACGGGAAATACAACCATGGTTTGAGGAAACCAATGGCATTGCTAAAATGGTTTAGGTCTCTTTTTCCCTCTTTTTCCTTTTTTGAATATTATTCCCTTTTAATTGTTTTTTTGGGAATTTTGGACCCTTTTTGAGGGTTTTTTGTGTTTTTTGAGGAAAAATACATATTTTGAGGGGAAAAAGGTGTATTATGGTCTTTTTGGTGACCTTTTGAAGGTTTTAGAGGCTCAAATGGTGGGAAAAGTGGACAAATGGGTCATGTGAATAGGGAAATGAGCTATTGAGCACTTTTTGGGTGTTAACAGCAACAGAACTGCGACACGGGACGACCTCTTGGGAACAGCTTACCATTGGCTTCAACCAATCGTTTTCTTTCTCATACGAAAATCCCTTCATCCATAGTGCACTGCAGGTGATCTGTGAAAGGATATTTGAAGCATTACCGACAGAACAACCGATGCCACTTCAATGGAATGTGACACCAGAAATGTTGATGGATGTTACAATGTCACAAGAGAACCGAATGATGAGGATTATCCAAGGGCCATATACGTGCTGAAATCAGAAGGTAGTCGGAGTGTCATGGCACCTGAAATACCGTCTGATAAATTTCAGCAACCATTGGGTTGGAGGAGAACCTGAAGTTCACGAGCATTGGTGACTACTGGGATGAGTCGACGATTGTGAAGATGACTGATTTTCTGCATGAGTTTCAGGATCTGTTACCAACGAAATTCTCACAGATCAAAGCAATTGCTGGAGACTTGGGTGAAATGAAGATTCCCCTTAAACCCGATGCAAAGCCAGTCAAGAAGCAACTGTATCGATTGAATCCAAGATATAAGGAATGAGTGCAAGCTGAAATCAAAAGAATGCTAGAAGCTACCATTATAGAACCTCTGGAGGAATCGGAGTGGATCATCCCAATGGTGGTCCAGGATAAGAAAACTAGTGAGGTGCAGATATGCGTCGATTTGTGGAAGCTGAGTGATTCCTGCCTACATGATATGTTCCCGACACCATTCACGGATGAGGTGCTTGAAGGAGGAGGAGGTCAAGAGATATATTCATTCACGGATGGGTTCTCCGGCTATCACCAGATCAAGATTGCGAAGGAAGATAGGCACAAGGCCGCATTTGTCATGGAGTGGGGATGCTTTCAGTATACAGTGATGTCGTTTGGGTTGAAGAATGCTCCAATGTTTTTTTCAAGATTAGTGGTTGCGGCGTTCAAATATTACATCCATAAATTCCTTGCCATTTATATGGACGACTGGACAGTGTATGGGTTGGTCAAGGACCACGTTGCAAACTGAAGGCTAATGCTGGAGCGATGTCGACAGCACCAAATCTCATTGAACTTGAAGAAGTGCATCTTCTGTGCTCCGTTCAGAATTTTTTTGGGGCACATTGTCTGCAGGGAAGGAATGTGGGTAGACCTGATGAAGATTGCAATCATTGTCGACCTCTCACCATCGACGACAGTCAAGCAGTTGAGAGCGATGTTGGGACATACGGGCTACTACAAGAAATTCAGCCGAGGATATGTAGCAATTACAACACCAATGGAGAAGCTATTGAAGAAAGATGCGAAGTTTGAGTGGAACACAAAGTGTCAGAAGAGCCTTGACATATTGAAAGCGAAGATGGTCGCAACACCCATACTCACATTTCCAGATTGGACAAAGGAGTTCAACATCCACGTTGATGTGTCCTCAGTGGCACTAGCCATCATCTTGGCCCAACCAGGAACATGCAACATTGACCACCCGATAGCCTTCGCTGGTAGAAATCTATCTACTGCAGAGAAGAATTACACAACAACAGAGAGGGAAGGGCTAGCGATGGTTTACACCTTACAGAAATTCCCTGATTACCTCTTAGGGGGCCACTTAAAAATGTTCATCGATCATTCTGCGCTGAAATTCCTGGTGAACAAGCTTGTGTTGGGGGGGGGAGATCTATCATTGGTTGTTACTATTTCAAGAGTTTGATTTTGAAATAATTGTAAATCAAGGACGATTGAATGCAAGACCATACCACCTGTCAAGGATAAAGTTTGGCAAGGAACCAAGGAGCATTGACAAAGGATTTCCGGATGCTCAATTATTTAGAGTTGGAATGGTCGACGACCATTATGAGAAAATCATTTAGTTTTTGGCAACAGGGGAGGAGCCAGTACGGTTCACTACCAATCAGAAGAAGCAGCTAGTTGTCAGGGCTGCAGACTTTCAGCTAATCGCAGGGGAATTGTACAATATGGGACCAGACGAGACACTATGGCGATACGTCCTTCTGCATGAGCAGGAGAGGATTCTGTTGGAAGCTCATGACGAGATAGCTAGGGGACATTACGGTGGACGCGCAACTACTAGGAAGATGCTTAGAACAGGATTATGGTGGCCAACCATGCACGAAGATGCTGCAGACTATGCCAAGAGCTACGACATATGTCAATGAACATGGAAGCCATCACGAAGGGACAAAATGCCGTTGGTACCCAAGTAACATTGTAGGATTTCGACAAGTGGGCAGTAGATTTTGTGGGACCGATCAACCCACCCGAGAAGAGAACAGGGTTGCTCTACATCATTAGTGTGACAGACTATTTGACATGATGGGAAGAAGCTGCACCGGTGAGAGATTGCTCTGCTACAACTGCAGGACGGCTCCTTTTCGACAATGTGGTCACCAGGTTTGGGTGCCCCGAAGTGCTATTAAGTGACCAAGGGACTCATTTTGTTAACGAGACGATTGCAATAATGATCGATAGTTTCAGATCCAACACAAGAAGAGTACCCCCTACCACCCTCAAGCGAATGGGACAATTGAGGCATTTAACAAGACCTTGGAGCATGCACTCAGCAAGTAATGCAATGTGAACTGCGATGATTGGGATTTGAAGATTCCAACGATACTCTGGGCATATCGCACCACATCCAAACGATTGACCGGTTAGACTCCTTTCAAGCTCATTTACAGACAAGAAGTAATCATGCCAATGGAGTACATTGTACCGAGTTTGCGCATTGCAGCATCCATAGGGATGAGCGATGATGGAATAGTGGAGGAACGTTTGGCACAACTGATAGAGCTTGACGAAGATCAGTTCATCATAGGGTTCCATCAGAAGGTGGAGAAAGGCCGTCAAAAGGCTTGGCATGACCGCCATATTAAGCAGAAACACTTCCAGTGTGGAGATACCATGTTGTTGTATAAAAGTAAGTTTGCAAAACACCCACAGAATTTGTAGATGCATTGGTTAGGACCATACATTATAAATTTTGTCACCGACAGAGGTGCGGTGCAGCTACAAAGCTTGGATGGAGTATTGTTTCCTAAGTTGGTCAATAGGAATAGGATGAAGCCCTATTGCCATGATATGACATAGAGCGTTTGAGCACTAGCGTTAAACAAAAAACCAATAATGACAAAAGGTGGAGGCATGGATAATCGAGTTGCTTGTCGATGCTTCGCACAATTGGCATGATTGGCATGCGGGGAGTCATGTCCGAGCATGATTGTTGTGGATCAACTTTACCAAAAGATGGTGAAGAGGTATGATGACCGGGCACCAAGGACACAATGATTAAGCATAAATAAAAGTGTAGGAGGAGAGCTGAGCAAGGGAGTGTTTATCAGTCATGAGAAATTCATGCTTCAAGTTGGCCAAGCAGAGAGTTCAGTAAGTAATTCCAAGGAAGCCGTGGAAATGATCGATTTCATTTCATGCGGCAGCACCCTAGGTGTGCTGAGGACCAGAACGACGAGTGTGCATGAACAACCACAGAAGGAAGTGATGCAGACACTTGGGAGGAACAGATATGAGGTCTCACCCGAGATGTCTAAGCACATGGTAGTAGTTAGAAGATCCGTGGTCCTTGTGACCACCAAGATTCCAGGGGCAGAGGCCCCCTGACCCCAATAGTAGGCAGTCCTTGGTGTGAAACAGATGTGTCAGAGCAGTCAGCCTATTTCCCACCTTGGTAGCATCGATGGACTTTTCCCTAGTATGGAACCAGCACGATGTGCACTAGCAGATGTAGAAGAGGTAGATGATCAAGGTTTCTAGAGGCTAGAGGATGATTTCAAGAAGTACATGACAACGAACCAGAGATCGACGGAGGAGTTTGAGAATTACACAACAACGAGCTCCAAACGGCAAGAACAGTTTTAGAAGTATAGTACAGCGAAGGATGAGGACAAACAAACATTATCTAGCTGAGGTGGCTGGAGTGCGAGCCACGAGTTTTTTTTGGGGGCCTGTTGGCATGGTATAAGTTCGCAGGAAGTGTGGAAGCCAACAGGTGTGAAAGGTACAATCCGCGAAAGAAGGACCCTTCACAGAGTTCGAGGAAGTGCAATGTTAGTTTTTCAGAATTTCAATCTAATCTAGGATCTTTACTGAGAGAATAACATGTACAGCATATTAATCATCACAACAAGAAATCATAAGCAATCACATGAGACAATAAACACACAGAGTTTCCTTGGGGAAAACCATAAAGGTGAAAAACCCCAATAACTTCCTCAGAGATTGATAGAGCAATGATACAACCCAAGGATAAGAGATAGACTCCTAGCAGCAGCTTCTTCTCCTCCACAAGTGCACCACTCTCTTATGAGTGCATGAGTGAGAAGTGAATGATAAAATAGAGTGCCTCCCACACTCTATTTATACTTGACTTGAATTGCCTAATAACCCTTTCTAGGTTGGCCTTAACTTAACCACATAACATAATGCTGACTGGGCCGACCCCCAATAGGGTGCTCTAATAACCCTTTGACCCACATGACTTATACAGGGCCGACCCTAACAAGGTGGTCTAATAACCCATCAAGTATAAGTTACAACACTTTCGTATAGAGGAATAATAACATCTCTATAGGAATACAAACACTTCCATATAGAGGAATAATAACATCTCTATAGGAATACAATATACATATATGAAATACATTCTGAAGTTACATATACATCAACACTCCATCTTAACTAGGAAGGTATTTCTCTACATAGGTATTCTAGCACAAGTCTTCTTCTTTGGATCATCGTCACTAGATAATCGTCATCGTCACTGCTGCTGCTATCTCAATCAATCTCTGAATCTACTCATCATAGGAAGTTCTACAGAGCCATTCCTTTTTCATACTGGATGCAGGCCCACCACCTGTAGGTCTTCATCATCACTGGCCACATTGTGGAAATCTCAGGACTTAGTATGTGCATCACAAAACCTTGCAAGAGCAGCCAGGTTGTTACGAGCACACGGCTCTACTTGTCGGATCTCCCAGGGACATATTGTATGTGACTGTCACAAAACCTTAAAAGAGTCTCTTGACAAGCAAGAACCCTAAAGAGCATCTGAGGCCTTTTTCATCCTGTCCAGATCTACAGGACTTATTACATGTGACACCTACCACAAAACCTCGCAAGAGCATCCCAGGATGTTACAGGTACACAACTCCAACCTGTAGGATCTCCCAGGGAGATATTACATGTGGTCATGGTGAAACCTCGCAAGAGCATCCCAGGATGTTACAAGTACACAACTCCGACCTGAAGGATCTCCCAGGGCTGAATTATATGCCATAGGACAAAACCTCGAAAGAGCATCTGCTAGATATCCCAGGGCCAAATTATATGCCATAGGCAAAACCTCGAAAGACTATCTGTAGATCTCCTAGGGCCAAATTATATGTCCTTCCAAGGCAAAACCTCGAAAGAGCATGCCAGGCTGTTACGGGTACACAAATCCAACCTATAGGATCTCCCAGACATGCTCATCTGCACAACCTGTTCCATGGCCACAGAGTATCAACCTGATACTCACCTTACATCATCTTGATGTACACATGATCATCCTGATCATCATCACTGCACGTCCTGATGCATGTCATCTGGAGCCACATCCTGAAGCTCGTCATCCATGATCATCCTGATCATACAGTGCATCTACCTTATGCATACCAAGTATCTACCTGATACATATCATCATAAATGATCCACCTGATCATACAATGTATCCACCTGATACATATATAGAAACATGATCCACATGATCACACAATGTATTCACCTGATACATATCAATATACATGATCTACCTGATCATACAAAGTATCCACCTGATACATATACAAATACATGGTCCAAGCATCCAACATGATGCATATACAAAATACATACAAATGATCAGCTGATCATATCCAGCATCCAACATGATGCATATACAAAATACATAAATGATCCAACTGATCATATCTAGCATCAACATGATGCATACATACATAAATGATCCAACTGATCATATCCATCATCCAAATGATGCATATACAGAGTAGTAATTGGAGCATCCTCCTCTTCAGATCATCTCATTGTCCATGAAGCACAGCCCAGATGCACATCATCCAGCACTTACATCTCCAACATGGGAGAACACATCTACCACCATTTGGGGAAGGTTCCAGCACTTACTTTTTCTCCATGGGAGAACACATCTACCACCATGTAAAAAATGGCTTCATCCCTTACATCTACACCATGGGAGAACACATCTATCACCATGTGAGAATGGCTCAGCAATTATATCACGACCATGGGAGAACACATCAATCATGTCGGAAAAGCTGATGTGCATCTGCATCTTTCAGACTCATCACTTACCTTTGGAAGGAACATCAATCTGAAGTGCACCAATCCTCTCTCTGAAGTACTCAAACTGCACTCTGTCCAACGGCTTGGTCAATATATCTGCAACCTGCACATCCGTCGCAACATACAGGAGCTCAAATAATTGAGACAGTAGCTTCCTAAGCCATACTGCCTCACAACTAGCTGAACAAGCTGCAACATACTCTACTTCGGCTGTACTCAGTGCTACGTAGGACTGCTTCCTGCTAAACCAAGAGATCACACATGATTCCATACTGAAGCAGCACCCAGAAGTGCTCTTCCTATCTGCAGCACTGCCTACCCAATCTGGATCAACATAACCCTGTAGGTTAAACTTTTGATTCGCATCATACTTGAGTCCATAATCAACCATACCCTCCAGGTACATCAGAATATGCTTTACAACAACCAGGTGAACACCTCTCGGATCCATCAGGAACTGGCTCAATGTGTTCACCGCAAAGCAAATATTTGGTCTCGTGTTCATCAGGTACATCAAAGACCCAATCATCTGATGATACACAATGACATCAACCGAATCAGATGAAGCATCACACAGAAACTCCAGGTTCGATGCCATAGGTGTGGCCATGACCTTGCAGTCTATCATCCCGAACCTCTTCAGGATCTCTACTACATACTTTCCTTGTCCAAGGAAGATTCCATCTGCACTATGCCACACCTCTATAAAAAATAGTGCGTCAGCTCCAAGTTCTGTGTGTTGGCAATCAATCTATCTTCACTTGTAATAAACAGGTCATCCACATACAAAAGTAGTATCACTGGATTGCCTTCCTCAACCTTGTAGTAAAGGTTGGAATCCGCTTTACTCTTGGTAAAGCCCAAACTGGATAGAAAGCTGTCTATCCTACCATACCAAGTTCTACACATATATGACTCCCTGTCATGTGTCTCAGAACCAAGTGGCTGGTCCACTTACACTTCCTCCATGACCACACCATTCAAGAAAGCTGTCTTGAAATCCATCTAGTGTATCTTCCACTTCATCACTGCAGCCAGAGAAAGTACTAATCTGATGGAAGTGGATCTAGCTACAGGAGCAAAAGTCTCTATCCTACTATCTGCAACATACTTGATCTTTATAGATCCACATGGAAGTCACGACAGACTTCTCATCCCAAACATCATTCTTCATGATCGATAGATCATGGCATTCTTCTCGGATCCTGGGAACCTCAATATCTTCAATAGATAGATTTGTTGCTGGACCAAATGTTGTAGTCCTTCTTTTGTAGGTGCTCGTATACGATCTTTTCTACAAAACAAGTTAAATTGCATGATTAGAAACCTCTCATAGTTTTCAGAACAAATTCTTACTCATAAAGAAATATGTCATATAGTCATGTAATTATCTTAGCCAATGCTTCAATACACCATTTATCAATATCCTGTAACTTTCTAGATGCCTTCCAATCTCTACCAGAACATTGTTAAGAGTGTCCACAACTCCCAACATGTCAGCAAAGAGGTTTCATTCTAGATAAGTAGCAATGGAATGGTGTACAGTGCCATAGGCCACTTACCCATGTATATTGGTAGTATACTGTTCATCAATGCAACTATTCTAATATGCATAATACACAACCTAATTCTAGGAACATCAGTATATACAGTATTGAACAGTATTATTTAAACAATCAAATATACAAGGAATGATAATTTAAATACTTATCTTTGTTTGTTTGTTGGGTTGACTCCCTCTCAGTCTTTGCTTCCTTTCTGCAACTCCATTATGATGTGAATTGTGAGAAGTGGTCAACTCCCTCTGAATATCTGCATCCTTGCAGAAACTAATGAAGTGTGCTCCCTTTTGATCTTTGCTTCCTTGCAGGAACAATTGGAGTGTGCTCCCTCTTGATCTTTGCTTCCTTGATTACCTGTCCTTGAACTTATATCCATCCTTAATCATTATGGATGCTTATTAGTATCATCATTGTGTTATCCTCAAGGTCTCATACATAATCACACATTCATTAGTATAATCTTAATACTATCAAAACACAATAATCTTAAACATGTATAGTCATGATCATTTCAAACACGGATAATAAACATTAGTATTCAAGGTTTCAGGGAAGACTTCTTTTACTCATGCATATTCTTATTTGATCATAGGACTCTTCTGGTTAGTCAAATAATCAATCAAGGTAAGAGACATAATATGCATGAACCCTTGATTACTTAGATTTCTAACTTCAACAGTAATCATTATCATTCGTACAAAAGTACTTATATAAGAGATCCTAACACAAGATATGATTCTAACTTGATATACGAAAAACATACCTGGATTGTCATGCTTTCTAGTTATGTCTAACATACCCACATAATGTCTTCTTGTTCCTTTTAAAGAATTTTGCTATTAACCTGCATAACTCATAAGTTAAGCATTGTAGAACCAAAAAAAATATACATACCTCATAAGTAGAGATTCTATGCAATCCATGACTATGGATGAGTCTTTGTCTTCATGTCACCATGGTCATGTGTTCTTGAACTAGAAATTTCTTGATGTACCTTTCATGTTAGCGGACAACATAAACCTCATACAACACCACAGTGCATTAGTATAATCATAAATGTCATAACCCTAATCAATGAGTGTCTTCTATCATTTACATGCATTCATCCTTTTAATAGGGTGATAAGACAAGTCAAAAATTAAACAAGATTGTACTAACCTTAACAATATGAAGACAAACATATCATAAACTTAATCATGAACAGAATTCGAAACATACCTGTAAGTCATACCTGTCAAGATTGCTTGTAATCTTCTTATGTAAGGTCTTAGCCTCATTTCCCTCTGAAACAAGAACTTCTTCACTTATGCAGGTGACCAATCCATTCTTTTCTAGGATTAGCCCAATCCACTTGATTTGTAGAAATTGGATCTGAAGCTAGATTAGGGTTTGTCAGAGAAACCCTAAAAATTCAAACTTTAAATTTCAAACTTTTGAAAGGATAGAAAGATGTACCTTTCTGAGCTAGTCAAGCTGGTATACTCAGAATTTGAAAACTGCAAATTTTCACCCCTCAAAATTGCCTTTTAGATTTCTGGATTCACTAGGGAGGACCCTAAATTACGGTTTGAGTTTCCCGGAGCTTCACTCAACCAAAAGGTTTAATTCAAATCTCTAAGCTTTGATTTTTCTGAGGAGCTTCCAGGCGTGGTCACAGATTTCCAAAATTCCAACTTTTGCAGAAGCCCTAATTTTCCATCTTTCCGATCAAAGTCCTAAACTGGGATTTGATCAAGCCCGGCCTTCTTCCCAACCAAAAAATCTGATCTTGGTCTCTAAATCTCGATTTTGATGAGTAGCATCCATCCATGGTCTCTGATTACAAAAATTCCAACTTTCTTCGAAACCCTAAATTCCGAAAGCCATGAATGAAGGTGCTAAAAAATAATTATGTTTTGACAAAAATATGTACCTGATTGTTTCTGGTGTAACTCAGAACTTTTCGATCCACAAGGTCTGAAAACGTTTCTTGTGACATCCTGACCTGTCATCTTTCTAACCCCAAAGGTCTAACCTTAAATGGATTCTCTTACAGAGATTTATGCCAAGTGTCGCAATGTGACCTGTTTATGGGATAAAACAGGAGAGCAAAATTGTATGGATTTCCACGTGTCACTTCTTAACTTTGGGCCTCTGAACCTTCAGCTTGTGAAAGTACAGTCTGTTCCCTACCTTCCACATTTTACAAAATTTCATTTGGAGCTCCCTAGCCCAAGTTATGACCTTTTTCCCAAGGTCACCTGTTTATGACTGAGATCTGGAAGAGGCAGAAACCCTATATTGTACAAATCATAAATCACAAAGTACAGCGAATTCGAATTTTTTCTTCATACACAAGGTACATTGGGATCTTATCTTCGACCTGTAAACTTTTTATATCTTGAAACCTCGCCGAAATGGATTTATAGCGAAAGTGCTACGATGACTGGTTTTTGCTATATCAAGCCCTCGCTTCGCAAGTGCAACAAGTGTCGTACATGCCATATCATGCCTTCTTTCAGGCTAGCTTTGATACCATGTTAGTTTTTCAGAATTTCAATCTGATATAGGATCTTTACTGAGAGAATAACATGTATAGCATATTAATCATCACAATAAGCAAGCATAAGCAATCACATGAGACAATAAACACACAGAGTTTCCATGGGGAAAACCATAAAGGTGAAAAACCCCAATAAATTCCTCAGAGATAGATAGAGCAATGATACAACCCAAGCATAAGAGATAGACTCCTAGCAGCAACTTCTTCTCCTCCACAAGTGCGCCACTCTCTTATGAGTGCATGAGTGAGAAGTGAATGATAAAATAGAGTGCCTCCCACACTCTATTTATACTTGACTTGACTTGCCTATTAACCTTTACCAGGTTGGCCTTAACTTAACCACATAACATAATGATGACTGGGCTGACCCCCAATAGGGTGGTCTAATAACCCTTTGACCCACATGACTAATATAAGGTCGACCCCAACAAGGTGGTCTAATAACCCATCAAGTATAAGTTACGACACTTACAATATAAATGACGACACTTCCATATAGAGAAATAATAACACCTCTATAGGAATACAATATACATATATGAAGTACATTCCGAAGTTACAAATACATCAACACTGCCTCTTAACTAGGAAGGTATTTCTCGACATAGATATGCTAGCACAAGTCTTCTTCTCTGAATCATCATCATCGAATCATCGTCATCATCATTGTTGTTGTTATCTCAATCAATCTCCAATCTACTCGTCATAGGAAGTTCTACAGAGCCAGCCCTTTTTCATGCTGGATGTAGGCCCACCACCTGCAGGTCTTCATCATCACTGGCCATACTGTGGAATTCTCAGGACTTATTACGTGCGTCACAAAACTTGGAAAAAGCATCCCAGGCTATTACGAGAACACAACTCTACCTGTCGGATCTCCCAGGGCCATATTATATGTTCTCCCAGAGCAATGCCTCGAAAGAGTATCCTAGGACTTATTACGGGCACACAGCCCAACCTATCGGATCTCTCAGGTCAAATTACATGCTCATCTGCACAACCTATCCACGGCCACATAGTATCAACCTGATACTCACCATACATCATCATAGCATCATCTTGATGCATATCAACTGAAGCAACATCCTGAACCTCATCATCTATGATCATCTTGATCATACAATGCATCCACCAGATGCATGCCAAGTATCTACATCATACATGATCTACCTAATCATACAATGTATCCACCTGATACATATACAAATACATGATCCACCTGATCATACAATGCATCCACCTGATACATACAAAAATACATGATCCACCTGATCACATCAGGCATCCATCATGATACGTACACAAATGCATGATCCAACTGATCATATCAGGAATCCAACATGATGCGTACACAAATACATGATCTAACTGATCATATCAAGCATCAACATCTGGATCCTCTTGATCAACAACATCATCATCTAGATCATCTCGATCAACAACATCAACATAGCAGCATACTCTACAATACACATGATCCAATTACAGGATGATCAACCTCGCTCACTTTAGGACATAGGTGCAAGGATGATACAATCCTGATTCACTTACGGGATAATCAATCCCTCTCAATTTAAGACACCTCTCATGTTTATGGATGATGCAATCCAGATCTACTTACAGGATGATCAATCCTTCTCACATTAAGACACCTCTCATGTCTAGGGATGATGCAATCCCAACCACAGTGCTAGTCCTTTTTCATACTAGATGTGACCTAGATTAAATCTAGGATTTATCACCACAAAGCCAGTCCTTTTTCATACTGGATGTGACCTAGATCAAATCTAGGATTTACCACCACAGAGCCAGTCCTTTTTCATACTGGATGTGACCTAGATCAAATCTAGGATTTAACACCACAGAGCCAGTCCTTTTTCATACTGGATGTGACCTAGATCAAATCTAGGATTTACAACCACAAAGCCAGTACGTTTTCATACTGGATGTGACCTAGATCAAATCTAGGATTTACCACGTACATTTTGAACCAACTGTTTAGGTACGATGCAGTCCTATCATGTACATTTTGAACAAACCGTTCAGGGACGTTGCAGTCCTATCACGTACATTTTGAACCAACTGTTCAGGGACGATGCAGTCCTATCACGTACATTTTGAACTAAACGTTGAGGGACGATGCAGTCCTATCAGGTACATTTTAAACTAACTGTTCAGGGACGATGCAGTCCTATCACGTACATTTTGAACTAAACGTTCAGGGACGATGCAGTCCTATCATGTACATTTTGAACTAAATGTTTAGGGACGATGCAGTCCTATCATCCAGTTAGACAAAGTCTAAGGACCAATTTTCGAAGACATATGTCTACGGATCAATTCAGGGATAGAAATCTAGGGATGATACAATCCCTCTCGTACACTAGGGAGCACTTGTTGGAGACATATGTCTATGGATCAATTCAGGGACCAAAGTCTAGGGATGATACAATCCCTCTCGTCCACTAGGAACCACTTTATCACTCACCTTGTATTTTTCTATGCTACCATCCGCAACATGCTTGATCTTATAGATCCACTTGGAAGTCACAACATACTTCCCTTCTAGTCTTGGGACCACATGCCAAACATCATTCTTCATGATCGACTAGTATTCCTTGATCATAGCATTCTTCCAATACTGCATCCCGAATCCTGGGAACTTCAGATTCTTCAATATATTCAATAGATAGCTTTGTTGTTGGAATAAATGTTGTATTCCTTCTTTTGTAGGTGATGGTATACGATCTACAAAACAAGTTAAATTGCAGGATTAGAAACATCTCATAGTTTTCAGTACAATTTTTTACATAAAGAAATATGTCATACAGTCATGAAATTATCTTAGCCAATGCTTCAATACAACATTTATCCATATCCTGTAACTTTCTAGATGCCTTCCAATCTCTACCAGAACATTGTTAAGAGTGTGCACAACTCCCAACATGTCAGCAAAGAGGTTTCATTCTAGATAAGTAGCAATGGAATGTTGTATAGTGCCATAGGCCACTTGCCCATCACATGCATACTAGTAGTATACTGTTCATTAATGCAACTATTCTAATATGCATAATACACAACCTAAGTCTAGGAACATATATGCATCATTGAACAATATTATTTAAACAATAAGAAATGATAATTCAAATACTTATCTTTGTTTGTTTGTTGGGTGGACTCCCTCTCAATCTTTGCTTCCTTGTAGGAACAACTGGAGTGTGCTCCCTCTTGATATTTGTTTCCTGGATTGCATGTCCTTGAACTTATATTCATCCTGGACCACTATGCATGTTTAAGTGTTTACTAGTGTCATGATTGTGCCATCCTCAAGATCTCATACATAATCATACATTCATTAGTATAATCTCAAAACAAAATAATCTTAAACATGTATAGTCTGTGTTAGAACAAGGAAAATAAACTTTATCTCGACAATTGGATGATTATCTTGCTAAATTGCTCAATTTTGAGGAAAAAGAGGAAAGTTTGGAGAAAGATAGATTGAGTCTTAAGACTGAAATTGAAGATCTAAAGGCCAAATTGGCAAATACAGCATAAGAGAAGCAAGGAACAGATCAAGGCAACAAAGATGCAAGAATAGATGATATAGTTCAAGCTGCATGTCCCAAGTTAGCTTGAAAGAGGTGGAGATCATAGAACTAAAAGAAGAAAAACAAACACTAGAAGAGGAAAATCAGAAAAAGGAAAATGAAATAAAAGAGTTGACAAAACACAATAAATATTTGGTAGACAGAAATCATAGGATGATAGGTCAAGTCAAAGGACAACTAGCATTGCAAGGTTCAAAACGTTTGATTTGGGATTCAATCATCGATGATGCTACAAAATTCAAGCCTTATTTAGATTTTATGAAGAAAAATGAAGCCATAGCAAATGATAGCTTACAAAGCTGTAAAGCAATGAGAGAAGTTTTAGATAAGAAGGTGATCTGAAAGCAATGGCTATTGAAAACATGGTAACAATCATACCTTGGGCTAGGAGAGTCCTTGGAAAACATTCTCACATTGAGAATGTTTAGGCTAGACCAGAACAGATGAAGGAACATGTTGAAGCCTTCAAAAAGGGATTTGAAAAGCTAATACAAAAGGGATTGCCTTCTTTTTGGGATGAAAATAATGAGTTAATTTTCCAGGACAATTATAAGGATTTACTATATAACATCTGGAGGAACCATCAGCAATTTCATGGTTTGAATCATGTTCTAATAGGGAAAATTCTATTGAGGAAACTCTCCCTTGATTTTGAAATTCTAAACCAGTTGGCCATGATAGGGGAAAATAGTCTTCCAACTTCCATTGCAGAGCACATAGAGATGAAATTTTTGGTCGAGGAGATGACTAGTTATGAGGTACCTTCTACAGAGCAATGGAATACAGCAGAGAGATATGGGAAAATGAAGTACACGTTGCACACGTGAAGACTACTGTTTGAGAAAGAAGCCCTGTTAGCAGCTACAACCAATAGAAAGACATCAAATGTTATATTCTGAGAAATTTTGGAAATTGTATAAATTTTGACCGAAATGGAATGTAATCGTTAGTGTATAATTTTCTATTTTTAGTTATGAATAAGTTAGGGTTTTACCTCGCGAAATTTTACAATGTATAAAAGACAATTTTTGGCAATGTAGTAAGTGTTGGAACCCGTGAAAAGATACTCGTTTGTATTGAGCCCTTCAATTTTGAATAAAGATTGCCGAGCAAAGTTGATGCATATTTTCAAGAGTAAAGATTCTAGTGTTATTTTATTCAAAGGATTAGAGGTTTATTTTTGGCAATGTAGTAAGGGTTGGAACCCGTGAAGAGATACTCATTTTGTATTGAGCCCCTCAATTTTGAATAAATATGGCGGTGCAGAGTTAATGCATCTTTTCAAGAGTAAAGATTCCTGTGTTATTTTATTCAAAGGATTAAAAAGAATGTGACTGTCCTGTCAATGATAAGCTAATTAACAAATTGAATGATGATAATGATTGCGCTGTGATTGCAGAATGTGAAACAATATGAATCAAGTAAAGAAATTGACTGATGCATAACCTGCATATAAATCATATGAATGATAAATCAAGCACACGGATTTATATGTTTTATGATTTAACAATATAAAACAGAGTTATTAGATGTATGTATGAAAAACCAAAATGAATCATGGAAACTTGATACACATAACAAAAGACAGTAAAAGAGAAACTAACTGAAATTCTTTAAAGACTGTAAAACATTACGAGTCTCCAAGTACAGAGTGTCTCTAGTTCTCTCCTTCAATGCCCCCCACCCCCCATTCATGCGATTTGCCAAGGGCAGATTTCCCGTTGGAAAATACATCCAAAATATCATCAACATCTTGATACTTTGCATGCTCAAGCTGTAATTCTGCCTTGAAAGTGAAAGCCTCGATCTCCCTCTTCTTAGCAATTGACCATTATGGATCCCTCCCCTCACAATCCTTGGTTAATATCTGGACCTCCTCTTCAGCGTATTGCTCACCATGCAATCAACTGGATTTTTTTTATTAAAGTAATAAACATGATATGTACATACTTCATATAAAAAATGTTTAGAACCTGATTTCGCCCTTTTTGAAGGCTAGTTTTGACACATCCAATACTTAATTTTGAAATTTTAAAACAGATTTTAGCACTTTCAAACTTTGATTTTGCATTTTTGAAATCCAAACTCGACACTTCACAAGAATTATAATCACAGTGAAATTGAACATACTAGTACAGAAAAACATAAGTGTATTATTTAACAAAATACTTTCATTTTCATTTTCTTCACAATTGGCCTCACATCACTCATGCTATAGCACCCCATGGCCCATGTTAGAGTTGTTATTGTAATTTGAACATTGCGGCTATGAGTATGTACATAGCATGATAATATTTTAATAAAAATACCAGATGGCTGCATGAGGAGCAATACGCTGAAGAGGAGATCTAGATATTAACCGAGGGTTGTGAGGGGTAAGGTTGACTTATGTACCCTGTTCCCTAAACCCTTGTTCTATAAACCTTATGATAAACCCAAAATCCATACTCCTAAGCCATATTCTTAGTGGGGGGTTAACTAATAATTAATTATTATTAATTATGATTTAATATGGAGTTTAGTGGCCCACATATTCTTAGTGGGGGATTAACTAATAATTAATAATTATGATTTAATATGGTGTTTAGTGGCTAATCGTGATTATGGTGGGGAGGGGTAATGTGTGCCTTTGGGAACAGCCACATGGGAGCCCAAAGGGGACACTAGGTTGCCTTGGTGATCCAGGAGGAAGTGGGGCAGGTTACCGCTATGCACAGCCTTGGTGGTTGGACGTCAGTCCGGGGAGGATGCACATAGAGGCACAGGGGTGCAGTGTCTGCTGAATGGAGGAGAAGTGCAAAACTCCGGCAAGGATTTTCAGACACGGACAGTGAAGAGGGTCACTGTGTGTTTTGAGTTCTCAGAGAGTGAAGAAAACTTGGGGAAGAATCCCTGTGATGAACCTGAACCCGAATTGTTGAGTTGAACTATTTTGGCCATGATTTCCCTTGGTTGCATACACCAGTCAACTAGAAATTTTGGATGAGACCCAGAGGGAATCCCGACATTTGCAGTGAAGTATGTCGCTGTGCATTTTGGGAAGTAACTCTGGTGGGTAATTTGTGGAATTGATAAGGAATTGGTTACCAAACTGTTGTTTTGTTGAACCCTATGTATATCGTTATCCCTGCTATTTCAATCTTAGACTCTTAGATCACTGTTGGTGAGATATCTCTAGTTAATGTCTAGATCTTAGCTCGGGGGTGAACTTGGGAGCTGAAATAGTACAGGATGGACAAGTTCTAAGTTTGGGTGGAGTGTGGCTCACATGCAGCTAGTTGCCACATTCATGTGAATTTCAAACAAGTGTATCTATGTATGAATTATGATGTTCATTTGTTTTATGATGCTTGATATGTTCAATCTATGGAATGAATGTGTAAATAATGTAAGCCATGAATATGCTATGTTAAGCTTGCTAGAAGGTTGTATTCATGAATGATGTTGATCTTTCTTTCAATTGCATAAGCAATATGTTGTATTAATTTTGTATGCGAATGATGAATGGTTAAAACTTCATTTATGTAATAAATATGTGCTTATGATGCACAACCTCATTGATGGATGGATGCCTCGTGTATGTTCTTAGAATGATAGGCCTAAGCCTAGTTATCAAGTTGTTAATTAGATGCTTAAAATAAAATCTCATTTTTATAGTCTTATACATTGTAGATATGTATATGTGTAACGTGGGATACATTACACATGCCATTCAGGTGCAACAAGCAATGCCATAATCCATTTAACAAGAATGTGTCATTGAAATCTTGGCAAGTATAAGTTTTTGTTATAATATAGTTCCCTTACTCGTTACAAACATGTTTTTATTTCGACTCATCTACAATCAATGTATTTGTAGCATCCCAACCATGGATCAAAATGTCCCAAACCTTATTTAACATACTAGTACAAAATACCATAGGTGTATTATTTAACATAAAACTTTCATTTTCATTTTATTCACAATTGGAAATGTGTCATTGACATCTTGGCAAGTATAAGTTTTTGTTATAATACAATTCCCTTCCTCATTACAAACATGATTGTATTTCAAGTCATCTACAATCACTGTATTTGTAGCATCCCAACCATGGATCAAAATGTCCCAAACTTTATTTAACATACTAGTACAAAAAACCATAAGTGTATTGTTTAACAAAATACTTTCAGTTTCATTTTATTCACAATTGGCCTCACATCACTCGTGCCTTTCAGGTGTAGCAAGCAAGGCCATAATCGATATAACAAGAATGTGTCATTGACATCTTGGAAAGTATAAGTTTTTGTTATAATACAGTTCCTTTCCTCGTTACAAACATGTTTTTCTTTCGAGTCATCTATAATCACTGTATTTGTAGCATCCCAACCATGGACCAAAATGTCCCAAACTTTATTTAAAGGATTGCGAAATACATGAGGATTTCCATCAGCTTGATAACCCTCTCTAGCTATGCAAGAACAATTTTCATGTGTTAAAATTACTTTAAATTGTTCTCTTTGTAATCTCGTTCTTTGTAATAATTTTAGTAAAAAATCGTCAACGTTTTTTTGTTGGGCACATGTCCATACTGCAACTTCAAATATACTAAAGCATTTTTCAAAAAAATCCCTTAATCCTGGATGTACAAAATAGTACTTTGTTGTTGATTCGATATCTGGTGCTCGTGGCAATCCGATTTTTTTTTTTTATGTAATGCGTGTAACAAAACTCCATTGAAATCGAAAATAATCAATGGAACTTTACTAGAAACAAATCTTCTAGTGCTATCTGCAAACCAAAAACACACACACTCAACCCAGTCAATAAAATACTATGGTTCAATGTTTCTAGGTATATTGCCTTCATGTTCAACAATTTTTGAAACACATTACGAGATACGTGGTACAATGTCCATAAATAATATGAGAATTGTGTAATAAAACATACATCAATTAAATGTAGAAGTTGTCAAAAATATACAAATCACTAGATGATTTTTTTTGTATAATGTGATGGTCATTTTAAATTGAATGTCTTTAACAAATGCCCCATTTTTTAACGAGGCCTGAGACAATTTAACAGAGAACGCAACATTGTTTTTATAGTTACTTCTCTCATTTGTGAACCATCGAATGTCCAACTAGTTGGTATTTTCAACCAGTTTGCCTTGCTATTATCTACTGATTGATATTGCCCTTCATCTATAAACAACATGTTCATTTTTTTATATATATATCCATATTGGATAAGTACATACTTGAATAACTTTTGTATATGTTCAGTACTTCACCAACATTATAGTATGCAAACATTGGGTAATTATAAATAGTACTAAGTTTACATTGCTCTCGAACCCAAATAAATACAAAGTCTTTATTCTTCAACCAGTCAAATATACCAAGGAAATTTTTTATTTCCATGTTGTCTAGCGAGGAAAACTACAGAGCAACATCTAAATGTTCTCTGGAAACACTGATAATATCAGGGCTGAACATTTGTGCATAATAACGATATCAATTATGGACAAAATGAGGTTGTTTGGAAGAATCTTCAATGTTGTATAACATCTGAACTCCAAAGAGAAATCACTCTACTCGCAAGAACAATAGTTTCTTTTGCGGTGATATCCGGGTTGCATACAAGAACCGTGACTATACATATAACAACACTTTGCTCATGAAGTTAATGATCACAAACATGCATTAACTGTAAATGAATATCTTGATTTCGAAATATTAATACAAAAATCACCCAAAATTTCACAGATTCAAATGATTTAATAAAAGCATAACACCGAACTAATAATATGTTCGATTAAGACGAAAATAGCAATGTCACCTAAAAAACAGAAAACACATTGAATTATTTAAAATAGGAAATGATAGGTTACATCTAAAAATAGACAATGATGGGTTACATTTAATGGATGTCACTCCAACCAGGAGAAGGAATTGAAGGTTCTAACATCAACTGATTCAAGCATTTTACTAAAACCCTACCAAAGTCGATGTACCAACTTAGTATCTATCCTAGTGGACGATGCAATAAAGGGATTACTCAAAATACAGTTTTTAGATGGATTTGCTTTCACACCATCACCCTCCAAAACACTGATTTATGTATTACTTTGCGAAGATTGCACTAGGAACTCCTCCCACACACTCTCCAAATTTTTATGTGTATTTCCTTCTTCATCGTTGGTACATTTCTCTCGAAACCATAAAAATAAAAATTTGTCCTCATATGATTTTTCCTTACTGCCTGCCCTCAAAAAATTTGTAAACAGTGATTTCCACTCAATGAACCACATTTAGATGACCAAATCCCAACATTGAATTTGGAAAAACATAATGCCAAAAATTGCATGCCATTTGTTCGTGACTCATATGTAGTTTCTTGGTGCTTAAATTCAAAATCACCAAATTTAGTACTTTCTCCCCCCTTGTTTACTTTTTCCATCCAACAATATTTTTTTCATTTCCCTTTTTTTCTCTTTTGGAGTCATTTTCTGTGACTTTCTTATGAAATAGAAAACCTCCCATTTCTAATATCAATAACATTTTTGTATGGGGAGATGCATGTAAATATTGCTTGTCGTTATATATTTCAGAATAAATTTGTTTTATCAATTTATGTCGAAAATATTCTGTCTTTTATCTGTCAATGTCGGGCCAACATTTGATCCCTCTCCTGGGTCATTATTGTCCAAGCTCTCGCGTGGTTCATTACTATCCAATGTGATTTGTTGGCTAATATCCATGGACATCGTCGATGCCAGCTCTGGTTGTGGACGATCCACATGTTGAGTAACAAAACAATCATCTTGACCTGGAAATTTGCAGGTATACATTTTATATAATTTTTTGCAAGTATTCAAGGTCACTATCCCCTTTCCTAATTTTGTTAATTTAACAACGATCTTTGCAAAATAATTTTTTACCTTCTTGTCCATCTTGTTCTCGAGTTTGGTAGTTCTTTGTGGATTCTCTATCACATTCAATGTTATCGGATACTATAATTGTATTGGACGATACCTAAGTGTGCTCATTATTTGAAGTTGTAGTAGAATAGGAATTGGAAGAAGTTATTAAACATAACCGACTGAGAAAAGTAAAATACAATGAAGGAAGACATCTGAAAATGTTAATACAAATACATTGTTTTATACCTAATTCATCATAGAAACTATCCATAAAAAACTCTTGTTGTACAGTCTCCACAATAGAAATAACTATTCTATTCGCGACTTGATCAACGAATGAAGAAATCTACCTCATGCATACAATGAAAGAACTGTACCTCGAGAAGTGACCAGTTTGGAAACAATGTTATCCCAGAATTCCTGTGTCCTTGCTTTTGCAAAAACATGGCTTCTCGAGGTATCATTGTTAACCTTGGGAAAAGGTATATCATCATTGGTAGTCCCTCATCCTTCCAATCCATATCCATTTGAAAATGGGACAAACTATCCTCATCCCTTCCAATGCTCCAAATCTGTATAATAGAGAATCCTTGAAACAAGTCCTTGGAGAAATCTCTATGCACTCCCTTGGTAGGATTATGTGTTACCTTTTTTTTCCTTGCTGAAAAGTGTGAAGCTTTGGAAACCATACAAGAGTTTTCCATATCAGATAAAACAATTAAAGTACATGCCGCTTCATTAGATTCTAAGCAGTACAACAACGCAAGCATATCTTCTTCTGTCCATGGCATATCGCAATTACACATATCAACAACAAGCAATTCACAGCCGATTGTCGCACCGAATAATGGAATGGATCTTAGTGTGTTGACCAAAGATGCAGGATAACAACATTGACAAGAAAACTGTGAACTATGTTTGACGTTTTCAATGGACATACCCATCCACTCTTTATTGATATATATATTCAATATTTTCTCAACATCAGTTGGTAGTTTGGTCAGGTGAGGAAGAAGAAACGGAAGAAGAAGCATCCAACGAAGAATGGGAAGGATTAGTTTGGGATTGACACTCTCATGGTGGAGAGTTAACATTTGTAACATTGGGTACATCCGGAATCACCAGATTGAATAACCATACCGGTAATCCTATGGTTAATCCAGCAAGATTTTAAGTGGCAATAAAGGGAGAACCAATACCTCCAACTGGAGGAAAGGCAAAAGGTACCCCTTGAAAAGGGGCCTCTTGATTGGTAGTCCCAAAAGAGATTTCCATATCTAAACTCTCTAAGTCCTTCTAACTATCATGCACAAGAAATGCTACTAAAACTAAAAGCAACAGAAAAACTTGTGAATAGGAGGGATGTAAAAGATGGATCCTCATGAGTGCATCAAGCTATCACAAATCGCGATATACTATAGGGTCCAACAGTTATACTCGGCCCAATTTTTTAGAGCACTAACCAAGGAGGATTGGGACTGTACCCTTGGCCATATAACCTGACTACCTAATAGTATGTGCGTAGTAATCTCCCTGAGTGTTGTTCTCGGTGTATTGCGACAACAAGACGGTCAAAAGGTTTGCTCGGATGGTTCCAGGGAGCCTAATGGGGTCTCCCGATATACTCAAGATACATGGGAGATCAAATCCCTAGTGGTGTTGTCTAATGGACAACCGTACAACATGACCCTTTCTATATACTACTGAGTACATGAAGTACCTTTCTATATACCTAAGGGTACGTGAAAGGCCATTCGATATACCGGTTGGTACATGAAATAACTACAAGCCCCCAGGATGCAGTGCAGGAAAATAACAACAGCTGCCACGCTTAAAGACGTCGGAACACGTCTCTAACATAACACACAAGTTGCTAAAAGTTTTTAACTTAAACTAGCGCTTGATTTTATCTTGTATGGTTAAGTGAATCTATGAAGTGAAGACTTGGAATTTAAACAAGATGCAAATCTGATATATATAAAAATGCAAGTCTTCGTTTCTATGAAGTCCTACTTAAGAAGGAGAGAGAGATATATTTTCTTCCCAAATGCACAACCGAATGTAAATGCAATTTTAACCTTTTCAAAATGTTGAAAACAAGTGAAAAACTCAAAATGAATGCACCCAAAAGTATCCTAAAGTGATAAAAGAGATCTTTTCATGAACACCAAATGCAATAACTCTAATTCGTTTCCTATCTTTTTACACTTGAGAAAGACACATCTAAGCTACGGAAAGAAGGATTCCACAAAAATTTCCAATCAAATGCAAGACAAAGAAAAGCATTTAATAATCTTATCTAACTCAAATGCACACAAATCTGAAACGAGTCTTTCTTCTTCTTATGAGTGTAAGACCAAGAATGTCAAATGATCAAATTAAAGCAAGAAGAATACTTATGTTTTCCAATTTCATGAATATAGAAAAAGAGTGACAAAATCAAGCTTCTCTTTGAACTAAAGTGGAGACAAGGAATCAATATTTCCCAACAATCATTAGATATCTCAACATGTAAGGGAAACACGATGCACAAACCAAGGAAAAGACACTTAAAAAGACATGGATATCCCACAATTTTCAAGTCTTTCAAAACAAGCCAATCCGAAACAAACCAAAAATTATCTCAAAACCTGGTCAAAACGACTGTAGGACAAACGATTCATGCCCCCACCCGGCCATGAGGGGGAATGTTTTTTAAAAAATAGAATCCATTTCGCTTAAAATGTAAGCAAACCACTAGTTTTTACTCAAAGGGCCAAACATGGATCCAAATCTCAAAAAGACCCAAAAATGGAGGAAAATGACAGTATGCTGTGTCTAGGGGTTCTGTGACTGAATCATACAATACACAGAGCTCAATGGATCAGACCAAAAACAAAATTTGGAGAGGATTTTTACCAAGCACCAGGATTGAAAGGTCGGCACACTCTACAGTGAGGCCCAGAGCGCCAGGCACACTCTACGTACAGGGATTCAGCATCGACGATGCAGGTTGAAAGAAAGGAAAATGTGCCGATGGCATATTATACTCAAAATAAATTAGCATCAAGCAGGTCGAGGTGCACTGGATGGATTACCAAGTTGCTTCGAGCATTATCAATGGAAACAGGTAGAGATCTCCAAAAATGAAGAAGCAAATAGTTTGATGCTTATCCAAATGGGATTAGGGAAAGCCAACAATCTCTTCAAGAAGAAAATTGGATGGTAAAAAGAGGCTCAGGAGGCAAAGAAATGGCTTAATAAGAAATCAATAAATAACACATTCAACTTGAAATCAAACAAAAGTATTCCCCAGTATGGTCATCATATTTGTTATTGGACAATCTACTCGAGTGGACACAAGCTAGATCTCTCTAGTTCAAGTGAATCTAGAACAAATAAGAACAGAACATAAAGCTACTTTCCTATATCAGATTAGAGATCAAGAAATTAGATGTCTTACCTTCATATTTGTAGATCTTTCTCCTCGTTATTGCTCCAAGCTCCGCGGTCATCAGATCTATAGCTACAAGACATGTCAAAACATATAGAGACAAAACAAGCAGTAAAACATATCTAAACACTAACTAATCCAAGTAAACAGTTAAGGAAGTGAACTATAAATATCATCAAAACAACAATATTTATGGAAAGAGTTTATATTACTGTATAAAGAGTGGGAAATACAAAGTAGAGAGATGATTACAACCCAAGCCTTAACGTTGCAATCTTCCTCCAACAAGCCAAGCCAATGCCTCCAAAGAAATGGTATGTCTCTCAAGAGATGGACAAATATCACCCAAGCTAATTTCACCAACATGAGAGTACTATAGACTTTCCTCCCTTTCGAATGGAGAGGAGCTTTGTTTATATAGGACCAAGTGGATAGAGTAGGTTGAGGATCATGGGGAGATGGTTAAGGGATCCTCCCAATGGGTTAGGGAACTGAATTCCAGTTCACCTAGAAGTTAGGGATAGGGATCCACCTCACCATGCTTCGAGATCTTGCTTGAAGGTCCCATTTTATCCATTTAACTAACTCCAACGCATGTTGGATGAAGGCAATCTGCGCCAGAAAGGGGAAGCACAATATGCATGAAGGCATCTTGCGTTTCCGGCACACTCTGTCAGACGGTAGTCTGCGCTGGGCTCGTTTAGGTGCATGTTGCTTGTTGACAACCTGCGCCGAGCTACCCAAAAAATGTGGAAAGGGAACCAAAACTTTCTCAAGAATACTTCTTGGTCAGGGAAACTCCAGGGATTAATGCATTGAGTTGACACAGGAGTCATGGTGACGAGATTTAGGTGTAACAATTCTTTACCAATACCTACATCCTCCCATTTAATGCTCTGGCTCTTCTTGATGATACGTAGCTACCAATAATAAGAAATCGCTACTGATTGGAAGGTATCATAGCTTTCACAAGACTTGATCACTCAACCAAAAATAAGGGAGATCGTTATTCTAGATATACACTCCATCCTTCTAAGGAAGACCACAACCTACCAATAAGTCACATGAACTCTAGAAAATAAAATTACAGCCTCAGGAAATAGTAACATGTCCTACCACACTTATAACTTGCTGCAAATGAGTGACACGATCTGTAATACCCCATTTTGATCCTTAGGGTTTATTGGATTCAATGTAAATATTGTATAAATGCAATGTGTGTTTGTTCTAGTGTGTAGCTCAAGGCCAAGGCCCCACTAGAGGATGCTCAGGTTTTATTTAGAAGGAAAGCATTTGACATTCTGATTATCCATGTACTATTAAGCCATGAAGGATTCTAAATGATGTATATATTAAATCTTGCAATAAAATACCAAGAAAACTAGCTATGGAGGAAACCAATAAGAGGGGACCATGTGTATCCACTAGGGAGAGGTGAGGGGGTTGTGGGATTGGATCCCATGCTTCCACATGTCATTTTGCGAACCCATTTGACTCCCCATGTTCACATTTAATTCTGTTGTAAGAAGGTGGTTGAGAAAACCTGCCCATGAAGTCGATGGAGTATGGAGTAGCCCTGCAATCTGCATGGCAGGGTATGGCTCTGTTTTTCTTGAACCTTAATCCAATATAACTCCTAGTAATTCGCCCACCCTAATCCCTATTCCATTGTTTACCAATAACCTCAATTCTCACACATTGCAGAGCCCAACCGGGAAGAAGAAAGAAGAAATCGTGATTCTTTGTAAGGGGGAATTTGCAGAGTTGAATGCACATAGAAACCCTGCATAGGAAGCAAATCGGTGGGGATATCCATGGATCAGACCGCGGGGATGAATTACAGAGCATGAGCATCTTAGGAAACCTATGAGAACACCTGGATATGATAGTAGAAGAATTGAGTTGCGGGACAAAGTTTCGGCCACAGCCTTGAGAATAGTCCAACTAGATTAACAGAGAAGAAGGAAAGACATGAGTTGGATCTGCTTGATAAACCTAGTGAAGGATAAAGTCTCATGAAAGTAGCAACTGGACCTTTCTATTCCCACCTTGAAGAGCATTGGAAGGAAGGGGCCCTGAGGGACTGTGCAGTAGAGAAAGGGGCCTTCCTTGTGTTGGGTGAGGTAGGTATTGTGGGTGTCATGCTTGCTGAGTAGTTTGAGATGCCTGTAGCTCTTTGGATGAGCTCACTGGCTTAGCATCATCCTCCTTGTTCCCTTACATACTTGATAAACCCAATTGCATGTTGGCTTAGCGTTAGGGTGGAGCATTGTCTGTGAGAGAGCCTATTTGGCCCTCCTTAGTGGATACACAACCCAGCTCGGGGGTGGTCTCTTAGCTGAAAGAGTATAGGCTAGACAGATACCTATGGTTGGGTGGAACGTTATTGTCACTTACCCAATTACTTTGACAGTTCCATTTAAATATAAGTGCTTCTGTGGTGTTAAATGATGCTAGTTTTCCAATGTTATGTTTACTTGTTATGCTCAAGTTATTTAAATGGATGAATGCATTAAATTGACCAGTATGAAGACCATGTATAGGCATGAGTATGAGGCTGATTTCATGTTTGAACACTTCACCAGTCGCTTGATTTTAATATGCTGCTAACCTTGCAGGTTGTAGATGCATTCATTAGAAGTATTTCCACTATGTGTGTCTTTTATGCATTGTACACACCCTTAGTAGGTTTGTAATTCACCTTATGAGCTTGGGAAATGAGTTAGACACCCCCCTTGATGTGTTCCTACACCCCTCTGTGATCAGATGAAGGAAGGGGCCTTGGCAGGGTGATTCTAGGGTTGGTTGCAGTGGGGTAAATAGGTTTTGAGGGACCTTAGAGCAACTTTTTTATTGGAAATGAGGCAAGGTCAGATCCCTCAAGTGTGGTAGGGACAGACACCAGTGTACAAAGCTCTCAAACTAGAGATTTCCAATGGTACCAGACTTGTCCAATTTGGCCGAAAGATGAAGGAGTTATCGGGATAGGCAGTTGAATATAATAGGGCATGGCCATCTCCTGACTTCCCAAATATGCACTACGAAATGCAGAAGTTGGGGGCGCATTTCTTGAGCGCTGGGCACTTTGGCACTCCACAGTTATGAATTTTGCACTGTGGAATGTAGAAGTTGGGGGCGCATTTCTGCAGCATCGGGCACTTTGGCGCTCGATATTTCCAACTTTCCCATAGTGGAATGCGGAAGTCTGGGGTGCATTTCTGTAGCGCCATGCATTTTGGTGCTCCGCATTTTCAATTTTCCCACTGCGGAATGCGGAGGTCAAGAATGTAATTCTTCAGGGCCAGGCATTGTGCTGCCCCACATTTCTGACTTTAGCACTGCAGAATGCGGAAGTCGGGGGTGCATTTCTGTAGCGTTGGTTATGGTGGTGCTCTGCATTTCTGACTTCTGCACTACGAAATGCGGAAGTCGGAGTCGCATTTTGTTCGATGCCATGATTTGGGCATTCTACCCTTCCAAATTCTGAATGCGGATTGCGGCCAAGTTGATTGCAGATTGAGGATTGGAAGCCATTGCAGTTGCGTGTAAAACTAAGAGAATTGGGAAAAAATTTATCAGGTTTCTCCCATCTCCTCTGAAGGGCACCAAGGAGACTGGGGACGTGACACGATCTCCACAAAAAATTCGCCCTTTAGAGATGAATTCATCCTCTTTTATAGTATAGATACCCAACATCACAATCAAATCGCCCTCATAGAGACAAGCATAAAAAAGGTAAATCATAGACTCCACGAACCCGAAGATGGAATACCAAATATGCTCAATTGGAAGCCCTGGGTGGATTTCCCACTAGAATTTTCCCTCGGGCTAGTAGGAAAACCAGCTACGATACCATTGCAATGTTCCCAACCCGGATGGGAACAGATTGTATGAATTTGACAAATAGATAACAATTTTTACATTGATTTATAACCTTCAGAAAAAATTTGCATTCACATCAACATTTCATCAAACACATTGGGAACATTCAAGAACACACCAAAATGGCGGAATATTGTTGGCACCTTTATTATGAAAAATAGATGGTAGACAATACAAATAACTATGGTTGATATAGTAGCTACTAAGACACACCCAACAAGAACCTGGAAGTGATGCCAAACCAAAATGATGAAGCTCCAGTGAAGACCCTACATGGATTCGTCTCCTTGTCTAGCTAGAGTGGATCTATCGCACCACCGAAACCAAACCAACAATGGAAGGGGTTTTCCAACCCCTAATGAAAACTCTAGGATAACCCCTAGACACTCACAAGAAATCAATGTCAAATCAAGGTGTCCCTAATGGATGAATGCCTCCCCTTTTATCTTATTTTTGAGCCGAATACCATGGACAATACCATGGGCCATCCAATACCTTCCACTAAAATATCCCCTTTTTAATTAAATGAAACCTTAATATTATAATAATTGTGGGCCTAAGTGTAATACCCCATTTTGACCCTTAGGATATATTAGCTTTTAATGTAAATATTGCATACATGTGATGTATGTTTTTCTAGCGTGGAGCTCAAGGCCAAGGCCCCGCTAGTGGATGCTCAGATTTTTAGTTAAAAGGAAAGTATTAGATATTATGTTACCCATGTGCTATTAAGCCATGTAACATTGTAAAAATGATGTAAATATTAATATTGCAATAAAATACCAAAAACTGGCTATTGAAGCAAGGAATGAGAAGGGGCCATGTGTATTCCACTAGGGAGTGGTGAGGGGGTTGTGGGGATGAACCATATGCTTCCAAATGTCATTGTGAGAACCCATTTGACTTTCCTTGTTGACATTTAATTCAACTGTAAGGAAGTTGTTGAAGAATTCAGTCCATGGCTTCAATGGAGCATGGGCAGTACAGAAATTCGTATGGCAAGTATGGGCTCTATTTTTCTTGTACCACAAGTCACTCTACCTCACGGTAAGGGGTTCTTCCTCATTCCCATTTCATTGTTGAACATCCCAGCATCAGTTTTCATCCATTAAGAATTCCCAGCAGTGAGCAAAACTAGAAATCGCAACTTTGCAAGAACCCATGTTTTGAAGAGCCATAAACACACAGAATTGATATTTGACAATGAAATACAATGGGGGATCCATAGATATGAACCTTGGGGCGAAATTGAGAGTATTAGATACCCCGAAATCCATTGGAAAACCCAGTTTTTATAGCCCAGAAAACCAGTGACAGAATTGAGTTATTAGATGACAGAATTGTGAGAAACCCAAGTGTGAATGATTGAACAGAGGTTGGGTTTGCTTGATAAACCCAGTGAAGGCTGGAATCTCAAGGATTTAGCAGCTTGGACCTTTCTACACACATCCTGAAGAGCACTGGAGGGAAGGGACACCTGAGGGACTGCGCAACATAGAAGGGGACCTTCCTTGTGTTGGGTGTGGTAGGTACTGTGGGTGCCTTGACTGTTTGAGTTATCCTGAGATGCTTGTAGCTCTGTGGTTGAGCTCACTGGCTTAGCATTTCCCTCCTTTGTCTTCTGTATGCTTGATAAACCCAACTGTGTGTTGGCTTAGCATGACTGGTTGAGTGAAACCATGGCTGTGAGTGAGCCTGTTTAGTTCCTCCTTAGTGGATACACATCCCAGTTCGGGGGTGATCTATCAGCTGAAAGAATATAGGCTGGACAGAGATCTGTGGTTGGGTGGAACATTGCTCTCACATAGCCAGTTGTTGGACATTTTCATCTTAAAGATAAGTATTCTTTGTGGTTTAAATTGTGATCATTTTGTGTTCTATTCTGCATGTTTGATTACTCATGTTAATTGAATGATATGATTATCTTAAGCTAGTTGGCATGAAGCCTGTGCATAGCATGAGAATGTGATTGATTATTGTATGATTGTTTCATTATTCTGCATGGAAGAAATAGGTTGATGTATTCCCTTCTGCTTGTGTGTTATCATGGTTATTCTGTTGTGTTTATATTGAGCAGGATTATGCACTACATTTCAAGATAAGTATTCTTGTGGTTTGAGTTATGTTAATTATGTGCTCTGCAATGTTTTAATTAATGGATATTGTTTATATTGTTGAATGCGTGATGAATGGTGTGTGGATAGTGTATAATTCCGTTGTATTAATTAAGAATGATCTGCACGCATAAGTTTTTATTTATCCATAAAAATTTCTTACTAATAAATGAGGCGGAGATATTCAAATAAGCCCTGTATGTTTGGTCATGTTTCCTCCCTTGCATTGGATTGATGGGAGAAGACGTGACACTAAGTGTCATCTAATAACCCCCTAGAATCATCATCTGAAAAGGAACATCACATAGTTCCATATGTGATCTGGACTATATGAATTTTTTTGATAGGCATTGGATAGAGTCTCATAGAATATGGACACAATTGCAAGGCACAAGTTCAAGGCTCTGTCTCTATCCAAGCCTTCTGATATTCGTAAAACAAATTATGGATGTATTTTCTTGAACCCTTCCCACCATGACTTCCCTATAAATCCATCTCTGAATGGATTTGCCCTTGATTGACAGATTTGTGCAACATTCGACTTCTGTTGTATCAACTCTCGCCCGTGGCCCATTTCAGCCATATCCTTACACCAACTGACAACTTATTCCTCCTCCTATTTAGTTAACACTGTGAGAGGCCTTTTCCTCTTAGTATGAGTGAGACCATTTAGCCAATAATGCATTGAGGTTGGTGCGATCCCATATTTTTTTGCAGCTTCTATCACAGAATATCCATTGTATTCGACGTCGTCAATTTCCTTCATGATGTCCTCTTTTGTCCAACCTCTGATAGAACTAATCTTCTTGCTTGAACCAATTACCTTCTCTACAGGTGTAGGTGGAGCTGCACCATCAGGCTCCGACATGCATTGGTCTTCACCATTTGTATCTCCATCTTTTCTAAGCCAGATTGTCATCTACTGAGTGTTTCAAAGTTGATTTGTAACTTTTGTTGACATGGCATCCATATATGAACCTAGTTATTGACACAAACAAGCTTGCAACAAGCATTCTGTAGCTTTTGTTGACATGGAATCCATATATGAACCTAGTTAATAACACTAACAAGCTTCCAAAAATATTGCAACATGCATCCATATATTGAACCTGGTTATTGGATTCCCCCATCTATTTTGTAGTATACCACTAGATTCTTCATAATATTGGAGTCATTTTGGTGATGATGCTCATGAAAAGAATAAATTTGAGCTTGTCTCCATTGGCTTAAGGAAAGATAGTAGGGAACAAACATAAACATAAACTTATGAATGCTTCACTGTGATAATTGTAATTGTATGCATTATGAATGGTTCATTGTGATAATTGTAATTTTGTGCATTTGAAACCTTATAAAACATTGTGTGAAAATTGTAATTCTATGCATTTGAACAGTTATACAACATTAATTGTGATAATTGCAATTGTAATTCTATGCATTATGAATGCTTCATTGTGATAATTGTAATTATGTGGATTTGAAACCTTATAAAACATTGTGTGAAAATTGTAATTCTATGCATTTGAATAGTTATAAAGCATTTCCTGTGATAATTGGAATTCTATGCGTTTTAAAACGTATAAAAAGTTGCTTGTGAAAATACGTGAGCCGAGTAGGTTATGGGAGGGGGTGCTCTACTAAGCGGTTCCAGTTGTGAAATGAAAAAAAAATGAAAAGTGTTGGAGATTACATGTGATTTATAGCCCCTGACTCTTAAATAAGAATGTTGGTTGTTATTGGCATGGATTGCAAACTTGTTTTAGGAATGTGTGGTTGTGATTTCTTGGATAACGATCCAAGAGATATCATGGTTTATCCAAGTGTGTTTGATCAGTTTAATGGATCCTTGTGCTTTTGATGGGTTTAATGGTTGATTAGATGTGTTCAGTGGTATGGTTGTCATTAAATTCATGGCATGGTTGATCCTTGTGCGATTGAATAGTTTATTCAATCTTTCTAGTTATGCTTTTGAGGATTTTAATGGTTGATTAGATGACTGAGCCAGTTTGGTTGTCCACTTGTGCGATTGAACATGCAAATTCAAGGCTGCCTGCTCCTTTTTATTTACGTTGCCTTATCCTGTTGTGCTAATTGTTTTACATTTAATTGATGTGATGGTTGATTTGCAGTTACTTGATTTAATGGTTAATTGATTTAATGTTACTTATTGAATTTCAAGGTTGGGTGATGGAATGATGAGGTAGGTGAGGATGAACACTTCATTTTGTTTACTTGTGTAGGTGGGGACGGTTCTTGGGTTAGTATTGTGCATGAAACTTTGTAGAACGGTTCAGTATGTCATTCATTGGGAATGATTTGATAGTGCAGGAGTACTGTTGGAAAGGACTAATTAGGAAGGTTTAAGGTTTGATGGTGGATTTTAAGGTTTGATAGTGCATGTTTATCTATTCAAGAAGATATTTGGAGACTGTAAATTGAAACATGAAAGAACAATTATGTATCTATATAAGTCTATTAAAGATTATGCAAGAATTGAAATGTTCTTTACATGATGCATGGTTTATTTCGGTGTGGGATATTTGAGAATATAGACATATTTACAGTTCGAAATATAGAGCATTTAAAGACTCGAAGTAAATAAACCAACAGTGGGAAAGTGTAGACAGATACCAAGAACATATTTTATAGAATAACAATATGTGTATTTATACATATTTATAAGTGTATTGATACCAGGGAAAATATATGTATCATAATGTAAATGGTATATACTCGTATCGATCCATTGCAGGGTTCAAATGGTCATATCGAGGTTTTATGTAACCTACTGTGCATATATATATTTATATGTATATAAATACTCACAAACAAAATCTTAATTGTAATAGTTAAGGAAACCTTGAAGGTTCGTAAAAAGTGAATATTTATAAATGAGTATATATGTAAATATTCATATTTACGCCGAAGGCGTTCTTTTTGGGAGAGACAATGCTTGGCACTGTAGCAAGATTCCTCGTCTATAGGATGAATGGAATCTTGCCACGTGTATTGTCGTAATTTTGTCATCAATTTTGATCCAAAGGTTGATACCAAACCCGATACCAAACCTAAAGCTCAACACTATTCGGGCTCAACAATATTCAGATATCTCTGTTTCAATAGGGAGGATCTGAAGCTGCGCGGGGACACGAAACAGGGCACAGGAGGAGATAGTGGAAATACTGGTGCACGACATCGCAATGGGTTTTAAACTTGTTGTGGCCTACCCTATATAAAAATGGCCAAGTATCGAAGGGATGACAGGGAAATCAATCTCCTGTTTAAGTCATTAAACCCGGTGCATACCAGATAGAAGCACTTCCAGAAGTAAAAAAAAAACTACGCATACTCGGTCCACCAGAGTTCAGGGTTTGGAAGCTTTGCAGGCCTACCAGAGTTCTGACTCAAATGGCATAAATCCACTTTCAATTACGGAAGGGTGGGCCTTTGGGCTCAAATTCGATGCTTTTTGAGCCAGAATCGTTTCAGCATGGATATTTTGCCTAGAGAAAGGTAATAAACCCTTGTGTTCAACAATAAAGTTCTGTAATTACCCCCCAAAACACTTTGGAACAAATTTACAGTAGTCCACATCCTTGATCCTGGCTTTGCTTTCTTGTGTTTTTATTTTGGAACATGGTATCCTAAGACCAAGCGTTTGCCAAGCTTTTTCTCTCTTTTTCTCTCTTCACAGGCTTTTGTTACACATTTTGCATTGAAATTTAATAGCCCACATTACAGATCTAGTTTTGTTCTTCTCTTTCTCACAAGATGGTGGCTGCAAATCTTGGTGTTTGCCACTATGTATTGGATCACATATATGGGGCCTTCATGCACAAAATGAGATTGACTCCTTCGTTCTTCTCAGCTAGGTGGGGAGGCGCCAAGCTTGAGCTTTTGGAAAAAATGACGAATCATTTGCTTTCTCAGGGTTTGGAAGAGGTTGCTGCACAGCGTTGGCCGCCAAGGATCATTCAACCCCTGTGGAAAACAGTTATGGGGAGCAGGATTGCTCATCTGCAGGAAGGGGTTTTTAAGACTCCATGTGATGAGGAATTACTCGATGCTTTTCCTATTGAGATTTATACTGCCAGGGTTTCCTTCATGACTCCTAAATATGTACCTGCTCACAGTATGGCCTGCGTTGTGCATCTTGCAAGTAAATACCTTATCTTTAGCTATGTCCTTTTTTTTACACAGAAAAAAAGCATATTGTATTGTTTCCAGGAGAAAATTACAATACATTTAGTATTATGCCCGAACCATAAGATCCAACTATCTAGCCTAATACCACCAAAACAAAAACTGTTCCAATACACCAACAAAAAAAGGACTAAGCAGAGCTCAAGAAAACACCCATCCTGAATTATCAAGAGAAGCAATACAAAAACCTGACTCAAGGTGTCCCTAGCCTGCATAGGTCTATATACTCCTTGTGTTCTCGGTCTTAATAAACAAAATTGTCAAAACAACCCACACAAAACCTATTCATGATGAAAAGAAGTGAACCCTACAAAAAATGAAGAGGGGAGTAATTGAAATTACTCCTTTTTTCTCCTGGATATGGATCGAACCAGCCTCCAATGTCACCCCTCATTTGGAAAGGGAATCTACTTTGCTATTGTGTTCTCTGAAGATGTGTCCGAAGGAGATCCATTGGAACTTAGCATTCATCTCTGAAATATGATCCATTACCATATGAAGAGCTAAATTCTGAATTCTAGATTTTCCATTTTGCCAATCCACAGTAAGTTTGTAGTCACAATAGATCTGAAGATTAACTATTCTCTTCTCAATAGCTATTATGAGGAGCACTTCTAGGGCTAAAAGCTTTGTCCAATAATTAGATCCTACTCCCAATTTCATTGAAAAAGAGATGTAATGAGTTGAGTTGAAGAAGAGACAACCACCTGCTCCACACTTCACTGTATTGTGCTCAGAAGCACCATCAAAGAAACCCAATGAACTAGAGGCATATATTATTAACTGTTCTATTTGGCGTTGTGATGATTCCTTGTCAGTCTTGTTATATTCTTCATAGGAGAATTGTATCTTGTGGAAGACTTGTTCAGGAGTATAGTATAGGCTTTGAAAGATGATTTTGTTCCAAGTGTACCAAATAGCCCAGCTTATAGCAATGAGGAAAACTTTATATTGACTCGCATCCTTTTCCTCACACCAACCTTCGAAAATACTGGACAATGATTACCCTGCCAATTTCCCTGCTCCTTTCAATGTCAAAAAAACTGCCTAGACTTCCTTAGAAAAATGGTAACCAATGAACAAATGATAAACAGACTCCTCATGTTATCTACACAACATACAAATACTTGGTCCTTGTTTAGCTCCTTTTTTGCAAGAAACCCTAGGTAGACACCTTGTTTGAGAGGGCTAACCAAAAGAACAATTTGGCCTTTTGAGAACCTTTCATCTTCCATATTGAATGCCATCACCACTCTTTTGTCATCTTCTGTGAATAAGGATGCATAACCTAGCCTAGTTGTATATACACCAGCTGATGGGTTTTTGGACCACAAGACTTCATCCTCTCTAGTCTTTAATTTCACACTCACAGCAGTGTTTATGAGGAGCTGAGTGTACACATCCCATTCTTGAGCCATCATACCTTCCACTGCCTAGTCCTCAAACTCTAGCAGTCTTCCACTCAGTCAACTCATTTGCTTGTTTGAGCAGCAGTGGATGCATCTCCAATGGTGTAAATATTTTGTCTATAGAGCTATTGCGCAAATCCTGATAGCTTATAATTTCCCTTTACTTCCACCCACGGGTCAACACCCACTCTTACTTTCCTTCCATACATGCTTTTCCAAGCCAGCTACGATCCAATGATTGGATATGATTCCACTAGAGCTTTCCACACTATTGAACAATTATGGTGCACCTTTGGATCCTATCGAAGCCGCTCGTAAAAAGATAAAGGCTCTATATATTTCAATCACATGATCTGGTGCCACATCACTTCTCCCTCTAGAGGCTTTTTGTTGCTAAGGCTCTATTAAACATTTGGATGTTCTTCAAATCCCAACCCCCGAGTTTCTTGGACCTAGATAGTCTTTGCTAATTAACCCATGCAATAACATCATATTCTTTCCTGCCTCACCATAAGCATTTGAATGCTTTTTTCCCAATCTTCTTTTGGATCCCAATTGGAATATGTGCTTTGATGAGGGCGAGTCTCCTCAGTCTTTGAAGCTTGATTCATTTCTTTCAAATGGAAACCAAGATACTTTATCCACTTTTGGAAGGGGACCTTTGTGAATTTAAAATGTGTGAATTTAAAACTTTTTGGAGAAATCTACTCTATCCTTTAGATATCTTCTGTGAGATCAGCAAGGAATTTTGTGCATTGATTTGCATACTAGTTGGCTTCATATAAGGCTCAAACATCTTTGGTTTATTACCTCTGCTATTTATTTGCGTCAATATTGGGTCTTCAGGCATTCTGATTTTTTCTTTCCCTTGTCTTTGCATACCCTCCTTTGCTAATAGGTCCAATGCAGTGACTGATAGGTAGTGGTGTAAGTGTTCTCTTAGCACCCATCCTGCTAAATTTTAAATTTGTATTGTATGTTCTTCTCCTTTTATTTCCTTGGAAGAAAATGTAATTTTATTAAAAAAAAAAGTATACTTTTCAAATTCCCAAGGAATTCTGTATGCTCTTTTCGTGGTTGTGTTAACGGACAATCCACTCAAGCGGACGCGAGCCGAATCTCCCTAGTTCAAAGCGAATCTAGAACAAATAACACAGGCTACAAACACACTTCCTAGATCTACTTAAGGATCAAGTACTAGATGTCATACCTTTAATTTCGCTTACCTTTCTTCCAGATGTCGCTCCATGCTCCACAATTGTTAGATTTGATCTATGATACCTGTCAAGACACAGAACAGAAGAAGAGAGTAAAAAGCATCTATACAATAAGTAGTCTAAGTAAACAGTTAAGCAGGTAAACTACACAATATCATCATATTCATAACAACAACATTGGTGGAAAGTGTTTGCATTACTGTAAAAAGAGGAGTACAATGATGGAGAGATAGAACCACAACCAAGGCTTAACGCTGCAGCCCTTCTCCACACAAGTCATTTGCCATGCCTTCCAAGGAAGCTGAGTCTCTCAAGGATAAATGAGGATCTTCAAGAGGGATTTCACCAACATGTAGACACCATAGACTTCCTCCCCTTGGCATGGGAGTGAGCTTCACTTATATAGGACTAAGTGGATAGGGTATGGATAGGATAAGTTGAGATATGATGGAGAGATGTAGGGGATCTTCCCAAGCAGTTAGGAGCCGAATACCAACCCTCCTAGAGGTCAGGGATGAGCCCCCAAGTCAGCAAGTTTCGAGAATAATATCGAAGAATCTATTTTTTCCCATGAACTGACTTCGTCGCACCCTGCATATGGGTAAGGATGCGACGTCATAGGTTGCATGAGTGCAGCCTGCGACGACCTCACAAAACCTATGAAGAATGAATACAGATCCATCCAGGTCAATCACTCAATCCAGTCTTCTTAAGGGATGTATATACTAAATCTCATGGGGTGTAGATTTTTGGTGTAACAGAATGCCCCCCAAAGCATGAAGCTGTTTAAAGTAGATAGGTGAAGTGCTTTGATAGGAGTAATGGCAAACGAACTTGTTGGATGAAGGACAATGCCGCAATACAACTGACTCTGAACTAACAATCTCAAATGAAGTACAACATGGCTACCGACCAATACAAATGCAGATCCATGGTAGTAATGACCGACTGAACACAGTCATAGCTACTGGACACAAGTGTAGATCCATGATGAGATGATAACACAGCCATGACCAATACAAATGTGGATCCGTGTAAAATGACTCAATACCGACTCCATCGCAACTTGGGTAAAATATGACTCCCCAGGGTCTTCAAACCGAACTTGCAATGATACGAATCTATCCATGTGATTACAAATGTCTTGATGTCGAACATGGCAAAAACCACTTGATTACCGGTCATTGATGTAAACCGTTAAAAAGTGTGAGGGAGACCACCATTAATGTCAATGGTTCCCAAGGTATCAAAGTACATATCATCGAGCGTGAATAAATGAGTTGACGTCGAAAGCAAGATGAAATCTTTCTATCAAGAGTCAATGATGTAAAATCATGATGAAAGCGAGGTAACCTGCCATTGCGGCATGCAGGGCCAAGGTACTTGATTGGTTTCTAGATTCAATCTTTGGATAGCGAGTTGAAGTCGACAAAGATGAATCAGTCGAAGGAGGGCCATGATGATTCCCCCATCATCGACACGACACATGACAAAGATGTGTAGAGCTGATCGGATGGTACAGTAACATGTGAGACTGACTCAAAGTAGATAAATATGATAATAGGTAAGCTGACTGCAGATAACAAATGGTAGACGTGTTCTTGAACATAGGCAAGGCATGACTTGGCAGTATTGACACAATGAGAATGACGCAAAATTTTAATGCAACTGATAGTGGAAGCTTTCTCTGAATGGCTCAGAGGAGTAACATGACTCAGAAAGTAAGCAGGGACTCATGGACAAACGGATGACCCAAGCATTGTATGCAAATGCAAAAGAGTGCCATGTTCAAGAACGACTTGATACTGCCATAAGTAAGGATGTAATTACAAACACTTTCATTTTTCCCCATCATGAATGATGAGTGCCTCATGTGTTTTTTACGAGCTTGATGAGGGAAACCAGATGCTCAGTATAGCTCATCTCATAGATGAGTCCGATCCCAAATATTTTTCGAACCTGGGAAAGGAGGGGTTCATCCCATGACAGGCCCTTCAATGTAAAAGTTTAACAAGTCCATAGAAGGTAAACTGGGTCGTCATTTCATATTTAGAGAGTCTGAAAAGAACTAAAGAACACTCCAATGGTCCTTTTTCGTAAAGTTAGCCTCATCGCCCGAAAAAGTGTAAAATAATGCGGGAGAGGACTCTTCCAGTCATGATTGGATGGAGTATACCTTTTTCGTAATCAGTGCCCCCTGGTTAAAAAATGGGGTAAACTATCACTAGGGAGATGACCATTCAAATACTTTTACAAGCGTGAACGTGACAAGTTCGCTTGGCAATCTTTTCATTTTTTGAGAGCTTGAAAAGAGCTCAACGGTAGACTCCGAGGGGTGTCCTTTTCCGTAGGAGTTTAATGAGGCCGTAAAAGAGATAAATCATAACTCAGTACTTGTTCTCATGGTTTTGAAGAGTATGAGAACAAACGAAGAGTAAACTCATCCTTACGCAATAATCATGACTAACTAAGAACAATAATGACAAAATGTTCAAGGGAGTGTTCATACGTATAGTGACCGTTGATGGTGCGAGAAACGAGATGAAAAGACCACTTTATGACTCCTATACACTAGAAAAAGTGTCAAATAGTCCCAATTGTGACAAAAATCATCGAAAACTATAGTAAATGGCCTAAAAGCATCAAAATATTTTAAAAGGAATATTCCATTCTATTTATAAATAGTCAAATAGGCCAAAAATAGAACTATTGTTTCAAATTGTCAAATTGGGTGGAGAAAATACCGTTTGGAGCCAAATCTTCTTCTACCTATTGCGAGAGCTATGATTTGCCATTTCACCAGCCGTCCGGACCAGGTAGGCATAAATCTCATCTTGCAACTTTCTAGTGGTTTACATTTTCATTTAATGTTCATTTTTTGATGTTTTTGAACAGTTTGTGGAGGGGCCATTGCGCCCTCAGCTCGTCGTAGGCGGCCCTTTCGGGAACTGCAACGAGACCTGGTCGTCGCAAGCCTCGAAAATGAGACCTGCGACGACGTCGCCCTATACCTAAAGGTACAGTGCGATGGCGGAAAACCCAAATTCAAACATTGAAAAATGCTTCAAAAAATGAGTTTGTGCAAGTTGGGGAAGGACCTAACAATCTTTAAATGCCCCTTTTAACAGGTTACTAGCAAGCAAAATGGTTTTAGAGTGGAGAGAATGAGAGCACGAGGTAGAAGATGAATAAGCTTTAAATGACCCACATTGCGTAGATGCCTTGAGGAACTGTGGTTTGCTCAAGTTCTTTCAGATACCATGGATGAGAGATCAAATACCACTATTGACGCATATGCTTCAAAGTTGGGATGCATCCCAACAATATTTCGTGATAGGGGAGCATATTTTGACCATTGATGTGGAGGATATCTATTTTCTCACCGGTCTATCCTGCAGGGGGGACCCAGTATCACTCAGTGGGACACGTGCCAGTGATCGCACTATGGATGAGTTGATAGCACAACATTGCACAGCTCTCTCTCGATCTTCCAACGGGAAGATCCACATCAAGGATGTGGTGAGTCGTCCTCTTCGCACTATTCTATTTACTATTACTAGAGTGGCGGGGAGCTAAGCCCCACACATGGCCACTCGGGCTCAGATGCTCTATGCGGAGGACTGCATGTCCCCCAAGATATTCAACTGGTGCGAGGGTCTCCTCGTGAACATTAGAGCTCAGTTGACCAAGTGTCCACGAGGGGAGCTCAAGCAGTTCGGATACTGATCTATCATTGTATCATTTCTCTTGGAGCCAGTTCCGCTTTTGTGGCCGCAGCTATTGCTTGAGGACAGGGAGCCTCGGGATCCTCATATGCTTAGATGGGCCGAGGTTATGACCTATCATGGTGGTGGGCCCATTATCAACTACGATCCTGAGTTTTTCAGCTGGCTAGAGGGCCAGTTTCTCATGGTAGAGGACTTCCCGTACAACGGTACAGAATTTCGGGAGGATCCCGATTTAGTGTGGCCAGAGGGTGCAACGTGGAGTGACTTAGGTAAGAACCATCACTACCTTTGTACTTTTTAATTTTGCATATTATATCATTTTTCTGATGCAGTACTGACAAGTATGCTACATGTGTGTGCAGATGTGGGTCCTGTATGACCGGTGGGTCTCTCCCTTCTAGCGAGGAGAGATCGAGGTGGGGAGGTAGTAGTCCCTGTAGGTGCACATGCCACCATCGAGGAGATGGAGGAGGTATACAGGAACCTTTCTCAGCTGACTGTGGAGGTACCAGAGCCAGTGATTGATGATTTGCCAATACCTATGCAGAGATTCAGAGTTGGAGTTTCTATATGCTTCAATGTCCTACTCCGCAAGGTGGCTCAGATAGTAGACTGCTTCCTCACTCAGCAACATAGAGTTGTTCATGCCAGGGACGGTGTACGGATCAGGCATCCAACCTGGTGACCTTTCTAGACTTGTACTGAGAGATTAGAGGCCTCAGATTTTGTACTTTACTGAAAGCTTATGAGGCTTCATATTTTATGTAGACCTACTGAAAGCCATCGTGCTTCAGATTTTTGTATCAGTACTACTTTTCAAGGATATATATATATACATACATTACGGCGATTTATACCCTATGTGTCTTTATAAATTATGAGTGATGTGGTTCTGCTTATATGATGTGCTTTTGTACTATGCATTATTTACATGTCATGAATGCTTTTTACATGCTATGAGTGCTTATGTGTGTGCGATGTACCAATCCATGACGAAATTGGCCATTGAGTCAGCAACTGTGTTTAACTCTCGTGGAATGTGCAGGTATTGAACAAATTCAAATGACCTTTCCAGGAGGCGTACTTGTTTGAAAAGACGGAGTAAGATGGGGTCGCGAATGGCGTAGACACGGTTAAGATGTGAAACCACTAACTGAGAATCCAGATGGATGACAATGTGGTTCATACCCAAGGAAATGGCATTAGTTAGGGTTTTGATTACTGCCTGATATTCTACGGCATTGTTGGTCGTGAACCCTAAGCAACTTCCTCCTGAGCTAATGAGCTCACCGATTGGGAAATAAAGTACCCAGGCTGCCGAAGCAAGGTTGAGGGTATGTCGGCTGGCGCCGTCCGTGAATCCATAGCACGTTGCCATCTGCACACGCAAATAGGACATGGTATGAGAAACGGAAGCAGGACCTAAAGACACTAAAAAAATAAAAAGCGTCACACCACACAAAAAAACACAAACACGCCATGTATAGTATATACAAACAGTTCTATGCATGGAAAGTTTCAAGCATAGTACCTCTTCAAGTAAATCCCATTATGGGTTTCACCCAAAGAGACTCCATTGTAGTCTTCTAGCTCGTAGGCCCCTTTCTCCAGCACGCATTTTACAATGTAGGGTCCATGCCACTTGGACTCAAACTTCCCTACTCCTAGCTTATCATGCTTCTAGTCGTAAGTAAGAACCAAATCACCCTCATTAAAGATACGAGGTTCTACTAACTTGTCGTATTGAGCTTTGATGCGTTTCTTATGTGCTTCATTAGCAAGAGCGACATCTCGGCGAGACTCGTCAAGTTTTTCTAAGTGCAGGATACGTTCTTCCTTAGCAGTTGTGTTGGGAAGGAGTTCTACAATGAGTTGTAGGGACGAAATTTCGCACTCTATAGGTAGGACGGCCTCCAATCCATATACCAGTTGGAACGGAGTGAAGCCCGTGGCAGTTTTAACAGAGGTTCGATAGGCCCATAGTGCTGAAAAGAGAATATTGTGCCAGTTGGACTTGTGTGTCCCTACCATCCTTTGGACCATAGTTTTCAAGACCTTATTGATGGCCTTGACCTATCCATTGGACTGCGGGTAGTAGGGTGTTGAGTTTTCATGGCGAAAACCCAATCTATCGCTCAATTCAGTGACCATATGATTCTCAAAGTGAGAACCATGGTCAGTGACAATTGCCTGAGGAACTACAAACCGCGCTATCACATGAAGACTGCGGCAGTTTTGCTATCGTTTTGGTATGTAGGCATTGCCTCGGCCCACTTTGTGAATTATTCCACAGCTATGATGATGTAACTATGATCCCCGGCCGAGGTAGGCTTACAATGCATAAAATTGATGCCCCATTTTGCGAATGGGCCAACGGCAATAACTGGGTGTAATGGGGCGAGGTGGGTGCGCTTCTTCGTATGGAAGTGTTGGCATGGAGGACATTTTTTAACGCCCTCAAAACAATCTTTGAAGATAGTAGGCCAGTAATATCCTGCGCACAAAATCTTCTAGGCTATAGCCATCCCAGAGAAGTGACTGCCACATGCCCCAGCATGACATTCATTTCAAATGCGTTCGGCCTCATTGAGAGTTAGACAACGTCGAAGGATTGAATCGATGCCAAGGCGGTACAAAGTGTCACTTATGATTAAGTAATACTTTGCATGGTGTCGTATCTTCGGACGATCTTCGCGAGACAACTGAGGATCGAAGCATTGGGTTTGAAGATACAATAAGATATCTCCATACTAAGGGTCGGTCGTACTGATGAGAAACAATGATTCATCTGGGAATGAGTCATTGTGCTCAACTTCTGCATCAGGACGAGGAAGGTTGCAAATAAGCTCGGCAAACACCAAAGACTTTTTAGACTTAGCTTTCTCGAAAAGAAGATCGAATTCTTGCAGTATCACGATCCAACATGAATACTTTCCCCCAAGTACTTGACATGTCAGTACGTGGTACATGGGGTTAGAGTTTGCAATGATGGTGGTGGTGCAGAGAAAGATGTAGTGATGAAACTTCTGGACAGCGATGATCGCCACGAAAGTGAGTTTTTTGACATGTGAATATCGAGTTTTAGTGTCTGTGAGACCCTTACTTGCATAGTATATCACATGTTCCTAAGCGTTTTGATCTTCCTGTACCAATACCATGGCGATAGTGGTAGTAGAGGCCGCGATATATAAAATGTAATCTCGGTAGTAGTTAGGTGGTTGGAGCACAGGGGCGTGCGTAATAGCATGCTTGATGCTGTCAAAGGATTTCTGAGCTTGTTCGTCCCAAATGAATAGGACATCCTTCTTGGGAAACCTCATGTAGCCTTGGGTCTTTTCCATGAAATTATAAACAAAACGTCTTAAATAAGTCGCCTTCCCTTGAAGACTTTGTAGTTCTGTCACATCAGTTGGAGGTGGGAGGTTAACGATGGCTTCCACCTTTAAGGGATCAATGCGGATCCCATCCTTCAAGAATATAAATCCTAGGAGGCGTCTGAACTCAATGCAAAAGATACACTTATGAGGATTCAGACGGATATTGTACCATTTGCATCTATGGAAAATGACCTCCAGATGATTTTTGTGGAGTTCGCGTTGCTTTGAATGAGCAGGGAGATCATCTAAGTAAGGTTCCACAAAGTCCTTAATATCATGGAATGCATACGACATGGCTCGCTTAAATGTGGTACCAGCATTTTTAAGGCCAAACGGAAGTTTGCAATATGTGAACGTTCCCCAAGGGCAGATAAAAGTTGTCTTATGTTGATCGGCTGGGTTGATCTCAATTTGGTTGTAACCAGAAAAACCATCCATAAATGAAAAGATGACACTTCCGGCACAGTTGTCTATGATCTGATAGATGAATGGGGTCGGGTAATTGTCTTTTGGAAAATACCTGTTAAGGTCCCAATAATCGACACAGACGCGAATGGTGCCCTATTTCTTGTTGACAGGGACAACATTTGAGACCCAATCCATCAATGGGATAGAATAAATGAAACCAACCTTTAGAAGCTTTTCAATTTCTGCCTTGATTGCCACAGTTTTCTAGGGGTGTATCGGTCGCAACTTTTGACGCGTAGGCTTGACGTCGGGATAGGTTTGTATCTCATGAGAAACAATAACGGGGTTTATCCCAGGCATCCCCTCATAGGACCAAGTGAAAAGGTCTCAAAATTGCTTGAACAAGGCTGTATAAAAAACTATTTCATTAGGGGAATACTTCCTACCTATGAAAATGTGTTCCACTACACCAGGTTTAACGAGATATCTATCATGGTGGTAGGCTCAATGTTGGCCAAGTTACCCTCCGTGTCTGTAAGACATGTAAGTATGGGGGAGTGAGGGAACGGGTAGATATCTGGTGAAAAGATGGTATGGATGTTGTTCTCTATGTACTCCAATGGAGGAAGAAAAGATGATCGATGATGAAGATCATCCCACAAACCATCGTCTACGTTAATCACTTCCATGATGGACTCGTTTGAATGAAAAGTCCGAAGCAAGAGATCGGGTACGGATGACGTCCATCGTAGAGAACAAGATGGGGAGGCCACGGTTAGGTGGTCCTCCGATGCTGATTGGATTGCCTCGTACATACGTTCTGCGGGTGAGAGAGGCATGGTGTCTCCAATCAGGTGTGTGGTGGCTTCATCTGGTACAAGCCAGGTACCAGTTGAGTGAGATGAAATCTTTGTAGAGATCATGTTCACCGTAGCAACATAATTAGGGGGGGTCTATGATCAGAAAAACACCCATGAGAGATGAATCTTTCAAAAGGCCAACGCCTATACTCTCATACTGTTTTGACATTTGTCCAATGGAAGGAACATGGTCACCAGGATGAGTAGTAGTGTCTAGTGTACAAAAATCCAGTTGGTCGATAGAAACAATCCGTCCTTGATGGGGGAATTGCACTACGCGGAATACTGAAGAGGCTACCGCCTGCATGGCATAAAACCAATTGTGACCAAGCAAAAGATTATAATCTATTGGGGCCAAGACCACTTCCACATTGATGGTTACAGTCTTTTTTCCCAACTCAACTGCAAGAGATTCTAAGATCCCATGAGGTTGAAAGCCATGGCTGTCAAATGCACAATGTGGTGGGGGAACAATTCAACTCAAGGGAGCCTATGGCTCTCCAGCAGGCGATGGACATGACAGAAGAAGAGGCGCCTTCGTCCAAAATGGTACAATGGACAACCTTCCCAGCAATGTTGGAAGCTACTTGGAACGTGAGCTGGTGGGAAAGCCTCGACTTATGAGAGTCAAGTGAAAACATGATGGTTATCGAAGAACCCGGGTCAAGTGCACCGATTGCAGCAAGGAGAGTTTTGCGTTGATTGGGACAATTCTACAAAACTTCCAGTGCGAACATGGCACAAGGAGCTTGTGCCAAGTCTTCAACGATATTATAATGTTGCACCGCTTGAGCATTTGGATTGAAAACAACTTTCTGAATCGTGCTCTTAGGTGGACGCAATATCGAATCTAGTGGTGGTCTCTCAATAGTGAGAGAAATTGGTGGCACAGTGACATCAGGTAAAGAGGTGGAGGCTTTTTCAGTATTACCTCCGGTGGATTCTTTCGAAGGAACTAGATCATATGATCGCGAGCGAGTTTTCAAATTGATCGTTTTGTTCCGCACCATGAGAACATGCGCGGTATTGGATCGTTCCCCCTGGGTTGGGGGGTTTTGAGCGACCATCTGCTGGTTCTGCGTAGGAAACGGATCGTTGAGAACCGCGGAAGTTAGTTTGCCCCAAAGAAACTTTTGAACTTTGTCTCTATGGGGACACTCTTTATAGAAATGGTCATCTCCGCAAAGTAAACAAGGATATTTAAGTTTCCGTTTCTGCTTGGCATCGTCGTGGGTGCTCTTAGGTTCTTGCTGAGTGGAAGGTTTCTTGGGTTTCCCTTTGTTCTTCTTCTTTCCGCTAGAATTCTGAGATGAAGCTGATTGAATAGAATTCACCTCTTCAATGATAGCAGGGGTTGTTGATTTGGTGGTGATGTGGCCATCCTGAGCCGGTGACGGAGAGGAATTGTGAAGGTTGGATGATCCAACAGTACTAGAAACAGGCTGGGTGGAAAGGGATCCAATGATTCCATCGGTTTGGGGTCCCTTATGTGGTTTTGAGGGGTCATTGGCGTCACAAGGTGCATCAGGAAAAATATCGAACAAGGTGCCAGACTGAGTATAAACTAAATCCAAAATGTAGGCACTTGCGATGGCTTGTTCTTTAGTGACAGCACCACACATAGCGACGTCTCTTGCTATAGTGGGGATGAGAGACTTAGTGAACCAGTTTGCCAAGAGCTGATCTGGAATAGGAGCTTTAATGAGATGATGTCTCCTTCGCCACTTGTGGATATGATCCAAAATGTGGGTGGCAGTGTTTTGGCGGAGTGAGGTTAAAAGCTCAGTACCAGTCTCATACCATATGGGCAGTTGGAAATAGGTCAAAAAGTTCATAGCAAGAGATCCAAAGTCAGGAAAAGAGTGTGGTGGTAACTCAATGTACCACTTGGCAGTCGAACTGGTGAGAGTCCTTTGAAATAATCTAAGACGAATCCAATCGTCCGTCAAAGAGTTGGATGAACACCATAAATGGTAGGTCATCACATGATTTTTCGGGTATTCACTCGGCTTGTCGTCAAACTTAGGGATATCAGATGGGAGCTTCACCGGAATTGGTGGCCAGTTAGGTCCGTGGTAAATGGGATTGTTGGCCAAACGAGATAGGTCAGGCAGGTCCAAAGTAGCCAAAAAGGGTAGCTGTGGATTTGGCTGCGCGTCCTGATAGTATGGGTAAGGTGTATAAGGACCAGTATGACCGGCATGCGTGCCTAAAGAAAACTGACCGTAGGGGGGTATAATACCTTGACCATAGAAGGATCCACCACCGTAAGGTATTTCGTTCCAATAAGGTGGATGATTCCCTCCCCCACTAGGAGGAGGTGGGGGTCCACAACCATAGGGTGGGGGGCCACCACCACCACCGGGAGGAGGTGGGGGGCCAATAACCGCCCTCGCCAGGAGGGGGTGGGGGTCCGGAGCCACCTCCTCCAGGCAGAGGTGGGGGTCCAGAGCCGCCTCCTCCAGGTGGAGGTGGAGGTCCATAGCTGCCTCCGCCAGGTGGAGGTGGAGGTCCATAGCCAGTATTGCCACTACCATAATGACCAGGTCCGCCACTGCCTCCGCCTGGAGGGGTTGGTGGACCACCTTCACCGCCCGAAGGGTAATGTACTCTGCCAACAAAGTGGGATGATCCTCCACTGCCTCTGCCAGGTGGAGGTGGGGGACTGTTCCCGCCCCTCCGTAAGGAGGTGGGGGTGGACCGATCAGGGGTGGTGGTACTTGGGGGGTAGTGGTTTGTGGTCCATGCTACAATGCGGGTTGTTTCCCCCATAGAGTGTATGGATTTCTGGGATGAGGTATCCCGTATAACATGTTTCCGGGATAAGGTTGAACCAATACAGGGTAAATAGAACCTGGAAACGCTTGACTCCATGTGTTTTGAATGGTATAGGTTGAACCGCCAGCATGAGACAACCCCGTAGTAGATGGTCTAACAGGTTGGGAAGGTCCAATGGAAGGACCACTCGAGACTCCACTCACAATGTTTTGATTATGAACCGGGGTTTTCCTTCCAGCCACAATAGCTTGACCACTAGGCACAGGTTGAGTCAACGTGGGTTGTTGACTAGCTACCGTGGAAACAACGTTACCGATAATATAACCTGGAGGGATGGAGTATCCTCCCCTTGAATTTTGCAGTGGGGGAGGAAACGGTAAAGTATCCATGGTAGCAACGGGTGTGTTGGATTGTTTCCCTTCAATTGGTTGGCTAACCTATGACCAGGGACTGGACTCTTGCGAGGGTTGACCAATCTCATTAGTGGTCATGTTGTGGTGAGATGGTTCTAGTGAACCAAAGGATATCGACTGAACTAGGATGCTTCGATCGTCGAAGCGGATCTGGAAATTTCGATCTCGAAATTCCGTAGACCGTTGCTCGAGGCTATGCCTTCGAAGGTCATCACCCCTGAGGCATAGTTGTTCTAAGCGCTCATGGATGGGCACGAAGATCTCTTCGGGGGTAGACCAACTAGGTGGTGGTGCTATGGAAAAACGGGCAACTGGACAACCCATAGAAGAACTCCAGTAAGCTGTTGATGGGCCAGTAGCGGTTGTGGGGTCATCTTGGGATTGATTGATCCATTCTAAGGACCCAGGTTCTCCTGGTAACACGGGTGGCAAGTCATGTGAAGTAGATACCGGGGTCTCTTCACCTTGCTGGGGGTGAGAGGTAGGTGAGTCGTGAGGAAATAAAAGTCCTATGACATTCAATGTGGGGTTCTCCACTTCAGTAGTCGCGTTACACTGATCCATCCTTATTCTCGAAATAACCTCCTGATTAATGGGATATTCGGGAGATAAGTTTAATATCCGATGGGATCTTCTCCAGGGGAATTCCACCATAGTGTCTGGAAGATCAGCCAGAGTGGCTGAAACAGTGTTCTCTCCTAAAGGTATACTAGAAAGGAAAGTAGTCCAAGAAAAAACATACTCAAACTAAGGCAACATGCAAACTTGTGTGACAGAGTGGATTCAATGGTTTGGAACCGCATGGGATTGTCAAGGCATTACAAACTGCGATATACTGCAGGGTCCAACAATATGACGCGACAAGGAGGATTGGGACTATACCCTTGCCTGCATACCCGATTACCTGGACAGTACGTGCGTGTTAATCTCCCCGAGTTCTGTTCTCGGTGTATTGCTTTGCCAGGACGGCCAAAAGGTTGACTCAGTAGGTTTCAGGAATCCTAAGGGTGTCTCCCGATATACGCAAGGTACGTGGGAGCTCAAATCCGTAGTGGTGCTGTCTAATGCACAACCATTGGCAGGAGAGCTTCCGATATACTATCGAGTACATGACACACCCTTCGATATATTCCAAGTATGGATTATGGTACTTGGTGGGTACGTGAAGGAGCTTTATATATCGATAAGTATGTGGAAGACTACAATACCCTCGGACTACAGTGCTAGAAAGTAACGATAGTTTCCACACTTAACGACACCGGAACATGTCTCTAACCTACACACAAGTTTCTAAGTATTTTACCCTATCTCTACCATTTATTTTATCTTGAATGGTTAGGTGAATGCATGGAGTGAGTATATAATTGGAAAAATAATGCAATCCTAACTACATGCATAAAATGTCCTTTCCTTTCAATGAAGTCTAGCTACAGGAAGGAGAGATTTCTTTCCAATAATTTTGCCAAAACAACCTAATGCAATCTAGTTCTCAATTCAATCAAGTTCAACAATGAAATTACTCTTTTCTTTTCCGTGCAAAACGCAACACACAACACTACAAATTCAAATCAAAGCAAATTTTTTTTCTTTTTCTTTTTCTTTTCAAAAAATGAGACAATGAAAAGAGATCTAAGATGAAAAATGAAAAATTTTCAATTCACTTTCTCATGATCCAAAAGCAATGAAGGTTGATCATGTACTTTTCTTTCCTTAGCACTGAAAAAAAAATTTGCAAAAAATTGAAGGACGCTTTGAGCTTTTCAAGAAGATATGCGATTGCAAGTTCAAGAAAAACACAAACAGTTACTTGTTCATTCAATTTTCCCAAAAAGCATATAAAAATATTTCAATGCACAACAATTTTCTTTCAATAATTCTTTCAGAGATGGAGGGAAAGAAGTCCTTTTAAATTCTTCAACAATTATGTCAAAAAATCAATTTAATGACAAATGCGCTTTCAGGTGCAAATGAGCTGGAAGGAAAACACTATTTGCAACATTCAACTAGACTTAGGAGACTCAAGAAAAGACAAGCACTCAAACCAATTGACAAACACACAAGACTCAAAAGCAGACAATAACAAGCTAACCAAGCAAGCTAAGCTCAATACAAAAGCAAATGAAGTCTGGAAGTTGATCCGATACACTTGATCAGATCAAGGAAGGATAGACGAGAATGCAAGGATGAAGCGGATGAAGGTGAAGGAGACTAACCGAATCCAACACTATCAGTTTCAAACTTGTCCAAAACGGAACCAACAATCAATCCAAATGAAACCAGAATTACACAAGCAAACAAAGAACAAAGTCTCTGGCTGGATCTTGCAGCATAGAGGGGGTTGACATAGCAGGCCAAAGATCAGACTGTAAAACAGAGAAGAGCTAGTTGTAAGGCCAATTTTTGACAAATCGGCACACCTTGTGTTTGTACAAAGTGTGACATCGTAGTCTGTATACATGTGAAGTGCGACAGCATCGCAAGACAGCTGTGGAGGAGCTGCGATGATTTACTCACAGGCAGTGAATAGAGACCAAAAAAAAACACAGTGTCACTCTATTTCTATGAACCGGGTGCAATGGGCGAGATTTGAGTTCAAAAAGAGATCAAATCTCTCAAAACTGAGCTAAGGATGGCCTAACAATGGATGGTGCAAACCAAGAGAAAGCAAACCAAAATCTTCAAAGTGAAGATCTGATGGTGAGAACCACTCAGAAGGCAAATGACAAAGAATTTTTAAAGACTTGTGGCAAGCAGTTGACTGAAAAAAGACTCTTCAGACTAACAACTACAAGACAAAACACAAACTACTCCCCAGTATGGTTACCAGATTTGTTAACGGACAATCCACTCGATTGGACGCGAGCCAGATCTCCCTAGTTCAAAGCAAATCTAGAACAAATAAGACAGGCTACAAACACACTTCCTAGATCTACTTAAGGATCAAGTACTAGATGCCATACCTTTAATTTCGCTTTCCTTTCTTCCAAATGTCGTTCCACGCTGCACAATCATTAGATCTGATCTACGATACCTGTCAAGAAGCAAAACAGAAGAAGAAAGTAAAAAGCATCTATACAATAAGTATTCTAAGTAAACATTTAAGTAGGTAAACTACACAATATCATCATATTCATAACAACAACATTGGCGGAAAGTGTTTGCATTACTGTAAAAAGAGGAGTACAATGATGGAGAGATAGAACCACAACCAAGGCTTAACACTGCAGCCCTTCTCCACACAAGTCATTTTCCATGCCTTCCAAGGAAGCTGAGTCTCTCAAGGATGAATGAGGATCTTCAAGAGGGATTTCACCAGCATGTAGACACCATATACTTCCTCCCCTTGGCATGGGAGTGAGCTTCACTTATATAGGACTAAGTGGATAGGGTATGGATAGGATAAGTTGAGATATGACAGGAGAGATGTAGTGGATCTTCCCAAGGAGTTAGGAGCCGAATACCAACCCTCCTAGAGGTCAGGGATGAGCCCCCAAGTCAACAAGTTTCAAGAAGAATCTCGAAGAAGCTATTTTTTCCCATGAACTGACATCGTCACACCCTGCATATGGGTAAGGATGCGACGTCGCAGGTTGCATGAGTGCAGCGTGCTACGACCTCACAAAACTTATGAAGAATGAATACAGATCCATCCAGTTCAATCACTCAATCCATTCATCTTCAGGGATGTATACACTAAATCTCATGGGGTGTAGATTTTGGGTGTAACAGGTTGAGATTCCTTTCATTTTATATTATGTTATTAGCAATTATTTTTAGGATTTTGTGGTGGTTTTTGACATCTCAAGACATTGAATTTTAAAATTTGTTTATTTGGGAGCCTTTTGTCATTTTGGTCAATTTAAGTGACCTATTGAATATCTTGCTTCTATGGGTTATAGAGATCCACTTCAAAACGGAATTCTATTTACCTCTGGTGGCTTGTGTTTTTGGACATCATAGTAGAGCACATTCTTGAAGAACTGTTGGAAATTTTGTATGATTTAACTGTGGTTTCTCTGCAAGTTAATGACCTATCACTAGCAGATTACATTTGTTCCATAGACAGCTGGGCGTTACTCAGTGAAATGGTTTCGGAAGGCTCAATGTCCTACTTTTGAACGATTGACCAAGTCATTGATGATGCATGGGCGTAACAATGGAAAGAATTTGATGGTTGTAAGAATAGTGAAACATGCTATGGAAATAATTCATCTCCTTACTGATCAGAACCCAATATAGGTAATAGTAGATGCTATTATTAACAGGTAAGATAATCTTTCCTAGTGTTTTTCTGTAGATTTGCCATTTGGTGTTTAACTTACCCCTTATCGCTATTTTCCATCCCTTGGAAACTTAAAATAAAAATGGTCTGCTTGTTCGGTAATAAGTCTCTCTAAATTTTGACAGTGGTCCAAGAGAAGATGCAATTGGGATTGGTTCTGCTAGTGTTGTAAGACGTCAAGCAGTTGTCATCTCTCCTTTGAGACGTGTCAATCAAGCAATATTTCTGCTCACTACTGGTGCCAGATAAAGTGCATTCCGAAATATAAAAACAATAGTTGAGTGCCTTGCAGATGAGCTTATCAATGCTGCGAAGGGATCTTCAAACAAGTATAAGTTATTTTGTTTATATTTCCTTACACAGTTGTTTTTATAATCACGAGTTATTTTCTTATTACTCTCATGCCATTCTCACTTACAATATTTATGATTTTAGTGATAATTAATGGCACTAGAATGACTGCAACATTTTCCTCTGTGCAGTTATGCATTCAAGAAGAAGGATGAAGTTGAGCATGTTGCTAAGGCAAATCGTTGATCAATTACTGTTATTTATTTCCTTAAAACTGACAAGCTTAAACATATTCATATGGAGTTCTATTTTTTGTGAAAATAGTTAGTTCTACTATCATGCATGGTAGTATGAGGAATTGTTTGAAGGACAAGTTTGATGATAGGAGTAGGCTTAGGGACTAGGAATGGTTTATAGGTGTAACCATTTGATTTTCCAATGAATTTTTGCCGTCTGATTTACATTGAGGAATTCTCATTGCATTCGTTCTTAATGAATTAATCTTTTTTTCTGGGATTACTTTTTTTGTTTCGAAGTTTTCACCACTAACTCCAATGCAATAATTTGACATCAATAATGCAAACCTTTTTGTAGTATCTAGTATTGTTAAGCCCTGCACATCTTTTAGTTGTTTCCTCCAAAGGATAAAGTTTTATATAACAGAAGTCATTATATATGCTAGGATAGTGTAGTGAATATCTTGGAGTTGCTTTAATTTTGACAATTCTTAGTCTTCTTAGATCAGGGTCATGGTTTTGTTATGTGCTTATACATCATATCTTAGCTTAGTCAGTTTCACTGCCTAGCAATGTGTTCGTTGGATGCATAATTGAAGTGAGTAAACTTGTATTTTAAAGATATACTGTCTACTTGTTGTTTACATGTAAAACTAAAAGCTCAATTGTTTTTATGTTTGAATTCAAATTAAGTTCATCTTCCTTAGTTTATTTCAAAGTGAACATTTGCAACGTTATTTGAGATGAAAATTTGATTACATTTCATATGTATCTTCAGTACTAGCAAAAGCTCCACTGTTTGGAAAATCTTTTTGAAAATATAGACTAGAGAAGCTTCATATCACATACTTTCTACCCTGTCATCTTCGACACTGCCATTTCAATAATAAAAGGGTAGACTACCATTACAAAAATTAATTTTATTTCTAATCTAGATTTGGATCTAGACTTAATTTTTATTTTATTTTATTTTTATTTTTATTTTTTTGGCTCTAGATTTATTTGTGTGTTTATGTTTTAATGGTTTTTAAGTGCTGGTAGTGTTAACTTTGTGGATTTGTACAGAGATGCGTGTCGTATATAGGATTATTGGAGATAAGATATGGCTCTTTCTCCCTATGTTTATAACGCCTCATATTATGAGGGTTTGATCCATGCGACTGTATGTTATCAATCTATTTATGACTGTTCAAGTTTTGTAAATGAAACAAATTGTGGCCAGATCAATAGTTAGAACTTATTTGGTAGTAGATTGAGTTTTAGATAAAATCTTGTGTATGTGTTTTTAAATTAACTCAAGTAAAAAATCGATGGATTGTGGGTTGAATCCGGTTGAGCTTTGGTTGATTGATTTTAAAAGTTTGGGGATTGTGTGTGATCTCAGTCGAAGCAGTGGTATTTTGAAACTTGTGCAATGCATATTAAATCCATTCATCCACAGATTATAAAAGCTATCATTTTGCAAGGGTGTACTGTTAGGAGGGAGCTAGTGGTTTTCTGTAGTTCTCCAATGTTTCCATACTTGGCGGCCACATAGCTTACCTATCCCTCGTGAGATATTCCCGTGAAAAGATCCATCTTGGCATTAAACCAGGAGCATAGACATTCTTGATGACAGGTCGCCATCCTTGCTTTTATGTGTTTTCTGCTCTCTTAGTTATCATGGATTATCTTACAAATTTTCAATGCTTTTGTGTTGATTGCCTGTGATTTGGAACCTCTTTGTGTATTACCAAATAATTACAGCTATGATATTTTACTCTATTTATAAGCATGAGATTCTAACTCATTGGACTTCCATCACAGGCTGATGTAGACAACAGTGTTACAATTGATTCTGGAGAATTCATTGCTGTAACTTTTCATTTGAACAAACTGAAGCATGAAGAGCATTTATTTGCTGCATTTTCATACTTTAACCAAGGATGGAAGTGTTTATATTACAGTTGATGAACTCCAACAAGCATGTTTAGAGCATAATCTAACTGCTGTTTGTATTGATGACATTGTTCGTGAAGTAGATCAAAACAATGTAAGTACCCTGCTTCACTTGCTTGTTGCATTTGCTACAAAGTAAACAAATATCATTTCTGCATTAAAACATCAAATAATTTAGCACAATAAAAAAGAACCCAGGGGAAGGGACTAGCTGCAGTTATAAATGTAAGATGCTTGTCATTACATTGTTTATGGGAAGAGATTGATGGGTCAATTTTTAAAATTTTTCACAAATTATTAATGAAATGTCTTCTTATTATCCCATATCCATTTTAACTTCATTTAACATGGTAGATGAAGATCTATAGCAATGTACTTTTCAATTTCAACTTTCCTGTTATCAAATATAATTGTGGATTTCATTGGGCTTATACAACATTTCCATTATAAGTTATTTATATTTTCTCGCTTTTCACAGGGAAATGGTAGGTAAATGGGATTTATTGGAACTAGAACCAAAATTGAACTAGTCGACCCCAGAAACTAGAAACAAACTGGAAATAAAATGAGTCAACCAAAACCTACTTTAAATATTCAAATTTTGATACAACACATACACACGACAATGCTAATCCAAACCATTAGACACAAAGTTTGCAAAGTTGTCTCATGTACATAGAAAGTAAGGTTGAATATAACAAACTAACACCAGGTGTAATAGATATATGAACCAAAATACATAAGCATTGAAGCTATAAATGGCCTCCATATTTAAAAAATAATCATACTACACTCTACAATCAAATCACCCAAATCTAGATCGTCTACATCCTCTTCAAGGGTATGCTCAGGAAGCACTCTGAACCAGCCCAAGTAGCACTCATAATCAACACAATAATAGCATCAAAACAACACTCCTTGTTGCAAATGTCAAACTCTTTACAGGATCACAAATGAATAATGCGAAGCATGTGAGTGAAATAACTGTGGGGCATCATTAAATAGATGAAAATTAGGTTTTAGGTTAGGTTTAGGTTTTTTTGTTATTTTAAATTTTAATTTTTTATTTGTGGGTGGAGCTGTGCTGCATGGAACCAATTCCCTACAGAATACAATTATCACATTTTATCCTATTATCTATAAATGAGGAAATTTTTTTTATTGTTTTGCACCATTATTTGTTTATGCAGATATTTCATTGCTTGAATGACATTCAATGTTAACCTTGTATTATTTTTGTTAAATGGTTTAACAATGTATAATTTTTTCTAGGTTGTTAATACTGAAACAACCAAAATTTCCAGTGATACTACCAAAACAAATACCCCTTTGGATGGTAAAGGAAACCAAATGAAAGAGGGACAACTAATCAAATCAACCAGTGGCACCAATAAGCATAAACTACAGGCATCAGGTCAGGATACTTATGGTATATCTGCAGGTGTCAGGAAATGTTGATTGTTATCAAGCCCCTGGCAGCTTAGATATAGCTCCTAATTTATTAAAAGTTGATAGAGCTGTCAACCTACCAGAAAGTGAGCATGATGGTTGCATCTTAGATTCCAAGAGAGTCATAGAAGATGAGGCAAGAAGCAATTCTAGCAAAGAAACACCAGAGTGTATCCTGGACAGGCTGTTTGGAAGGGCCTCTGTTGATTTTGATAAACAAGATGTTTCCATTCCAGACGAGATTAGTATTTTGGAAATTTCTAACTTCCGTCAAAGTTCAAAAGAGAAAGGGATTTTAAGCAAGAGACATGTTTATTTTATATATTGGCAGAAAGATAAATTGGGTAAAGCAAACTTATTAACAATTGTGAAGCAGGCCTCAACAACTGTTGTCCTTTTTTCCTTTCAAATAATTTTTTTTTTAATGATTATATTATTGGTTATTGCTTTTGATGTTGTAGTTCAGTTTATATAATTGACCTCGAATTTGAAAGACTGTTCATTGTCATGAATCGTTTCTCTATATTATTATTGATTAACATAAACTTTGTAACCTAATTGTTAATTTAAGGTGAAATGACAAATTTAAAAGGTCAAAGCATATAGATTTAAGGTGCTTATATGATATATACTATAGGATTTCAACCGTTGTTGCATCACCTATTAATTTTGATATTATCGAAGGCATTTGTGACTCTTTTGGACCACATGTTGATTAATATTTTCACATTTGGGAGTGAATTTGGACTCAAACAGTGTTTTTTGGATTTGACTATTAAACTTCTAATTTTTGCTGAGATTGTATCACTGAATGTTCTTGGCTTACCATATTTATGTTTTTAACTATGTTTTGTTTGGTAGGAAACAAATATCCCCATGTATTTTTTCCTAATTGCTATTCATGGCACTTTAGGTATAGAAACTTGGTGTGCAAATGGACCTTGATATATATTTTCGTTTTTACTCACAGAAACTGCGCATATATCACTTTTTCTATTTCTTATTTGAAAGTGTTGAATGCTGTCGTGTTTCAGAACATGGCCATTAGGGTTGATGTTTGAGAGTTTCTGTTGTTTTTTAAGAGACGAATCTGATGATTTTCTTAATGAATTCTTTGCAGGATTCCAAATATGCCACTCATTGGGAGGAGGCACAGGCTCTGGAATGGGAACTCTTCTGATTTCTAAAATTAGAGAAGAATACCCAGATAGGATAATGTTCACGTTCTCAGTTTTCCATCTCTCAAGGTATCTGATATAGTTGTTGAGCCTTACAATGCTACCTTGTCGGTCCATCAGCGGGTGGAGAATGCAGATGGGTGTATGGTTTTGGACAATGAATCCCTTTATGACAAATGTTTTAGAACTTTGAAGTTGACTACCCCAAGTTATAAGTATTCTTAATATCTGATCTTTTTACATCTCCATTTCATGCCAAAAAATTACACCCTTAATCAGTTGCCTTACTATTTATGAGACCTGATTTGTCTCTTTTTTGTAGTTGGAGATTTAAATCACTTGATCTCCAAAACCATGAGTGGAGTGACATGTTGCCTTAGGTTCCCTAGTCAGCTCAACTTAGATCTCTGGAAGCTTGTTGTAAACCTCATTCCATTCCCTCCTCTTCACTTCTTCATGGTTGGTTTTGCTCCATTGACCTCCTGAGGCTCCCAACAATACAGAGCACTCACTATTCCTGAGCTGACTCAGCGAATGTGGGATGCCAAGAACACAATGTGTGCTGCAGATCCTCGTCATGGTAGTTACTTGACAACATCTGCCATGTTTAGGGGAAAGACATGAGTACTAAGGAGGTTGATGAGCAAATGATTAATGTCTAGAATAAATGTTCCTCTTATTTTGTTGAATGGATACAGAATAATGTAAAGTCTGGTGTTTGTGATATCCCCCCAAGGGACTGAAAATGTCTTCCACATTTATTGAAAACTCCACCTCTATTCAGGAAATGTTTAGGAGAGTTAGTGAACAGTTCACTGCTATGTTCAGAAGGAAAGCTTTCTTGCATTGGTACACTAGAGAGGGCATGGATGAGACAGAATTCATCGAGGCTAAGAGCAATGTGAATGATTTGGTATCTGAGTACCAGTAATACCAAGATGGAACTGTTGATGAGGAGGGTGAGTTTGATGATGAGGAATCACTTGATGGAGTAGTAATGAAGGCTACCTGCAACATCCTGTTGAGTTGTTGCTTGTAAATTTTACTTTTTACAGCTTTTGTTACTTGGAATAGAACATTGAATCAGATCGGGTTTAAAAACAATGTGTGAAGTCATTTTTTTTCACCAAGCAGAGCTAAGGAGTGGCTTTTTTAGCATGTTTCAATATGCATTATCTATGCAAACATTTAAGGTTGTACCCACTGTCGATTTTAATGTTATGGAAACTTTTTTATTTCTATTTCATTATGGAGTTTCAAAATATTTATAACTTTGAAATTTTGTTATGCTTCCTTATGTAGTCAATCTAATCCCTACTGCTTGTTTTGTTGTTGCACATCATACAAGTAATGATATTCTTTCTTATCAGTCAAGCTAAGCCTTTATTGTTGTATTTCAGTGGATGATGGAAAAGAGGTCCTTTCAGGGGAGTGTACACCTCGTGATATATTTTATGGCAAGGCCGGACAAGGGTTTGAAAGATGGATGAGCATACCTTTGGCTTAGCATATACACGTAAATTGAATGAGAACAACTTGGTGAGCATGTGGCTTGACAAGTTGCCATTACTTTTCTTACTTTTCTTGGCATTACATACCTATTCGTCATAATAGTGGAGGAGATTTGGGCTTCATCTCATTCATATGATGTTTCTATCATAGACTAGCTTACAACTCGGACAATTCATTTATATTGAAAAAATAGTGTCTGGAACCCCTGGTCCTTATATCCAAGGGTTTCAGCCTATTCCAAATCACCCAGTCCTCCGCAGTCCTGATGATTTGGTCAGTAAGATCTTCTCTCTGAAAAAATTTCCCAATTTTTTTCTCATATCAGCACTTTGAATCCCATGCCCTTGCACTGTTCTGCTTGCCCTAAGCCTGCATTGTATTGAAGGAGAGGTTAAATCTGCACATGTTTTTAAAACTTAAAACTTTTAATGTTGCATTTTATTGACTGGGAGCTTAAATATGCAAATGATTTGAAACTTCTAATGGCACATTTGAATGAGAGGTTAAATATACAGTTAAAACTTTCGACGATATATTTATTTAATTAGAAGTTATATCTGGAATTTTAAAACTTTTAACCATGAAATGTTAGATCTGCAATTTCAGTTAATTTGTATTGGCTTAGTCATGAATTGTTCTTAGCCACATGAATGGATTTTATATTCACACAAAATTTGTATCGGCTTAATCATGAACAATCCCTCTGTTCACTATATGCACTTTATCAATCTACAGCTCTAGTAAATTCATGTTTTTGTTCTTTGATTTATGAATATGAATACAATACTGATAGTAATATGCCATATTTCATTTGCAGCCAGAGGCCATGACAGACATTGTGCACCATGAATCATAACTGTATTTGTATAACTGATTAATGTGATGGTTTCTATACCACTTAGTATTCCATGGTTCATAGTTTCTTTTTTATTGTTATTGTACATACATTTTGATATAAGTGATATTCATAACCGTTTAATAATGATTTAACTCAAGATAGAAATATTTTTTTCCCTTTGATCAATAAATGCACAAAGAGATGAGCCTTGGCCATCGACTTAGGCTTTCCAGATGTGTATTCATCGGATGAAGACCGAGAAATCAGTAATGAAGGTAGCGCCTTTAACAAGGTGTCATCTATTGCCAGGGATTTCCATAGCCTCCCTATTGAAGAAGCAAAGGAAGCATTGGATGATTGTGGTTTCATTCCTTCATGGTCCAGAAACTTCTCTGTAGACTTCAGCACGACGGGAAGGCTGCATTCATAGTTTTAATTTAAACTATTTACTTTTTAATTTTATTTTCCCTTTCGGCGTTCCTTTGTACCTTATGGGGCAATTGCTAGTATAAATCTTCTGCGTTCCTTTGCACCTTATGGGGCAATTGCTAATATAAATCTATGTTGAGTATACGAATCATACTAAAGAATCAGATAACCCAATGGAAAAGCACGTGGCACCATTAATGGATAGAATTACAATTCTACCAACCTACTTTGAGTTGGCGCCTTCGTGGCAAGCCGTAAGAGTTATGGATTAAGTCTGTAATAATGGAACGTGCATTTGGAGCTGAAGGTCTCAACATCAAGAAATTACCACAGTAGATCCAAGACAAGGACCGTCAGTTCCACAATGGTGAGCCTTCGGCCTTGACAGTCTTTGGATCTGCATTATCTACACATGTCTATGGAAGGATTTCCCACGTCAACACCTCATTTAATTAATCAAATATCAAGAAATTTCGATGGTAAAGAGTGGTCGTGCGACACCTTAATGGCGCCCTTACCTTAGCAAAGAATTGTGCATGACATATATAAAGTTTACATATATAATATTGATGTTAATATTGCGCGTGGAATATATTCATCAAGAATAACTTATCGTAAGTTGTCACCTTGTGACTCTGTGAGCATGTGAAAGTCAAATATATGCATAGTGTAGGTTAGATGCATATATGACATATGTGAAGAATTGTGCATTGAATTGTAATATAGTGAATGTTTATAGGATAGCGTTAAGTTTTTATTTGTAGATAGAAAGTAAAGAGGAAAAGCAATGCATATAAGCATAACCTGGTTATGAACACAATAGTAAGCCTGAATAGTGGTATTCTATTAGCATTTGCGCTTTATTCTAATTGTGAATATAACTGTATATTTTTCTGTATAATTAGAAATGGAAATATTGGAAATTTGTATCTGTAATGATATGAAGATACTATAGAAATTAATGTCTATTTGATAATCTTTCAAAGAGATTTCTATTCCTGTTTAGAGTATAATGTACTTGTCTTGCATAATGAAGAGGACATGTCATTCTTTAAGGATGACTGTTGAATATATGCGACACTTTTATGTGTAGTGTATTTAGACAATTAATAACAAGTAAATTGTCGTAATAAAAAATGCTAGTGTATTTGTTTCTATAGATGATTTTGGTAAAAAAAAAATATATATATAGGAAAGGGATATTACAGTAAGTCCCTTGTTTTAGGGATTGCAACACAATTATATAGCATTGATTTGTCAACATTGTCCATTACAATATTCCAGAAGAACATGTTCAAGATAAAACCATAACTTGTGCAAATCAAATTTCACATTGAAAAAAAAAATTATTAAACTTTTTAAAAATAATTTAAATAAAAATACTCATGTACATATAAACATAGTAAATAATTGCATTTGAAAGCATTAAGGGTCATCGAAACAATTACATACCTTTTTACATTAGCCATCCTTTCATTGAATTCATGGCTTAAATTTGTCTTGCACCAATGAACAACATCATTTGAATTTTAGAGGCGAGAAGTGGAGTGATTCATTTGATATCTCATAAGTGAACATTTTATGTAGGCCCAGTGCCATTATGTTCTCCTTTTCCATGTCCCATTTCAAAAAAACTTCATGTGTGGTGAACATCTGTTTTATTATGAATGTGAGACAACCATAAGAATGTGTGTGCCAATTTAAACTAACCAACACAACCATCTTACCACACCCAATGCTCTTTAAAAGTGACCCCTCGTCTAGATAATTCATTATAAAGCATATTAAAACAATGTTGGAAAAAACATGTATCATGTGCACGATCATCACTGATGTAGAAATGGTACTCTTTAATCACTTCACGATTATTTTCATCACTATTAATACCATCGACATGAAGCTCTGCATGTCTGTACAAAATATGCACAAGTATAGATACCTGGTCTAAATGATAAAACTCACTTTGTATCTCCTTTTTTGGAGTGAAAGTGTAATTTTTAGCAAAATCAGCAATTGATAATATTGTTCCTTTTGGAAATGCATCTTGTGATTGCTTGAACTGTAAGTCTTGCCATCATGTTGTATGAGAGTTTTGATATATCTATATATTTTATCCCTGAACAACTCCATAAAACATGTCACAGATCTATCATCTTCAATTAACTCAATCTTTCTTGATGTTGGCGTTGAATCTGTACCATGAGTATAATCAACATATTCATATCTCTTCCATTTCACAATGTGATTTGACAATTGAGGATCATTTGGATCAAAGGGGTATTTAACGTCAAAAAGAGCCAAATGAGAACAATCTTCACATTTTCTACCACCGACACATTGTTTCTTATAGAAATTATACTTGATCATTCTCTCGTGCACATAAAATTTTAGATAAAAATTCACGAACACTCAAAGGAGAGGGGTCATTTGGCCAACAATATATGCCAAAATAATTAAATGTCTCATAATATAATTCAAATTCTACATGGTATCGACAACAACATGTTTCGCGAACAACAATGGGCCTGACATACCATGATTTAAGCTTCACAAATGTTCTCAAGGAAATCTTCACATCAATATTACTCTCTATAAAAAATTTGAACATTTTCACTTGAGTGACCTTTGTTATGTGTTTGGCATGAGTTTCATAGTTTCCTTTAGATATACGACACCACACAACATCCTTTTCATTTGGTAAGACATGAGATTTTAAATTCAAAAACTCTTTCACCTTGCCCCTCACATTATCTGGAAGTCTATCTTGATAAGGTTTCCTATAGATAACAGCCCAACATGCAATTTCATCATGTTCATCTAATTGAACCCTAACATTTTTATGCTTCCATAAACTTCTTCTTGATGTTTTTAATGTTCTTGTAGTCATGGCCAACAAACGATTAGTTGCAGTGTTTTTTGCCACAACCCCTGTTAGCAATGTTTTACGAGTAAACACTAAATCACGAGATTGTTTCCTTGCAAGTGTGGCAAGGGCCAAGGTCAGATTTTTTGATACCATCTCATTTGATTTAATCTCTTTGACACTTTTAATGCCCAATAATTTAATTACATCTTTTAGACATTTTTACTTTAACAATCTATGTCACAATTGAGCTTGTGTTATGACATAAATACCTTCAAGATAATTTTTGAGTATCTTTTTTCATTTATATCAAGTTGTATGATCACACATCGAAGGTCCCAATTCTTCAATTTTACTTGAATCCATATTATCCAAAAAATTGTCATCAATGACCATATTGTTGCAACTTCCAGTTAATCTTTGTAAATTCATAGGTATGATAGGATGTTGACCCTGCATGAAAATATATAAATTTATAATATTGTGAACTTTCAAATCAATTATATACTCAAGTATTAAATACAATTTTATAAACATTAAAAAATATTTACTCACTGTTAGCTCCCTGTAAATTTCCTATGGTTGTGTTAGACAAACCCCGAGGGTAACCATTTCAAACCAAGCTTTAGGATACATTCTAGCCAATACAGCCAGAGAAGGCTCTCTCAAGTGTCACAATGGCATTTCACAGATATGGAAATTAGTGTTTTAGGAGGCTAGATTCATGATATGGGACGGGTTGTTTTTGTATTTTATCAGAGGGTAGAAAAACAACATGGAAATGAACCATTGGGTGATGGAGTCAAAATATGAAATCAAGGTATTACAGTTTAATGATGAAAAATTGTTCTGGGAAAACTCAGGAAAAGTAAACCATGAAATTCAACCAAGTAATCTTGCAGTGTGAGTGATGAGAAAGAGAAAAAAACCCAATACAATGAGAGGTGCTTGTCTAAGGACGAATCTCTCGAGATACCTTTAGTAGAAAACAAATTGAAGGATGACAACCAAAAGTGGAGCGTCTAACAATGGATGAATTCCATAACATAAAATAATAAACATATTACAAACACGATATCTAACAGAGAGAGCATCTAATAGGTATGAGTTCCATCCATACAAGCTAGACTACCGTATTAGAAGAATAAACACATATGGAAATGTAAAGAAAACATGGTGAAAGCACAAATCGACTGTCAAAGCCATGATGAATCTCAGAATACAGGAACAATACTTCATTAAAGTTCCAAAATTTACAGATTTACAACGCAGAGCACCAGAGTGCTTCTCAGAACTGAAAATCCCCCCCACATTTTTTCTTTTCTTTTCTACCTTACATGCTTATATATTCAACAAAAAAATATACACACGGAGCTTGAGGAGTACGAGCTCTTACAGCTCATCCCTAAGATCCAAAATCATTTACAAAAGTGGGTAGTTGTGTACTTCCCTACAAAATAACAAAAACGGACAATGACAACACAATGGCCTTGGAGGGCTTCTAGAAGCTTGACAACTATAGATTCTCCATTACTCTTTTTGAAAGTACTAAAACTCCAACGGCAAGGCACCGTGCTGCACGTCGATCTCCGAAAGCTATGGTTCGGGATGGAAATTCCCCTCTGAATCGAAGAAATCTTCGAAAAGGAAAGGAGGTACCACCTTCTTTTGCTCAAGAGGAGGCGACCGAATGGCTACCCTCTGCTTTTCCTCAGGATGAGGTGGAGGCGCTGATTTTACGGGGTCCTTGGGAATTGGCCTAGCTTGGATGACAACATCCCTCTTCTCCAACGCTCTGCTCCTTCTTCTCCTCTCCTGGCGCCCCTCCTTCCGCAAGGGTGCAATGTAAACCCTTCTTCGTTTGGATCCTTCTGATCCGCTTTCAGAATTCTTATCCTCGGAAAAGAGAGAGAAATTGTTGTCCTAGGAGGACAAAAATTCCTTCTCAAATGTGAACTCATCCCCGGAATTCTGATCACTCTCCATCACTCCTCAATTCTGCGATTGGACTAGCAAACAATCAAAACATTCAATGATTGCCTTATCTGTTGAGATTTAATATGCTAAGACATAGAATATCAGTATTACATTCCATTTCACAATAATAGCATATACAGGATCACTGAAAGAACAACAAGCACAACATAAACACAAGAGACACAAATTTATCCTGGAAAACCCTCATGGGGTAGAAAACCCAACAAAGCTTCCTCAATATAGATGACCAACAAATACAAAGATGTAAACCCTAGACATGAGCTCCTTCTCCTCCATAGCATATCTCTCTCTCAGCTATGCGCTAATCACAAGTGAGTGTGTGTTTTAAATGAGGAACACACCTCCTCTATTTATACACAACTCCGACTTGTCTTTTACATTAACTAGGTCGGCCCCAAATTAACCAATTTACATAATACTGACTGGGCCTACCCCTCTAAGGTGGTCTAATACCCTTTAAACCACATAACACATATAGGGATGGCCCCACTAGGGAAGTCTAATAACCCAAGTTACCACAATCTCTCGGAGGAATAAACATCTCTGGATACATGACAAAGTCCCGTTGGAGGAATGAAACATCTCTGGAATAATAAAGTACACAATATAATATTCTTAGAAGTTACAATATTTCAACACTCCCCCTTAACGAGAAGGATATTATAAAAACATTTGCAGGAGCAAGGAGTCATCAACATCATACATGATACATCTATAAGTCATTGGAAGCTTTCTTCATACATCATCGGTAACTCAAACAGTTACTGAAACATCTTCAATACTGGATCTTCATCTTCTGCACCACTCAATCAACTATAGCATCATCATCTGGATCTATCGATCAACATCATCACAGCATCAACTAGATCCTCTCGATCAACAACATCACATCATCAACTAGATCTTCTCGATCAGCAACATCACATCATCAATTGGATCCTCTCGATCAACAGCATCATAGCAGCATACCCTGCAACACACATGATCCTTTCTTTCAGAATTACAGGATCAATCACATCACAATCAATATTTAAGACTATCCTTCCTTTCGGAATTACTAGATTTACTGTCTAAGGATGATCAATCCCATCTCAGTCATTTAAGACAATCCTTCCTTTTGGAATTACTGGATTTACTGTCTAAGGATGACTCATCCTATCACAATCATTTAAGACAATCCTTCCTTTCGGAATTACTGGATTTACTCTCTAAGGATGATTAGTTCAATCACAATCACAATTAAGACTATCCTTCCTTTCGGAATTACTGGATTTACTATCTAAGGATGATTAGTCCAATCACAATCACATTTAAGACTATCCTTCCTTTCACAATTACAGTATTTACTGTCTAAGGATGATTAGTCCAACCACATACTTTTTGAACCCAGTGCTCAGGTGTTGGCTTGGTTTTGCAACCAAGCTTAGTGCTATGGGCACCTACTAACTAGTAGCAGCAGTTTCAATATTAAGCAAAAACAATAAACTAAATCTAAATATAAACTAAACTAGCATGTGCATATCATAATAAACTTTTTGAATTGAAAAACAAGAACAAGAAATAGAAAAAATAACTTTGTATTGAAAATGGGGGCAAGCAAGTGCTTGCAATAATAATACCTCCTAGTGATGAAGATAGTTGAGAAGCTCCAAGGGTGAGCATCTCCAAACTCCAAAGGGTCCTTTCTCCAAGGTAGCTACAATGGCCAAAAGCTCAACGGAGATTTTTGCAGCATGAGGATAGGAAGATGGATGGATGTAAAGTGAGGAGCCCCTACCACCTTTTTATAGGTTTTGGTGGTGGGGAATACCATTGTGGTTTTGAGGAAACCAATGGTATTGACCAACATGGTTTAGGTACTTTTTCCCTCCTTTTTCCTTTTTTGAATATTTTGAATATTTTTATTCCCTTTTTAATATTTTGGGAATTTTGGACCCTTTTTTAGGGTTTTTTATGCTTTTTTTAGGAAAAATAATCATTTTGAGTGGAAAAAGGGGTGTATTAAGGCCTTTTGATGACCTTTTGTTGGCTTCAGAGGCTCAAATGGTGAAAAAGTGGACAAATGGGTCATGTGAATAGGGAAATGAGCTAGTGAGCACTTTTTGGGTGTTAACAGATTGCCCCCTGATGTGTGAGGGCAGGAGCTCATCGTATGGCCGATAGACATCATAGTTCTTTTGTCTTTTTCTGGGGTTTGGGGAGGAGAAGAGTCCGATTGGAGTCTAGATCCACAGCCCTTGGAAGCTACAAAAACAAAAAATATTACATGGCCTCAATATGAATGAGGAATAATCTCTGATAATGGACGAGGCAAGCATACCCATGCTCGTATCAAGACATATACAGAACAATTAGTCCCAAGAAGGGGGATCTAATACATAAAAAATATACTGGTACGTCATAATGGTCCAGAGGGGACATTATTTTGGGATGTACTCATGATCATGACATGACTGATCTCAATAACTGATACATTGGTATAACTGATGAACTGCTGAAACTGAAGGTGTCAAACATCTGTAGGGACTCAATGACTGTGAGCCATCTCTGGGAAGTATATGTAACTGTATACTCGAGGGAGTATAAAACTGGTGTACATCTGAATACTGTCGCCATGCGCAACCCGGATATCTATAGAAAAAAGTGTAACTGGTTGTATCCATAGGTAGACTCTCAAATGTGGAGGAGTCAAGTGGTATCCGGGGTCAAGCTGATGGGTGCTGTCGAGGGATTCTCAGGATGACATACTGCAGAATACTCTGAACAAAGGCGACCATAATGGGGAAGCTGCCCTATGAGTAGACGTGATCTGTTGTGGCACCGAGAAGCACCATTGGGTCCTTCTTCGTAGTTTTAATGATCTCCAAGAAGGGATAAAAGTGTGCTCTGAAATGGTACTGTCCTGTGGATTTTGTGAGCCCAGGACTGTTCATGCTCATTGGTGCTTTCATTTTTAAGGAGTCTGAAAATGATAAGAAGACTCTGCAGTGGTTATGATTACTGTCCTGTTGGTTTTACGAGCCCAGGATGGTGATTGCTCATGGTCGCTTTCATGTTTAGAGAGTTTGAAAGCGGTAAGTGGACTCTATTGGTGTTATTTTTCGTAAGTTAGTCTCCAAGGCCCGAAAAAGCATAAAATGATGCAAATGGAGAACTCTTCTAGCCGATGTGACTAGAGTATTCCTTTTTCGTAATTAGTCTACAAGGTCCAGAAAAGGGGTAAACTTATACCAGGTAGACGCCCTTTCAGATACGTTTAGCGAGCATGAAAGGAAGCAAGATTGCTCGGCGATCTTTTCATTGTTTTAGGAGTCAGAAAAGAGCTTAACCGAAACTCCCTAAGTGCATTTTTCATAAAAGGGATTGCTCGGCCCGAAAAATGGATAAAACTATACCGAACAAAAAGGGATTGAGGGGAGCGAGAAAAGGTCTCAAGCGTCATCATGTGTGCGGGATACAGGATCCTGTGACATAAAGATTGTCACCAAGGGGCAACAGCCATTGTGGCAAGCAAACTGAGGTGATGGGTGACATTTTGAAAAATGCCTGAAAAATCCGGAGGTGAGAGCGAGAAATGATCTCAAGTGTCATCACAAGCACGGAAAACTGAATCCGGCGATATAAGGCATGTAAAAAATGGACGACGGCTGATGTGGCACGCAAACCGAGGGGACAAGGGGGCATGAAAAAATGCCCAAACAATCTGGGCGTGAGAGCAAGAAATGATCTCAAGCATCATCATGGATGCGGAAAACTGAATCCGGGGATATAAGACTTGTCAAAAATGGACGACGGCCGATGTGGCACGTAAATCGAGGCGACGAGGGGGCATGGGAAAAAATGCCCAAAAAATCTGGGCGTGAGGGCGAGAAATGATCTCAAGTGTCATCACGAGCGCGAAAAACTGAATCCGGCGATATAACACTCGTCAAAAAAGGACGACGGCCGATGTGGCATGCAAACCGAGGCGACGAGGGGTCGGGACACAATGTTGATATTGGTCCTGGTGAGAGCGAGAAATGATCTCAAGCATCATCACGAGCACGGAAATATGAATCCGGCGGTGCAAATGGTGCGAAACACGGAGGTCATAAGGACTCCGGAATGGTCAAAGGAAATAACTAGGTTAAAAATGACTATAAATAAAGTTGAGTCCACCAAGCCAAGGATGCAGTGGTGGGGAGAAATGATGGCCCGCGGAGGCGGAATACTAGGTGTATCACATCAAATCAAATATACAAGTGACACGTGACCTCAAAAATGGTTGAGGTCATAAATGTGAAAAAGTGAGCAGTGTTAATGACCTGCCCCCATGCTATGTGCAGGGGTGTTTGTGATTGTGGATCACATATGTGTCGGTTGGAACGATGGGTTCATTGACGTGATGAGATAGATGTGATGGGGTAGGTTCAAAATGATTGATCATGCCCCCTATCCCAGGATCGAGGTAATCTATTGTGTCCCTTGACTCAGAGGTGTCAAGGTGGTGCTCTATGATAGCAAGGTCAAGACTAGGCATTTCGATATAGGACCAGGCAAAGACATCACGGAACTCTTGGAAGAGTTTTTTGTATTCTCCAATATCATGCTCACTGTGGGAGGCTCCTAATGTAATGCTATGAAGGGCACCAGGTGGATTAGAGATGTCGATGTGGATGATGGGAGAAATATTGGCCATGTTATTTTCCTCGGAAGCATCAGGAGTAGGAATAGGATCCTTGAACCAGTCGACTTTAGTAGGAAGAAAATATTTGGACTCAACCGCAAATTGGGTAGCGGTGGTGGATGAGGTCTCTTCTGGGAGGAAGTATGAACAATGGTGCATGTCTTCCCAGGGATTATCAGGGGCAGTAGGAGCCTCTAGAGTCTCTTTATCATTGCGGGAGCTTTGAGTGGTCAAATCAAGTGATGAGGTAGTGGTAGTCGAAGAGATCATATAAATGGTGTTAATCTCTCTGGATGAGGATGATGCGGGAGGGTAGATCTCCTCGATGAGGGGAGGAGATATTTCTAAGTCGACGTTATTCAACTCATACAACGTTGCTCTGTAATCTGGGATATCAGGACAGTGATGTGAGTAGTGACCGTAAACACCGCATATGGCACAAGGGTGGTTGGTGTGCAGTGATTTATCGCGAGGCTTGGGGTTTGGGTTGAGTTTGACCACCGGCATGTTGGGGTCGTCGTCCAGCATTTGCATATGTTCCTGTAATGCGGGTAACTGTGGACACTGATGAGTTGGATGGCCTAACTCATCACACAACGAGCATTTAGGAGGAGCACGGAACACGGGGGGAGGTTTAACTGCTTTGGGTGGGGGTGCCATAATGTATGGTTGTGGGCCTCTGCCCCCAGTGGGCCTGTTGAGAGGAGGGGGATTCGTAGATGACGAAGGAGTAGTGATACCGGGAGGTGGTTGAGTAGAGGTGACAATGGGTTGCACCGGTTGCAGGATGTCATTTGGTGTCGGCGGGGGAACGGGAGGCAAAATATACCACACGGGTAATCCCAATGTTAACCCGGGGAGACTAAGGGTAGCCATAACTGGAGCGCTCACTACGCCTGAGGGAGGAAATATAAAGGGGATTGTGTGGATGGGTGTAACACCAATGTGACTAGGGACCAATGGTGGTTTAGGTAACAAGGAGGTTTGATTACTGGGTGTTTGTGTATTCTGTGAAAGAGTACAGAGGTCTGCAACGTGGGTTTCCGGTGACGGTGGTGGAATGGATTGGAATGTAGAAGTCATCGGCGCGTCGGAGTAAAGTCCGGGTCCCACTGAGGAAATGAATGAGGTAGTTGAACCACAAACAGGTTGTTCAACCATGGGGAGAACATTTTCAGGTGCAGCGGGGGCCTTGGGATCATAATAGGTGAGTTGGTCGACCTTGACCACGCGTCCCTCATGGGGGAACTGCATGGTGCGAAAAACGGATGAGGCAACAGCCCGCATGGCATACATGTAGCTGCGGCCAAGTAAGAGGTTATATTCAAGTTGGGCATTGATGACCTCTATGTCAATGAGCACGGTTTTACCCGCCAGCTGGACGAGGACATTAACTAAGAGACCTTGGGGTTGAGCCGAACAGCTGTCGTAGGCTCGCAACGCAGTGGTGGACTGCTAGAGAGTAGGAGATCCCAAATTCTGCCAAACGAATGTGGACATAACGCATGTAGAGACCCCTTCATCGATAATGCACCGATGGATGACAAGATTCCGAACGGAAACGAAAACTTGGAATGCTAAAGTGGAAGGCAGTCGTGGTTCGGATTGGTCTGAATCGAATGTCATCAGTTGTGAATCATTGGGGTCAATAGCACCAATAGCAGAGAGCAAAGTCTTACGCTATGAAGGACAGTTTTTAAAACTTCTAAAGCAGACATGGCTGTAGGAGATTGGGCTAAGTCATCTACAATGTTGTAATTCAACGCAGCGCGAGCATTGGGGTTATTATTGATGCGACGAAGTGGGAAGCGAGGTGCTTTAGGAGCGCCATCAAGTGGGGCCGGGGGTATACGTAACGTCTGATCCGTGGGATGAACGTTAGTGTTCTTGTCAGCAGGAGGGGCTTCATAGGTGGAGCCATATTGGTTCCGACGGGTTTGGAGGTTGGCATCGGCGGTTGACATCATCAACAAGTGGTGAGTACCTGAATTGAACATGGGTTGATTAGGAGCGGCATAAGTGATTTGTTGTGGTGGCGCGTTGTTCTGAGGGGGAACTAACGGCTGAGTGTTCACTACGCCTTGGGTTGGAAAGGGATTTTGCAACACCAAAGGTTGATGTTGTGGTGGTGGAGGGTTGGGTGGCGGTTGAGGAGCCGCTTGCCCTTGACGATGGGCATCGTCAATCCAGAGTTTCCGAGCTCGCTCCAAATGTGGGAAAGCATGTGTGTAATGGCCATAGACCCCACAAATAGAACAAGGAACACACATTTCATTAAATTTGGAATTAAACAGTGGATCTAGAATTCCAAAATAACTAAAAAAATCAATTTTGGTGTTGTCCTTGGAATAAAATGTTTCCAATTTTAATGAAATGTGTGTTAAGGATGGTTTGTTCTGAGGTTATTGGTTTTGGGCTGTTTGGGGTTACGATCCGGATTCTAGTTGGGAGGAGCAGCATTATTATTTTGCGGAGGATTGGGAGGTGGAGGACCTTGATGTTGTTGTTGATTGTTTCCGTGGTTACGTCCTCTTCCACGGTTCTATTTCCCACCCTGGTTGCGCTGGTTGTTTTGGTGCTGGGGCTGGTTGTGTTGTGTGTACACTTGCCCTTGAGCAGTGGGAGGATTTTGGTTCGCCGCAGGTGCGGGAACAGGTTGTGGTGGATAATAAGCCGGTGGGGCTGGAGGTGGTCCAATTACCTGCTGGGGTTGTTGGTAACCTTAAGCTATTGGAGGTGTTGGGTTAGCTGTCGCAGCTAGTTGTGGGTAGTACACTGGTTGAGGTGCGGCTGGGGGGGCGTATGCATGTGGTGCATGACCAAAGCACTGAGGTGGACATGAAGGTCCGTGGGTATGGTGGTGATGTGCCATGGGAGTATATGAATTGGTTGCTCCAGATTGAGATGTAGCCCGAGAAAGGTCGGGACCATGGCTAGGATGTGCAATGGAAAAGGGTTGGGGATGTCAGGCCATCTGACCAATGATGCCATCTGCGGCATGGGATGCCCCCGGTGCATCATGTCGGGATGAATCTCCCCGAGGGGCGTCTGGTATAATGGTATACAGATAACCCGATTGGGCATAAATGAGGTCAAATTGTTGGGCTTTGAGGATGGCCTCTTCTTCAGACTGGGGTCGTTCAGATGCCACATCCTTGGCAATGAGAGGGAGGAGGGATTTGAGAAACCAATCTAAGACGATACAATCGTCTAACTTGATTTTGCAGAGGCTTCGGCGTCTACGCCACTCATGAATGTGGTTAGTGATGTGGGTGGCCGTGTTCTGTCTGCAAGACAGTAGGATCTCGACTCCCGCATCATAGCGGACAGGTAACTGAAAGAACTGTAGGAAGGTCGAGGCAAGGGAGGTAAAGGTGGAATGGGTTCCATGGGGCTGCTTGATATACCACTTAGCTGCAGAGCCAGTGAAGGTGCGCTGTAACAGACGGAGGTGGACAGAGTCGTCCACTATAGAGTTGGAGGAACACCATAGATGGAAGGACATAATATGGTTCTGGGGGTCCTCACCAGCCTTGCCCTCAAAGTTAGGGATGTCGGAGGGGAGTTTGGTGGGCATCTGAGGCAACACAGGGTCGTGTCTGATAGGATCATTGGTTAACCTGGCTAAGTCTGGTAAGTTCAGACTCGCCATGTAAGGTGAGGTAGTAGATGGGTGTGGCGTAGTGACTGGGACATGACTAGTCACGGTGGTATGATGTAGGGGTCTAGTAGCGCCTAAGGGTATGCTAGGTATTGAAGGTATGTGTCCTCCAATAGCTGTTGTCTGGTATTGACTAGCGTTTTCGAGTGCAACATGGGTTACACCGGGGTTAGGAACAGTAGTGGTGATTCCTGGAATCTGGGTTGTGGTAATCAGAGGGGGTTTGACCCCTATGTTGGGCATACCTATAACAGGAGGTGGCCCTGTGTTGGGCATTCCTAAAGGTGGAGTGTCGCCCATATTAGGCATACCTAGGGGGGTGGTTGTTTCCATGGATGGCACCGCAGTAGAAGGGTCTGTGGACGTATCTCCTATGGTGCTGGTAAAAAGTAGGTCAAATGGTGTTCTAGCCATAAGGTTGGTTGGGAATAACGCAGTGGGGTTTTCGGATTCTGCCTCAGAATCAGATGTGAAGTGAGGCATGTCAGAATCGGATGACTGTCTGGTTGACCGACAGTGTGTCGAGTCAAGGGATAAGGCTCTATGTCGGTGATGTGGAGAGCCAAGTAGACTGAACTCTGGGAGTTCACCCTGAAGACGACGAGAGCGTCTAAAATTCTCAATGGTGAGAAATAAGTTTTTGTGTAAAATTCTGTTTAGTGTAAGGTGGTAATGTATAAAAAAATCAAAACCCTAATGCAACCAAGGGTGCAAAAAGGGGAGTGAAAATAAAGGCTCTTAGGCCAAAAAATCAACCTCAAAAAGCACTTATTATAGCAACTGTGCTATAATAAGTGAAGGGATGCAAAAAATGGTTAGAGTACCAACAGGAAAACAGCTTCTAGAAAAAAGAGGTGCTACTAGACCAAAGGTGGATTGTATCATGCAAACACCTAACTAAAAGTATTGTGAATCAACAAACGATATTCTCTGCAAGGTGATGAAATCCAAGCCAGACAATATTGAGTGTTGAATCAACGGCTAGATATCCCCCTAACAGAAGGGACACCGGGTAATCAATCCTAAAGAATGGCAACTAGGATACTCCGTTCATGACACGTCCAGAAAAGGTAAATCTGTCGTTTGGTCCTTTTACCGCAATATCCTCATACAGGGATATCCAGAGAACTGCGAATGGTAGCCCTTCGGTTACTGAATGGATTTCGGTATTCCACTCAGGCTTTCGAAACCATCCTTGCGACTTCAACCCTCCTAGGGGAGAGGCCTTCCGATAAACTGGTTATGACCGTGCCAAAAAATACTAGGAGATTTTGGTTCCCTAATGGACAACAGCTATGTCTCATATGTAATAACTGAGGGGTGTTATTGGAACACCTATCCCCTCAATACTACCTAGCTACAAAGTTCTTTTAAGTGTTCCCCAAGTGGGGTTAAAAGTTGGTTGAAGTTAGGGTAAATTTTAAGGCTCAGTTTAAATTATGTGTTTGAGTGGGTGCACGTGTGGTATTTTAAACTGAAATTGAAAAAGTAAATGCTTTGCAGAAAATATTCAAAAAACAAAGGATCTTTTGAAATATGAAAGCAAATAATATAATTTTTTCCAAGAAATAAATGGATTTCTTTTTCAACAATTGCTATGGGCAAAATCTCAAGGAAGTAAACAGCAAAATTTTAATCTAGATAAAATGCAAAATAAATCCTTCTTTCAATTTCTGAAAATTTTTAAAAAGAATTTTTCAAAGGTGCATTCTAAATAGTAAAATTTTTCTATGGCTATAAAATATGCAGGAAATTTAATACTGTAAAAATGTACTATGTGGGCAGAAAATACAGTAAAAAATTAATTTTTTAAACGGATCGGCCGAATGAAAAAATTGGCATCGCGGGTTTTGACAGCACAGCCGCGATGGACCGCGCGGGTTTCTGTCGCACAGTCGCAATGGGCAGCACGGGTTTCAGCCGCGAAGCCGCGATGTGCAGCGCGGGATTTCATCACACAGTCACGATGTGGAGCGCGGAAAAGGTCCGCGAAGCCGCGATGTGCAGCGCGCTAATTGCCCGTGAAGTCGCAGTGAACCGCGCGGAAAAGAGCCGCGCAGTCGCGATGAGCCACACGATTGTTGGGCAAAAAACCGCGAGGCGAAAGCCGTACGCGGACGCCGAAAAATGAACCCAAAAATTGAAAGTTTCGGGCTTTTAATGGCAATAAAATGGGCCAAGATCTAGAACAGCAATGGATCTACTGTCTAGGGTGGCAGATCTATGGATTAAACTAACTAATACAATTAAAAACTAAGATCTAAAGCAAAAGTGAGATCTAGAAATTCGAAAGCAGCGGAGTTGCCAAAAACTATTGGCTTGGTTTTGCAACCAAGCTTAGTGCTATGGGCACCTGCTAACTAGTAGCAGTAGTTTCAATATTAAGCAAAAACAATAAACTAAATCTAAATATAAACTAAACTAGCATGTGCATATCATAATAAACTTTTTGAATTGAAAAACAAGAACAAGAAATAGAAAAAATAACTTTGTATTGAAAATGGGGGCAAGCAAGTGCTTGCAATAATAATACCTCCCAGTGATGAAGATAGTTGAGAAGCTCCAAGGGTGAGCAGCTCCAAACTCCAAAGGGTCCTTTCTCTAAGGTAGCTACAATGGCCAAAAGCTCACGGGAGATTTTGGCAGCATGAGGATAGGAAGATGGATGGATGTAAAGTGAGGAGCCCCTACCACCTTTTTATAGGTTTTGGTGGTGGGGAATACCATTGTGGTTTTGAGGAAACCAATGGTATTGACCAACATGGTTTAGGTACATTTTCCCTCCTTTTTCCTTTTTTGAATATTTTGAATATTTTTATTCCCTTTTTAATATTTTGGAAATTTTGGACCCTTTTTTAGGGTTTTTTATGCTTTTTTAGGAAAAATACTCATTTTGAGTGGAAAAAGGGGTGTATTAAGGCCTTTTGGTGACCTTTTGTTGGCTTAAGAGGCTCAAATGGTGAAAAAGTGGACAAATGGGTCATGTGAATAGGGAAATGAGCTAGTGAGCACTTTTTGGGTGTTAACATCAGGGACGATGTAGTCCTATCACGTACATTTTGAACCAAGCATTCAGGGACGATGCAGTCCTATTACATACATTTTGAACCAACCGTTTAGGGACGATGCAGTCCTATCACGTACATTTTGAACCAAACATTCAGGGATGATGCAATCCTATCAAGTACATTTTGAACCAAATATTTAGGGACAATGCAATCCTATCACGTACATTTTGAACCAAATGTTCAGGGACGATGCAGTCCTATCACGTACATTTTGAACCAAACGTTCAAGGATGATGTAGTCCTATCACATCCGCTAGGGACCACTTCTCATAGACATATGTCTACGGATCAATTCAGGGATTGAAATCCGGGGATGATACAATCCCTCTCGTCCACTAGGGACCACTTCTCAACCTTATCATTGATATCATTGACCTCATCATTGGGACAGGTAACCTCATCATCGACCTCATCGTCAAGATAGGTAACCTCATCATCGAACTCATCATTGGAACAGGTAACCTCATCATCGATACAGTATCCTCATCATCGATACAAGTATCCACATCATCAATACAAGTATCATCATCATCGACCTTACCGTCAATATAGGCAATCTCATCATCGATACAGGTATCCATATCGATACCAGTTCTCACAAGTATCATCGATACAAGTATCATCATCAACAACTTGTTCATCAGTGCTCACATACTCGAGCTTGATAGCTCCTGCCTGCACCATATCCCGTATATAAAATATCGGATCTTTATGTGCTTTGACTTATCATGGAACATTGTATTCTTATTCATCTTGATACAACTCTGGTTGTCACACAGGATCACAATGGGGTCCATCCCTAACAATCCTGATAACAACTTCTGAAGCCATACCGCTTCAAAACTAGCAGATCAAGCAGCAATATATTCTGCTTCAGCTGTACTGAGAGCCACACTAGATTGCTTCCTGCTAAACCACGAGATCATGGCAGATCCCAGACAATAATATCCACCCGATGTGCTCTTCCTGTCTGATACGCTTCCTGCCCAATCAACATCTGTGTAGCCATACAATCTGAAGTCATGATCTCCAAGATAAAATAGACTAAAGTATATCGTACCCTTTACGTACCTCATCACATGCTTTGTACCTATCAGGTGAACACGTCAAGGTGTTCACATCAAAGCATATATCGGGCCTAGTATTCGTTAGATACATTAATGACCCAATAATTTGTCTGTATAGAGTCACATCCACTAACTCTGAAGAGTCATTAGCTAACAGCTTCAATTTGGAACCCATGGGAGTGGTCATGGCATTGCATTCCAACATATCGAATCTTTTCAAGATTTCCACAACATACTTACCCTGTTTGAGAAAGATTCCTTTTGGGCCTTGCCATACTTCCAGTCCTAGGAAGTAGTGCATCAATCTGAGATCTTCTATCTGAAATTCTGTAGCTAGATTCTTCTTTCTTCCATGATCTGTTTCTCATTCCCTGTTAGAAAGAGATCATCCACATACAGTAATAGTATGACAGGTTCATCATCCATAACCTTGAGGTAAATGTTATGATCAACTTTACTTTTGGTAAATCCCAATCTTGTCAAGAAGCTATCAATTCTCCCTTTATGACAGAACATCATTCACACTCTGCGTTGAGTGATCTTCTACATATCTATCCATGCCATCTCCCGTCAGATGGGTCTACTAATATGAGCCTCAAGATCATTCGAACTCTGTGATGAGTTCCTTCTTGCATCCATCTATGAGAATAATTTCACCTGTATATAGACACCATCTTCAACCTTGTATCAAAGGTTGAAATCTGCATCACCCATGGTGATCATTAAGCTCATCAAATGACTATCGATCCTAGGTACCCATACAAAGCTTTCTTCAATTGAGTCCTAGGAGTTTTCTCGATTCGTACTTCTTCTTCAATTATACCATTAAGAGAATGGTCTTGGAGCAAACATCTCGTCATGATCCTCTTCCTCTTTCTAAGAGAATCTTCTAGCCACGAGCCTTCTATAATATGTTTGATTTGTAAGTCTTCTTGTTGAATATCCATCACGTGTTTGTATGTTCATCATTTTTCATGATCTTTCCTACACATCAAAGTTAATTACATGATTAGTAATACTTCATAATCATCAAATCATGTTTGAAATTTTAATGATAACCTATTATGCATACTGATATGATTCACATAGTCATGCAACTATCTTGACCAATACTTTGGCACAACACTTTTCCATATCCTGTATGCATACAGTGGTTATCTAGATGCCTTCCATCTCTACCAAAACATACTATCGAGAGCATGCACAGCTCTCAGCATGTTAGCAAAGAGGTTTCATTCTAGACAAGCAACAATGGAATGTTTGTCCAACTTACCCATCATATGCATATTAGTAGTATACTATTCCATGCTATATGAATGCTCGCACTATGCATGATATATTCTAGGAATACAAATATGCATGCAACTATTACGAGCAATATCATTAACTATTTAGAGATTTAAATGAAAACTCAAATACTTATCTTTTATGTGTGTGTGGTTGTATCCCGCTTGATCTCTATGATAGCATCATTATTTGTCTTTGAACTTTTATCCATCCCGGACAACTATGCATGCTCAGGTGTGCACTAGTGTCATCCTCATGATCTCATACATAATCATACATTTATTAGCATAATCTCAATACTATCAAAACATTATGATTCTAAACAATCTTAAGTATGTATGGCCATGATCATTCCAAACACAGGTATACTTACGTAAGATCCTCACACAAAGTAGGATTCTAAAAACATACCTCGATTATCGTGCTTGCTAGTTATGTCTAACATACCCAAACAATGTCTTCTTTGTTCTCTTCAATGATTTAGAGACCTTGTGCTAGAACCTGCATATCTCATAAGTTAAGCATGGTAGAACAAGGTCATACATACCTCGTAAGTAGAGCTTCTATGTGGTCAAATACTATGGATGAGTCTTTGTCTTTATGTCATCATGGTCATAGACTTTGATTTGTCTTTCTTGATGTATCTGTATCTTGTTAGCAGACAACATCATCCTCATACAACATCACAAGTGCATTAGTACAATCATAAGTGTCATAATCCTTATCAATGAATGTCTTTTATCACACATGCATTCATTATCAAAAAATCATAATTGTACTAACCATAATAATATATCGTAAACTTAATCATGAACATATTTCAAAACATACCTATGTCTTCTCAAGTCATACTTGACGAGTAGTCTTTTCTATATAAGTCATTAGCCTCATCTCTCTTTGGAACTGGATTAAGGTTTGTTAGAGAAACCCTAGAAATTCAAACTTCTGAAAGGATGGAAAGATGCACCTTGTTGAGCTGATCAAGCTGGTATACTTCAATTTTGAAAATTGCAAAAATTGACCCCTCAAAATTGACTTTGAAAGTTTCGGATCTTTTGGACAGGATCCCAAACTAGGGTTTGATAAAGCCCGGTCTTCTGCCCAACCAAAAGGTTCTATCTTGTGCTCTAAATTTCGATTTTTCTTAGGAGCTTCTAGCCATGGTCACAGATTTCAAAAATTCCAACTTTTGCAGAAGCCCTAATTTTCCACTTTTCCGATCAAAATCCCGAACTAGGGTTTGATCAAGCCCGGCCTTCTACCCAACCAAAAAATTCAATCTTGGTCTCTAAATTTTGATTTTGATGAGGAGCATTCAGCCGTGATCTCCGATTCCAAGAATTCCAACTTTCTCCGAAACCCTAATTTCCCACAGCAGTGACGATCCAAAAATGAAAGTGCTCAGAATCCAATTCTAATTTGGACAAAAATATGCACCTGATTATTTCTGGTGTAACTCCAACATTACGAATCCACAGGGTCTGAAACTTTGTCCTGTGGTATCCTGACTTGCAATCTTTCCAACCCCACATATCTGACCTCAATTGGATTCTATGAGAGAGAGTTATGCCAAGTGTCGCAACATGACTTGTTTATGGGATAAAACAAGAGAGCGAACTTGTACGGAGTTCCACGTGTCACTGTTTCAACTTCGGCCTCTAAAAACCTTACCTGTGAAAGTACAGTCTATTCCATACCAGCCACATTTTAAAAAATTTCATTTGGATCTTCCTAGCCTGAGATATGACCTTTTTTCCTAGGTCACTTGTGTATGACTGAGATATGGAAGAGGCAGAAACCCTAACTTGTACTGATCATATCTCACAAAGTACAACAAATCTGAGAGTTTCCTTCAGACACAAGGTATAGAGGGATGTTATCTACTACCTAGAAATATTTCAGATCTTGAAGCTTCACCAAAATGGATTTATAACGAAAGTTCCACGATGACTGGTTTTTGCTATACAAAACCCTAACTTGCAAATTGTCGCAAGTGAGACAAGTGTCGTAAGTGCCATACATTGCCTTCCTTCAAGCTAGCTCTGATTCCATGTTGAGATTCAATATGTTAAGACATATAATATCAATATTACATTCCATTTCACAACAATAGCATATACAGGATCACTAAAAGAACAACAAGCACAACATAAACACAAGAGACACAGATTTATCCTGGGAAACCCTCATGGGGTAGAAAACCCAGCAAAGCTTCCTCAATATAGATGACCAGCAAATACAAAAATGTAAAACCTAGACATGACCTCCTTCTCCTCCATAGCATATCTCTCTCTCACCTATGTGCTAATCACAAGTGAGTGTGTGTGTTAAATGAGGAACACACCTCCTCTATTTATACACAACTCCGACTTGTCTTTTACATTAACTAGGTCAGCCCCAACTTAACCAATTTACATAATGGTGACTGGGACAACCCCTCTAGGGTGGTCTAATAACCCTTTTGCCCACATAACACATACAGGGTCAACCCCACTAGGGAAGTCTAATAACCCAAGTTACCACAATCTCTTAGAGGAATAAACATCTCCATATACATGACAAAGTCCTGTCAAAGGAATAAACATCTACGAATACATGGCAAAGTCCCATCGGAGGAATGAAACATCTCCGGAATAATAAAGTACACAATATAATATTCTTAGAAGTTACAATATTTCAACATTATCTCTTATGCCAATTTAGAGCCGAGGGAGGCTCTTTATAGCTCCCCATGCCTCCTTCAAGCAATTATGAGGATTGGCCTCGTTCATGATCGTCTGCAGGTTCCTCTGATTCACTGGCTAAATGAAGTGACGCTTGCATGCCATGGAGATAGCCTGATCCATGATTAAAACACTCGATAGGGAACGAGTGACGCTTCGCTTGTACCTCGACATGCGGCACCATTTTAGAATCCCTGATACGACCTCGCTTTGCATGCTTCAATGCCTCCATCACCTTCAGAGTGGCCCTTGACATGGCCATAGGGGCAAGGAGACGTATGTCGTATAAGCTACAACTGATGGTAGCTCGTGCGCCGATGGATGAGGAGTGCTCTAGGGTGCTGGAGGCAACAGTGGTGAGGCGTTAAGCGGTCACCTGACTGCCAATGTTAAACCCTTAACCTCGTGGCTTAAAAATGTGGTCCCAACGTAGACTGTCATGATTGCAAACGGGCTCGTGGGTACGACTTCCTCCTAATCGTGATGTCCAATGATATTAGGACACATCAGCCCCACACATTCCCCATCACGATCTGCCACCCTCTACCTTCTACGCGCAAGTTCTCATCACGATGCGGTGTGCCCGTCGTCGGATGGTGCTAGCGGCCTGTGGGTCGTTGATCCCTGCTTTGAGTTAACGCGCCCACCTTTTGGCAACGCCTCTGGCCCAAAACTGACCAAGCCACTAAATCTGATGGAGAAGGACCTCTGCCAACCTCGATGGGCCTCTACTAATGCTCTTTGTCCCCCAACCATCTCACCCACCAACTAATCCAGCCTTCCACTGATGGAACTGAATTTATACATTGATAACATCGGCTCCAACTCGAGGATACTATCCTCCCTACGAGGTAGTAAGAACAACATACCACGTGCCAATCCACAAGGAAAACCACCTGCGGGCCTTCTTCTGTATCTCTGACCTCACAAAATTAGGTAAAACGAATAAAAACTTAAAACTTAACTGACAACAACTCGGGAAAACCCTACTGCCTTCACCTTGGGCTTTAAATTTGCTAAAGAGCCATACCCTGCTGCAAAATTTTAAAAAGAAAATTGAAAACAACTGCAATCCAACTAACTAATGCTCAAATGTTGAGCTTATTCATATTCCTACCTACTGTAGACTAACTGATTGGTTGCTCAATTCAATTAAAATGAAAGATCCAATGGAGCCATTCAGACACCTTGTCCACTGTTTGGAATCCTTTCGCATGCCTCTCTGAAGGCAAGATAATGTGTCTTCTGGGAGGCAAATGCTCCACTAGCCTGGGCACAGCTTCAAACTTGAGGAAATCAGAAAAATCAGGCTCACTAGGCAATTGTAAGCATGGTGCAAAAGGATCTTGGAGGACACCAGTTTATAGTAGACCCCTTTGATGGGCACTACGAGGTGGGTGTCTTATGCTTTCTTTCTGCCCCAAGATTTGCGGCATGTGCTTTCCTCCATTTCTTCAGTGAAAAACCCCTACCTCAAATATTCTTTTATATAGCCAAGATCATGGCTAGTGACTAGAATTTGGTCACTGTCATTAGCAAACAAGAAACTCACATATTTTGGGCTTTCATTCATCAAAAACTCCTCCTTGTGCTCACTAAAGTCTTGACCTTGACTGCTGGGAAAAACCCACTTCGAATTGTACCATAATATAGGACTGTGACAGGCGGGTACACATTCTAAAGTGCTCGAAACCTCGGGCCCCTCTTTCTCATCCTCTAATTGCGAGGTGTATTCATCATAAACAAGCCCACTATCTATGCTCTATTCACTGAGTATTTCAAAAACAGAGTTTTTCTCTTCACCATGTTTACATAATTCAGCAAAACACAGCTCTGGGACCTTGACGTATGCACTTGGCTAATAACCTGGAGACCCCTTTTTAAAATATCAAACGCTTCAAAACAAAGGGGTAAGGTATTAAATTCATCCTGCTCTTTCTCCCTTTGGCCCACAACGCTATTTCCCTAACCCACAAGTTGCTCCTTCTCCACCAATGGCTGAACACTAGTCCCTTCTATTGTAAAACTATTGACCAAGTGCTACAGGAGCTTGTCTTCGTATTCGTCGTAAATGGGCAGCCCAACTACTTCTGGAAAGCCTTCAATAGCTGGGGCATCTACAAATTGGTCTTGACTCCCAGTGGAAAAATATTTATAGCTTCATCCCAGTATTTATCCCAGGTGGCCCTCCTTGGTTCCACCCTCTTCTACCTACCCACTTGGACTCTCATCCTTTTCCTTACTTTCCTCCCCATTTTTCAGCTGGTCTAGCAGCCTTCTGCAGGTTCTGAGATTATGCTCTACCTCCACGACCTCTGTGAAAATTTGTTGTAGGGTGGCCGAACTCCTCTCTGATAGAATAAGAAACAAGTGGGAGGGGAGAGCTGTTTCATAACACAGCTTAGCAGTTCCCTCAGGAGGATGGATTGCTTTAGGTAATGCATAATAAAAACTAGAAAACCTCATGTTGAAACTCAATATAGTTTCATCCTCTTGCTTCCTAACTGAGTGGAATTCTAAAATAAGTAGGCCCAAATACTTCCTCTCTCCTGAGAAATCAAGGAAAGACTATCTCAGCTCACCCCATGAGCATATGGATTTAGGGGGAATATTATTGAACGATAGCTTGGCCTTTCCTTGTAAGGATTAGGAGAAGGCTCTCAGGGAAACATCTTCATGGACGACTTCAAAGAGGTCCAAGAAAGCTCCGAAGGCTTGGACATGATGCTTTGTTGATGGACCCTCTACTGTGCCATCAAATGCAGGGAGCCTCTTGTAATGCTTCAAAGGAAACTCATGGAGGACCGATGGCAACCTCATGGGTTCATATCTTGTCTGTAACATGGAATGGACAGGTATATGGGAAGCAAAAGAATGTTTATCAGATTTACCAAGCCCCTCAAAGGGCTCCTGGCCGATAGGTGGTTGAGCAAATGCATCTGGTTTATGTCCAAGATCTCTAGAAAGTGGCAATGGGTGAGGGGGTGGAGAGACGCCTATGTTCTGCACATAGGGGTGTACCAAAAGAGGGTCTTGACTCTAAGTCCTTCTATTTGGAAACAACAGGGAGAGTAAACGAAGGAGACATGCTTTGGAGAATTCAGAAAATAGCAAGGGAATATTGACAAAGCAGAAGAGTATTTTTCTGAGGAAAATTCCAACCCGAGTACCTGATTATATTGCACAGTCTGTCCATCTCTACACCAAGTGAGCTAGTTCCCCAATAAAGGTCTCGTCATTGCTTTGAAACATGAATGGAGCGGCCATGAGACTCGCATACTTTGTAGTAGAATGTGTAGGTACCGATTTTCCCAATGAAGTCACTCTTAAACGAAGGCTCTAATATGTGGAGTCGCCAGAGAAGAGATACAAGCAAAATGTGCCTGAGCATCTACTGCTCTGAGACCTCAGAACTATAACGATGTCATTCTTCCTAAGAAGACAACAACAATTCATTCCCCGACAATGGCACCAAGATGTTAGCTCCCCATAATTTTCCTATGGTTGTGTTAGACAAACCCCGAGGGTAACCATTTCAAACCAAGCTTTAGGCTGCATTCTAGCCAATACAGCCAAAGACGACTCTCTCAAGTGTCACAAGGGCCTTTCACAGATATGGAAATTAGTGCTTCAGGAGGCTATATTCCTGATATGGGACAAGTTGCTTTTGTATTTTATTAGAGGGTGGAAAAACAACATGGAAATGAACCATTGGGTGATGGAGTCGAAATCTAAAATCAAGGTATTACAGTTTAATGATGAAAAATTGTTCTCTGAAATCTGAGACAAAGTAAACCATGGCATTCGACCAAGTAATCTTGCAAGGTGAGTGATGAGAAAGAGAAAAAAACCTAGTACAATGAGAGGTGCCTATCTATGGATGAATCTCTCGAGATACCTTTAGTAGAAAACACATTGAAGGATTATAACCAAAATGGAGCGTCTAACAATGGACGAATTCCATAACAAAAAATCATAAACATATTACAAACATGATATCTAACAGAGAGAGTGTCTAACAGGTACGAGTTCCATCTATACAAGCTACATTATCGTATTAGAAGAATAAACACATAAGGAAATGTAAAGAAAACACGGTGAAAGCACAAATCCACTGTCAAAGTCGTGATGAATCTCATAATAAAGGTACAATACTTCATTAAACTTCCAAAATTTACAGATTTACAACGTAGAGCACCAGAGTGCTTCTCATAACTGAAAATTTATCCCCCCTTTTTTCTTTTCTTTTATACCTTACATGCTTATATATTCAACAACTAAATATCCACGCAGGGCATGAGGAGTACGAGCTCTTACAAATCATCCCTAAGATCCAAAATCATTTACAAAAGTGGGCAGTTGTGTACTGCCCTACAAAATAACAAAAACGAACAATAACAACACAATGGCCTTGGAGGGCTTCCAGAAGATTGACAGTTGTAGATTCTCCATTACTCTTTCTGAAAGTACTAAATCTCCAACAGCAAGGCACCTTTCTACACATCGATCTCTGAAATCCATGGGTCGGGATGGAAATTCCCCTCCAAATCGAATAAGTATTCGAAAAGGAAAGGATGTACCACCTTCTTTTGCTCAGGAGGAGGTGGGTGGGTGGATACCCTCTACTTTTCCTCGGGATGAGGTGGAGGAGCTCATTTTGCGGGCCCATGGGAATCGACCCATCTTGGATGACAACATCCCTCTTCACCAACGTTGTGCTCCTTCTTCTCCTCTCCTGGTGCCTCTCCTTCCACATGAGTGCAATGTAAACCCTTCTTCATTTGGATTCTTCTGATCTGATTTCAGAATTCTTATCCTCAGAAAAGAGAGAGAAATTGTCGTCCTGGGAGGACAACAATTCCTTCTCAAACGTGAACTCATCCATGGAATTCTGATCACTCTCCATCAATCCTCAATTCTGCGACTGAACCAGCAAACAATGAAAACCTTTAATGACCTCCTTATCTCTTATGCCAATTCAAAGCCAAGCGAGGCTTTTTATAGCTCCCCATGCCTCCTTCAAGCAATTATGAGGATTGGCCTCATCCATGATCATCCATAGGCTTCTCTGATCCACTGGTTGAATGAGGTGACGCTCGCATGCCATGGAGATAGCCTGATCCATGATTAACATGCTCCATAGGGAACGAGTGATGCTAGGCTCATACCTCAACAGGAGGCCCCATTTCAGAATCCCTAATACAACCTGCTTCGCACGCCTTAGCACCTCCATCACCTTCATAGTGGCCCTTGGCATGGTTGTAGGGGCAAGGAGACGTACGTCGTGTGGGTTGCAACTGATGGTAGCTCGTGCACGGATGGATGAGGAGTGCTTTAGGGTGGCGGAGGGAGCAGCGGCGAGGATCTAAGAGGTATGACCGCCAATGTTAAACCCTTAACCCTGCGACTTAAACGTGGTCCCAACGTAGACCGTCGCAATTTGCAAATGGGCCCGTGGATACAAATTCCTCCCGATCGCGATATGCAATGAGATGAGGACACGTCATCCCCGCACATGCCCCATCGTGATACACCGCCCTCTACCTTCTACGCGCTAGTTCTCATCACGATGCGGCATGCCCACCGTCGGTTGGCGCTGGTGGCCTGTGGGCCATTGATCCCCACTCTGAGTTAACACGCCCCTCTTTTGGTAGTGCCTCTGGCCCAAAAATAAATGGGCCACTAAATTTGGCGGAGAAGGACCTCTGCCAACCTCGATGGACCTCCGCTAGCGCTCTTTGTCACCCAACCAGCTCACCCACCAATTGATCTAGCCTTCCACTGATGGAACTGGATTTATACATTGATAACACTCACTAATCATGGTCTCAATATCAATGTTACCCAGCGTTTGTTCCACATTTTTCATTTCCTCATCACCTCCATGTTCTTTATTTCTTTCATCAATGTGTTCCTCGACATTTTGCATTCCTTCATCACCACCATATGCCTCCACATTTTACATTTCTTCGTCACTGCCATGTGCCTCCACATTTCTTTCCAATTCTCTTTTTTCTCTTAACTTTCTCATGTTTTCACATTTTCTTTATTTTCTTGCCTCTCCATCAGTTCTGGTGCGATCATGTTTTGTTGCACATTTATTTTGGTTTCCCATGATGAAGGAATTGAAAACCTGAACTCCAATGACAAAAATCTGAAATCATAGTAATATGTTAGATATAAAATTCTACAATTAATGAAACAAATTGCAACATGACATGAAAACATAACCAAATTCACAATAATTCCCTTTGTAAAAATAAGAGTAATATGCTAAAGCCAAATTCACCATGTCCCTTGTAACAAAATGTAATATGACAAGCCATAATATGCAATATGTTGCTTAAAAAAAATAATATGCCAAAACCAAATTTGTTTTTATCCTTGAAAAAAACAAATATTAATATGCTATAACCAATTTTACAATCTAAAAAAAATAGATGTCAAAACCAATTTCACAATCTACAAAAAAAAACAGTAATATGTCAAAACCAATCTTACAATCTAAAAAATAAAAAAATAGTAATATGCCAAAACAAATCTTATAATCTAAAAAATAAGAAAAATAGTAATATGCCAAAACCAATCTTACAATCTAAAAAAAAGCAGTAATATGACAAAACCAATTTTACAATCTAAAAAATAAAAAAAACAATAATATGCCAAAACCAATCTTACAATCTAAAAAAATAAAAAAATAGTAATATGCCAAAACCAATCTTACAATCTAAAAAAAAAACAGTAATATGCCAAAACCAATTTTACAATCTAAAAAATAAAAAAATAGTAATATGCCAAAACCAATTTTATAAAAAAAAAAAAACAGTAATATGCCAAAACAAATTTTGTAATCTAAAAAATAAAAAAACAACAATATGCCAAAACCAAGTATTATTTTCATTTATAAAGAAAAAATAAATAAATATACCCTTTGTAAAGAAATTAAATTATAAAAACCTTAAAACATCCATAACCAAAAAAAAAATACCTTATAACTTTATTTCGCACTGTAAATATATGAATGGTAAATATCTGAAGTTGAATTTTTATGGAAATAAACTTTTGGCAGAGCATATATATATAGAACTATCGAGCGAGAAAGTTTAGAATCTTGTCGAGAATCATGGGTATTTAATAGGCCGGCCCCTAAAAGATTATCGAGGGTTTATGTAATAAAACTCTCGCTTGAGACTTGTTTTATTCTTTCGGCCGAGAGTTTAAACCACCTCTCGAGCGAGAATTTTATTTAACCTCGGGTTACTTTTCAGGCTGAATATCTCTCATCCGAGAACTTAATATATTTCTCGGTTGAAAGTTTCTGGTCAACGAATACATCAACTATTTATGCAGTTTTCTGAAATTTGTCACGTTCTCATTGTGAAAACAGTGGAAAATCTGAGAATTACATGTCGGAGTTTATACCAATAGATTCATCATTGAATCTACTTTCTCATAGTATAAGAATTTGTGAATTTCAATAGGGATTTTTTATTTTTTACTAATTTTTTTTCTAAATTGTATCATTACAAAATTTAGTGAGCTAAAAATCAGTCAAAATGAAAATTCAAGATCATCACAATGATAGCAAAGCAAAATGTAAAAACTAATAGGGATGTTCCTTGCATTGTCCTCTTCAAAATGGTAGTTTTCATTTGTATGATAAGAGTCACATTTGGAAGAAAATGGGGGACACGAACATGCGTCAATAAGGCACCATTTTGTAAACATATGTTATTTCGAAAAATAATAAAAAATTGTGCTTAGGTTTGAAAATCCTCAACATGTTTTCCATTGCAAAGTACAATTAGTGTAGATTATGAACATACATTTGGTTTCTGTAAAATGAATAATCATCTCTAAAAAAATGAAGGGCGCAAAGGTCACTCATTATACAAACCTAAAAATGTAAAGTATATGTCATTGGTGCCCTTCAAATTTGTCCTACTATATGTCCATAATTTTTTTTCAAAAACCTAAGAGTAAGAAGCTAATAGAATTATCTAAACCTCTTGTGTTTATGTCTAGGTGAAATTCCTAAGGAGGATATGGATTTGAAAGACTTTAAGTTGAAAAACATTAAATTTTGCAGTTTTTTTTATCAAAAACAGGGAAAAAATGTATCCCAACTTCGTGTTTTCACCCCAAACTGATTAGATTTTAGATCAATAAAATGTATAATTAAAACATATAAATAATTAAATAATAATAATACAACTATTTCCTTATAAATATTATTAGACATTAATTATAACAAATACAACAAATTTCTATCTTCTACACTCAAATTAATAAAATATTGCTTTTTATTAAATAAATTGAGACTTTGTTTACTCATTGAAAGTACATTAAAACTAACATGAGGTTGTTCAATTTGGCTGGAAATCAATAATTCTATAGTGGGGGATATTTTTCTTCTCTTCTTATTTTAGCGAATGAGCTAAATAATTGGTTTACCATTGTACTCACTTGGGTCGAGATCCAAGAGTACCTAGTAGTTGGAGATACGAGCCCTCTCCACTAGTGGAATCTACTGAGCAGAATATCGAAGATCATAGATTATGCCAGTAATACATGGCTCTCCTTCTACCGAGGTAATGTGCTATGTGAAAAATTCAAGTAGAAAGATAGCCAGTAATATCGAAAATCATAGATCATAGATAATGCCAGTAATATCGAAAATCATAGATCATAGATAATGCCAGTAATACATGGCTCTCCTTCTATAATATTATAAGATAAATATTTTTATAATACTTAGAAATAAAAAAGTTGATAAATAAATGAAAATGTAAAATGATATTTATTAAGAAATAAAATTATTTATCTTCCCAATCTTATTAAAATCTCATAAAAATTGGTGAATAAATGAAAATATAAAATAATATATATATATTTTTAATATTTTTACTTAACATTTACATGACATAAACAAATTTATGTCATGTATCCATCGAGACTCCCTTCAACATTTTCTTCTTTGGTTTCAAAATATGCCCATATTAATTAAAATGTGGAATGCAATAACATCTTTGCATTCCTAACCTGGTGGTTGCTTACAAAATGTGAACACTTGTGGTTTTCGTGAGAATGGGAGATTTTCTTTCCAAAAAGATTTTCTTTTTCTTTTCTCTGTGTGAACCCCACATCAACTCCATTATTGTGTGAAGTAATTTGTTGGCTAATCCATCTGTTCACAGGTTGATTCGACTAAAACATGTCAAAATAATTTTTCATTTCTCCCTCGAGTGAACGTGTCGGCTGATTCAAGTAAAGCATGTGAAGATAGCTGGTTCATGGAAGAACTTGTCATGGTAACATTTTAATTTACAACGAGAAAGCGTAACAAAAAAATATGAATAAAATAGAGAAATAGATTTCTTATATATAATACTTTTAATTAAATATATATAAATATACATATAATAAAATTAAGTATAAAATATTTTAAAAAAATATATTAAATTTCAACCATTAAATTTTAAACATAAAGAAAAATTTATTTCTTTCTAAACATATTATAACCGAAACTATTATTTAAAAAAAAAATCCTAACAGGTATTTACCTTTTTATTAAAATAATTATTAATTTAATTGTAAATGATATGGTTAAAAAAATAAATGATTTGTTTTATATTTAATATTTAATGGTTGATATTATTGAATGATATTTGTATCTAATAGTGTTTAAATGATTAAAATTTGGTTTTTTAAAATTAATTTTTAAAATTTAGTAGTTGGTTAGTGAGAGCTAGTATCCATATTATATTTACACCAAATATTTAATGAATTTTGAACCGAATTATGCTACTATTGTAGAAGGTGCACGGGGGCTTCACTCAATAAACCGCTATCGTGGCACGTATGTTTGTGGTATATGAAACAATACCCCTAATTTCACTAAATATTGGAAAATACCTTCCAAAACCATTTTTTTTAACCCCCTCTCAATATGCCTTCCCAATTAAAAAAAAACCCCTATTTTCACTAGATATTGTATGTATCAATTTTTTCATTAACATTTTTTATACCCCTTTTTATTTCTACCTAGTATATTGATATGATACCCCTCTTATGACCCCACATGCATTCTACAATGCACCTTGCTTCTTTCGATGTATATTGTGGATGCACATTACTTCACCCATAATGCAATTACTCAACCACATATCATTATGATTTGCAACATCTAATGGTCTAATGAATAGATAAGAGATCACTTCGTGTATGTCACTAGAACCAATGCACATAGTACAACATTTAGATTACATGTTGCAGTTCCCCAATCGCTGACTAAGCTTGTTGTGGGATAGGTATCCAATCCCCCAGGGCCTAGTGTAACAAGCTCTAGGAGGTTGACTAAACCTCCCAAGGCCTGTAATAGGCATGAGTGGTTGGGTATTCAAAACCCCAAGGCCTATCGAGGGCCTATAACAGGTCCTGGAGGCTTAGAGACTTGCAAGGCTATTGGTAACAATTGGTTGAGTGCTATTGGTAACAACGGATTGTCAATGACTATTGTCTCTCAACTATGATTGACTGACAACCCTCTTCACCACCAAACCCCTAGTCTCAAGCATTCCTCAAGACACGATTTTCCTATGTACTGGTAAGCCCAAGCCTTGCCTCAACTCGATTTCTCATCCGGTCGTGATCCTGCCATCTCCATTTGGCGGATATTTTTCAGCCCTCCCATATACAAAATACCCCAAAGTATTTTTGTATTGTTACATTAAATTAAAAAAACCCTTTGCCCCTTAATATATAAGCAATATAATTTTTAGGTTTTCATTATTTTTTAATACCCCAATATGAATGAACGTAATATTATATTGCCTTCTAGTGAAGCCCGTGAGAAGGTGAAGCATAAAGATGACATGAAAATGAATAACAAACACATGCCAAGTCGTAATAAGTTGAAGTGAAAAAGAAACTTGTCAAATTTTCACAAAGTGGAGGGACGACGAAGGATACGATTCAATGGGAGAACAACTTCCGTGTAAATATGATTCAAAGTCTATCAATATGAATCAATGTCTATCACTTGATATTTTTTCACAAGGAAACTCTATCACTTGGATTTTATTTCTTTTGTTTTATTGGAGAGACCAAATTATGAGTGGTAGAGCCAATCAGTTAGGAATCTTCATTTTGGACACGGGGGGTTCACTCAGTGAACTTGTTACATAGCACGATCGTTCGCATGATATTAAATAATATCCCTAATTTCATTAAATATTGGAAAATTCCTCCTAAAATTTAATTGTTGAACCCCCTCCCAATATACCTTTGAAATTAAGAAAACCCCTAGTTTCAGCAGATATTCTATGTATCCAGTTTTATCAACCCATTTTTAATACCCTCTTTATATCATATTATTAAGTTGTAACAAACAAGATCCCTAACTCCCACCGGGATTGCAAGGGTGACTGATCAATTTGTAGTGTTGAATAGTGGAAGCCCCAATGAAATAGGACTGGGAAGGAAAATGGGTAAAAGGAAACCCAGTCAAGATATCAACATAACAAAGAATGTAAACACATGATAGTCCAATAGTTAGTGCAATGCTTAGAAAAGATGAGAATTGTAGATATTTCACCCCATAGTCTGTCAATCTACCAATTTTATATCTTGTAAATATAAGTATAGTCATAGAGAGCTCATGTTTTCTATAAGCTTAATAAATTAAAATCCATAAAAATTAAAAAATAAAACCTTTTCGTGGATAGGATCCCCTACCTTCCTATCAAAACAAACATCATTGATGTTTGAACCCAAATGAACATAGCAAAATTTCTTTTACTTTCCAATAACACCATATGATCGTGTGCATAGCATAGATTTGGGTCACTCACGAGATGCATGAATTTCCTCCACTTCCTCTACATTTATTCTTGCAATCAATGGAATTAACAACATTTAATTACCTTTTCTTGGGTTATATCTAGATTTTTTTTAATATTTATTGGAGAGGAAAAAATCTCCATTGTTAGGTTTCAAGCATGGAATAATTATAAAGATACATAGATGGTGAAACTTATATGATACCATTTCATGGTAACGATAACACATAGGGTATGTAAATATGGATTAAGATTTTCACCTATGTTCATGTCAGTTTCAATACAATATTAAGATGAATTCCTTGCATGTAACAATTAAAATTACAATTATGATTGTGCCAAATATAACTCAATCTAACAACTATTCCTAACTGGCAATGCAAAAATGTTAAAGAAGAATACAAAAAGTTGAAAGAAATAATTGGTCAAGAAAGATTGATCTAACTTTTCTTGGTTCCAATGAGCCAAGAAATATTGATCTCACTTTTATGGGTTGTCATGGAGCAAGGTTTGATTGAATCTCAATACCCACCTAAACCCCAACCTAAAAAATTAAGAATTAGATCTTTTACTTGAATGCCTACAAAAAATACAATACAATTGTTCAACTCTGGAACTCCCAATTAGTTACATCTCTTGACTTAAAGATGAAAAACAATATAACATCAATTCAAACCAAGCCTAAATAGGATATTAAATGAGTATGGATCAAGGCCAGTAATCTGAAGAGACTTCCATCAATATTACCATTGGTACACTATTATCAGATTTATGCAAAACTTAGGATCATAAGCAATATCAAATAAAAATGGAGGGTCCTTAAGTTTTAGGTGGGTTTGAATTGAGCCCATGATTTGGAGGTATGAATCCATCCCACGATTTGGAGTTTATTCATCAGCACACCCAAATAAAATAACCCCAAATATTTATATTACTATGTCAAATTAAAAACTCCCCTTGACCCCTTACTACGGGGCAATATATTTTTTATGTTTTTAAGAGTATTCAAACCCCCAATATGAATGGACGTGATATGATATTGCCTCGCTAGTGAACCCCCCGTGATTTTGGATGGTACAAAATAATTAAAATAATGAAAGAACAATGAGAGGTGGAGAAATGAGACGTTACTTTACGTTGCACATCTAATTTGTTTTGGGTTGTACATGTGTATTAATTTTTTATTTTTATTTTTTACTATTTCACTATGAAGATATAAATCATTTGTCTTTGTGATTTCTTTTCCATATCATGGAAATGTGTGTTTGACATAGCTCTCATTCCTCTATCAAAGTCGGAGGATTTTATTTTCAATAATTTTATTCTGCGTAATAAAGATAGTTTTATTATGCGTGCTTTCCTTTTCATATCATGTATATGTGTTTGACATGGCCTTGAGTTCCTTCATATGAGTCGTTCATTTAGAAGAATCTCTTGTATCTTATTAATAGTAGCATTTCTTTTTAGGGGAGATAAGAAATATTAAAGAAGAAAGTTTTTTTTGCATTGGCATTGATATGTTAGGCAATGCGCTTTTTATACAAGGTTGTGGGTGATTTTCATTTGGAGGTCAAGATATGTGGATCGGTTTGGTATGAAAATGTGTTTATTTAAGGTAGTTTTTTGAGTTATGGTCTCATTTAAATATGGTTTGGAGGAGGGAATTGTAGAAGTCAGGGAAATTTTTAAGAAAAGTGTATAATCCTTGGTGAATCTTACCAATTCTTAAAATGTCAATTATAAAAAATTTGGCAATACTTTTCTAAAAATATTCTCATTTCTAAGGATTGTATATAGTTTACTAAATTTAATTTGGTTATTTTTATTGTAAAAAAACTTTACCCCATCAAAATTGGGCAAAACAAGGCTTCAAACAATGGAAATTGACGACTCGTTTTTTTGGAAAAACTAATACAAAAATAGCCCATGGGTGAAATTTCACCCCTAAGATTTTCCCTAGTAGATTTTTGTAGGCAAGGAATGTAGACTATATGAAGTTTCACTCTAGCAAACAAGAAACTTCTTTGTTCTAGCATGGGGACAATAAAGCATCATTGCAGCAACGATGTTTGGTTGAGAGATATCAACCTTGCACATATCCCAAAGTACCTAGAAGATTATTCACAAGGGTAATAAGAGCGATAATTAATCTGTCTTCATTTTTTGCATCTCCTTGCCTCCTAATCAAGTTTGTGTTTTGATTGCATAGTTTTGGTGTAAAGAAACTCCAAATAAAGTTTTTAAGTGACTTTCATTAAAGTTCAAAATCATAAATATTAATGGAGATGCAGTACTCCCATATCAACTTGGTGTTTATAGACACTCCCCTAGGTGATTACTTGGTATAATCCAACCTAAACTTCCAACAAGGGGGAGTTCTTATCTTTTCTACAGTACATAGAAGATGATGCTATATTGAATAATGGAGAAGTCTATGTTGCATTACTCCTACCTCAATTGAGCAGATGAAATATCTTAGCACACTGCTCCAACCGTTTCCTCCACCTCCTTTTATTTTATAGAAGAGAAACACAAAGGGATTATATTCTAGCATAATAGTGTTAGAAAGACATGTGGTCATGAGTCTTCTAGTGCCATGGTCATATTATAGAATATGAGAAATGACAACCAAAACTAGTGGCACCAAGATTCCTTTTTATTTACATTATGCAATATTGTGTATTGTTTACATTATGCATCTAGAGGATGTCTTATTTGATTAAGGTCATAATCTCATTTCCAAGTTATATCAGATGTTCCATTTTGGAGTTTCAAAACATATGAGAATGTGGGATAACTACATAAGTTAGTACAAAAACAATTATAGAGATGGTGCCATAAGAGCTCCCAAATGGTTTGTTCGATGCCATAGGAGACCAAATGGGAGCTATTTTAGTGTAGGTATGTTCAAGATAAATCATTTTTATTCCCTTTAAAATTATTATCAACTTCAAAAAAGGAGAACCAATACATACTGACTAGAATTTTGTGGGTGTGAGATGTATGATGGATTTAATGGTGTAGATGGGTACATTATACAAGAAAACAGATGAGAGGCAATAAGAAGCAAGATGAATTTAGATTTTATGTGCCACATGTAGTGGTGTTTGTTGAATCCAGAACCTTAATCATGATTTACATCCATCCTTGTTTATTATTGATGTACAATGACCACTAAACACCTAGGATTTGGGAGTCAAGGCATTGATGGGTTGTTGAAAATGTAACCATTCTTTTGGAATGTTATTATATTTGTTGTCCTTCATAAATGACAAGTGAATTCAAAATTTTACAAGGTTTTGAAAGGTAATTTTTTAGTTACACTTTTCAGATGGGTTTCAATGATCTGAAATGGATCATTATATAATTTGTCATATATTTTGGTACTTTATGTGGAAAGACTAGATATATTGACTTGTAGGGCTCATTTTAGGGGCAAGTCCTATTTTGGATACTTTGAGTCCAAAACCTTCTAGGGCTCGTTTGAGGCCTTAAAAAATGTTATTTGCAGCCAAAGATTTTTGAATGTGGTTCACAACCTATTAGCATGTTTTTACACTTTGAGGAATTTTAAACAGTGCAGAGATCACCTCAATTAAATTTTGTATGTGGAAGTGATGCCTCTCGTAGGTTGACCTATCATGTTGACCACCATGGTACCGATTGGGTGCCACCTTAACTCTTATTACTTGCACATGTCAATCTAGTTACATGTGGACTTTTAAGAAGATTTTAGAGTGTCCAAATCCTAACCTTAAATCGGAGTTGAGGCATGAAAAAAAAAAAATCCTAACCCTAGATGGTTATCAAGACATTGTTAAATATTCAACCACTAGGAAAATAAGGGGTTCCATTCTTATTATATTTTGAGTATTTTTCCATAGTTGAGAAACATCAAGAGAGTGGATACTAGAACATAACAAAGGCTGCTAATATGTAGAAACCGTTTAATTTCATTGGCAACTCCATAATGAATACCCCTTTTTTTATATTTGCATCGCTTTCCTCACAAGAAAAAAACAAGGCATAAACTTCACTTCTGGTTCATTATGTAAACATGTTTGTCTTTACTTTCTTTTCAATTTGACTATATAAGTATGTTACTCCATAAAAATAATAATTTCAAATCTTAGTCTTAAGCATAACACTTCATAACCTTTAAAGGGTGTAGTAAATTGTGAGATATATTATGACAAATTGTTCTAGGGGAATAACCACAATAGTTTATAATGTTCATTTTTTATCCCTACTACCATTATAGTTTATAATGTTCATTTTTTATCCCTACTACCATTATTGTACATCCCCTCGAGAGACATAAATGTCTACACCAAATTCATTTGCATTCAAAATATATTTTATGATTATGTTTAACCTAGAATTATATTGGTCATTATTGGTGTTAGAGCATGTCTTTCATATTTAAATTTAACTTTCAATGACCTTTTCCCTATAAACTCGTTCTAAGAATATATTAATTAAGGTATAAACTCGTTCTAAGAATATATTAATTAAGGAAAAACATATATGTTTTAATGACATTCTCCATCATATTTATTTTCATATTAAAAACTCTCACATTCTTATTTTTTTCACTCATTTCTTTTAATATCTTAAAAATAAGACAAAAATAAATGTTTTTTAATCATATTATTTTAACAAAATAAGCTTAATGACATTGGTTTTCATAAGGTAGTTGAACTCTCTAGAATAATTGTAAGGTTAATATATTAGAATATGTTATGGAATTTCATTGACAATTACATGTAGCTTGAGTGGTAGTGAGGTCGCTACTCAAGTTGAAATCCCACTTTGCGATATGCTTGCTCTTAATGAGTCGATTATAAATTAACTTAACTTTGAACCTTGAAGAATTTAATGTTATAAACTCGCATTGCACATCAATTCATTTTTCATCTTAATTTAGTTAATCATTTAAACAAGAAAATCACACATAGTTTATTTAGACTACTTACATGACCATTTCACATAGTGTCATGGTCTGACCACATTAAATGAATTGTTTTTTAGTGATTTAAAATAACAAGAAAGGAGAACAATATTTTTTATGCAAAATCTGGTAATAATTATTCAAATAAATATAAAGCAAATATAATTAGTAAAATAATTAGTAAAATAAGTGAAAAACATTGAACCATTAAAATATAGGCAAGAAATAGGGAAAAAAAACAAACTTATATCACCTTCTTTTCCTATTCCTGTCTTATGCAAACCAAATGATCAAACAAATAAGCAGTGATGAAGTGTTTCCAACAATAATGGGACCCAGAAGAGAAAAATGATCACCTCCTTTCAGTTCTTATCTTTTTTCGAGAAATTAAACGATCAAATGAATAGGCATTAAACTATGAGTGGTTGAAGTCACAACCCTTGAGAAGAAAAGTCTATCACCTTCTCTTCTTTCAATTTTTTTGTAAAAAAAACAATCAAATAAATTAACTTCAAATGAATGATCATTAAACTAGTAGTGGTGGTCGTCTTCACATAAGGAATCTTCATTTTAGGCGGTAGAAATTGTAGGAACCACTCGTATATCAATTTTTCAAAATAAGTAATTAGTAACCATGTTTATTGTGTATAAAGTAATTGTGCAAATTATTATTATTAAGAATATGGATGTGGGATGGAACCAAGAAGAACAAAGTGAAAAGATCGTAAATCTAATTATTAAAGCAAGGGGTAGTGAAATAATGAGAAAACTCAAACTCTTAAAAGTATGATCTGTGAAAGGTGGACTAAGAACAGAAAAGTCTATCAAAATCTATCACTTCCTTTCTGTGTCTTTGGTTGGATAGACAAGACAATCAAATGAATAAGCATTAACTATGAGTGGTGGATGTCTTCTTGTTTTAGGTGGAGGTGTGACCAAAAAGAGAAAAGCTTTTCACCTTCTTTCTTTTTCTTTGGTTGGTTATGATAAAATGGTCAAACATATAAGCATTAACCATGACTGGTTGATGTCTTGTTGTAAAAAGTAAAGTAATAAAGAAAACATTAATAGTGGAAGTAGGAATGGTACAAAGTAATGAAGAAAAAATGACTAGTGGAGGCAAGAATATTTTTAGTTGAGGTTTTATAATTAATGAGTTTCTATGGCAATAGTTATTGTCATGTTCATAATTTTGTTTGTTTTGCATGTGTGTGAAAGTAAAGGAATTTTGGTTTTTATCAATTTTATTGTTGAGGATAACAGTCTTTCATTATTGTGATCACTTTTATATGTAATGTGACACATTCAACATGAGATTAATCTCTTTCTATGTAATATTTTTTATTTCACACAACTTTTTATAAATGTTAGTAAAAATTGTATATCATTTTTTTTTACGGTTAGAAACATCAAAAATAAGATAATATTTGAACTAACATTGACAATGTTAGGAACTACTCTTTTGGTATGAGGACATGGATTTGCATATACAGGTCAATGTATGAGTATCCAATTGTTGTTTGTGGTGTAGCTCTTATGGTGTCATTTGTGGGTCATTTAACATGGTTTGGGCGAGGGAAATTCTACACTGTTGTTGGCAAGAGGTTTAAACAAGATGAAGTTTGGCTTATACAAATGATAAGTTTCTTTATTTCAGTGTAGGGACTATAGAGTACAATTGTGGTAGCTGTGTTTTATCTACAAGTCCCCATAATGGACAAATCCTAAACTACTTATAAGACAATTTATGAGGGTAACAAGAATGATATCAATTGTTGTCTCCCTTTTTTTTTTTGCATCTCCTCATCTCCTAATCAAGTTTATGTTTTTTTTTCATTGTTTTGGTGCAAAGAATAGTCAAAGAAATATTTAAAGTGATTTTCACTAGAGGTGAGAACATAAATCTTAATGGAAATATAGTGCTTCCAGAACAACTTGAAATGTTATAACACTAGCCTACGTGATTAATTGGTATGATCCACTTAGCAAAGGGAAGGTTTTGGTTTTCCTACAGTACATAGAAGACAATTCTATGTGGAATAATGGGGAAATATTTGTCATGCTACTCCAACCTTTGATTATGATATCCTAGTTCTACGTCACCAAAAACCACCACCACCTCCTTTTATCTTATAGAAGAACGATGCAAAGAGACCATATTCTAGTATAATCACATTGAGAAGACATGCGACCATGATTCTTCTGCATATGCCACTATCAAGTTTTGAAATTTGAGACATGTCACCAAAACACTAGTGGCACCAAGATTCTACATATTTTGCATTTATATTTTGCAATATACAAAATTTTGTATAGTTTTCATTATGAATGAAAATGAGGTCTTGTTAGTATAATGCGGTGGTATAATTTCAAATTTATATCAATAAGTTCATTTTTGAAGTTTCAAAATATACAAGAATATGGAGACAACTACCTATGTTAGTACCAAAAACAATCATAAAGACGGTCACATAAGATCTCCCAAATGGTTTGTTTGATGTCATGGAGATCAAATGGGAGTTATTCTAGTTATTCTAGCATAGGAATTTTCAAGTTTTAGTTGTGGTTAGTCCCTTTGAACATTTTAATGAATTCAAAGACATAGAACTAAGATGCAATGACTACGAAATGGAACTTTCATTAGATAAAATTTGAGGTAAAAAATGGGCTCAAAATAAATAAATAAAATCGTTCAACAAAAATAACCAATAAGATTCAATATGATGATTTCAACCCCGGGGGATAAAAAGGTAAAAAGGTAAAAATGTGAAAAAAAAAGAAACTGATTACTTTTTTCAACTCATATTTTCAACTTATCTCCATGCATTCACTCAAATTTCGAGCATGAGCACTCATTGGATGGGGAATTCAATTATGCATCTAAACGAGTACCCACATTGCATACTTTTGATGGACCCCTCTATAGTAAAAACAAGAAATACTTGAAAAACATGATGTTGATGTCAATGCCATGATTTTTCATGAAGTTCTCATTTTTGAGATAGTGGATCCATAAAAAATATGTCATGTGGGAATTCATTGGATGAGTAAATTTAATTTCCCATCCAATGAGTGCTCCTACTCAAAATTTGAGTGAATATAAAGGGATATAGGTTGAAAATACGAGTTGAAAAAGCAATTTTCTTTTTTTTTTTTTCTTCCAAATTTTGATGAGGTATTGTAACACCCCTCGATGAGGGATGTTAAAAAATAATCACATTTTCTATTCATATGAAGATAAATTGGTATGCAAATTTACATAATTTACATTATTCTATAAATTCATCAAAATTTACACCTTTCTAAATAATGGAATAAATACTATTTAAATCAATGTTTCAATATAGGAATAATATGAAAACAAAATTGAAACTAGAAAAACAAATATTAAGAAGAACATGTTTCGTCGGATGCTCTTGAAGTGACAGATCTCCAAAGATGTTGTCGCTCCCAATCTCCAGCCAAACATTCAAACTATTGAATTTGACTTCTCAGTTGACCACCCTACCATTCCGGAAGTACTCTACTTCCTTTTGAATCCCTGAGCTAAAGGGGTTGTAGAGAAATTTCCCGGACTAGCAATAGCCATACCCAAGACCAATCTCGTTTGTAAGCCAAGGCCAAACTCACATAGAACACTTTTCGGAAATCGACATTACCACATCCATCCAACGATAGGGTAGCCAAAAATCCCCTGTCCATATCTTCTTAGCTTTCTTTTATAGATTTTTCTTTATCGGCATGTGTCATTCCACGTAATATTTCTAATTTTGAAAATTAATAATTTCTAATATTCATCGCACCCATGTGTTGTGCCTCCTCTTGGATTTGCACATCATTTCCATTTTCTTTAATTATTTAATATTCAATTATCCTCACCATCTCACCAACCATCCCTAAAATCACTCCTAGGTGTTTTTTAGATCCCAAATCTCATTCCACTGATTGTCGATGCAAGTGCATAATTCTAGCTCACCGACTTTTTGATTCCTAGAACCACTCATGGTCTCTCCCTCTTATATTTTTTGCATGTCCATTTATTTATTTTTCCCTTTTTATTTATTTCATACACTCGTTCCTTCCCATAAAATTTCATAAAATAAATATATTTTGTTCTTTGTAGAAAGGAGACTAAATGCATTTTTCTTAAATGCTCAATTCATACTCCTTTAATTTAATAATTTACCGAAGCACCCTTCGTTGGGTTCCTCATCTTTCGTCATCATTCTTTTCCTTGGGCGGGGAGTGTCTACGTAGAGATCGAGGAATCATTTCCTCTGATCATCCATTGCATTTCTATGTGAGACTAATGGAGGTTGAGGGATAATATCGCTCTTATCGCACACCCATAAATAATCCTTGTAAGTGACCAATTCGTTATGGCCCTCCTTTACGAGACACGCCACTTGAGCAAAACACATCATGGATTTTAACTCATGCGTAGATTGCTAATCAGAGTCAACAATCAGTCGTCGAACTCTTGGGTATGTTTTCTTCCTCTACCATCCATGTTTTCTTTTGTGAGTCAGTTGGAAATTCGTTTCATCTTCCACTCCACACATGCTCATAGCACACATCAGTAGCGTTGTTCTATTCACATTAATTCATTCATTTTTTTGCTAATCGGTAAGAAACTTTATTCATTCATCAATTTTGCTAATCAATCGGCAGCATTAGTCATTCATATATATTTGTTAATCAGTTAACAACTTTATTCATTCATTCATCTATTTGCTAATTAGTTAGAAACTTTAAACTTTAATCATTCATTTATTTTCTTATCGGGAAACAACTTTATTCCTTCATCTATTTTCTAATCCGTCAGCAAATCTATTCATTCCTCTATCGAAATTCGTTTAACTAGGTCACTTTCAAATAAGTTCCTTCAAGAGTTTAAAGTCATAGTCAGTTAGAGGAGGGCACTACATACACCCCTTCTTACATAATCACTTTAAAAATTCATTTCTTGTTTCGAGTTCATGATATATTTCAATTTCATTACGTTGATTTCACTTTCTAGGTTATAAAATCAGTTTCAACAGATAAACCAGTGTAAAGTTAGACGTATCCTTTAATATCTTAAGATCAACTTCATTGTTGATTTGTTTACACAACAAATTCAAACATAGATATGGTTATTACCCGACCTGTAGTTCTTGTTCTTACCCATTGCTTCACTCATAAGTGAAATCCATCCATAATAGATGATCGCTTCATTTTTACCAAATCAAATAGAAATTACTCAAAGGTTCATAACGCTCAATTTTGTCGGACATTTTCATATTCATTTAATATCTTTATTTTCCTTCGTTCGGTCTATTGCATTTTCTATAAAAATGCAAACCCTTTTCTTTTACCACAAGAAAAAGCATGTAGGCTTTCTTCAGAAGACATAAGTTCAATATTCCTCCTCTTTAAAAATGTTTACAATTTACTTAAATTCCGCTATCTAAGTTCAAATTCATGCCAAAGTGTTATGGCTTATGTTTACTCTCTTAAACATAAATAATAAGAAAATTCCCCTTTATATGGACCATGTTCTTAAGTATAATTACTCCCTTGAAACGTTATACGCTTTAAAGCATCAAAGAATTCTAGTGGTTTAATAATAAATCCAAAGCACCATGATTGTTTTAATCATAAAATAAATAAAAATAAAACTTAGTGGTGCTAGTATTGCTTATTCATAATGATCAATAACATCAATTCTATGAAACTTAAATAATTCTAGGAAATTAATAATGAAAAAATCAACATCGTGACTGTATCATGATTCTATGAAACTTATATAGTTATGAATTTAATAATGGAAAATTCAATACCCAACTCTATCATACTTCTATGAAAGTTAAATAATTAGGAATTTAAGAATGAAAAATTCAATAGCCCCACTCTATCATGGGTTTGTTGACAACGCCTTGATCATATGCTTAACTGGACTTGAGAATTTGGTAATCTTCTCGTTCTTCTACTAAATTAACATTGGAATACAATATTTAAAGAGTAAGCTAAGTAATCACTAAAATTATCACATTTTGGTGGATCAAAATTCAAATAATAAATATAACACCAGATCTTAATAAGAAAGAGTTCATTCATCTCTCTTTCCTCATTTATACTACTCATATATATACCTCTCTTTGGATATAGTTACAAATCTCCGACCCTTCATTTTTTTTTTAATTGTTATCCATTTTTATTCCTCAAATAAATAAATAAATAGTTTTTGTATGTTCCATTAATTTTATGTTATACATATTTGAATAAAATTCTAATTGTGGTAACTTTTTACTCAATTTCAACCATCTAATTCACATATATATATCTATATAAAAAATTTCACTCAATCTACAATATACCATGTAACATTCCTTATAGTCGTCATATATATATATTGGATGAGATTATAGTATATAATCTCATAGTATTCATTGATTTTTACAATAAAAATAAAAATTTATAGAAGTAAAGAAAAGGACGTCGTTTTAAAGAATACAAAATAAAATGATATATATTTTAAATCATCATATCATGAAGATGGTATGCACATTTAATATAATTATTCCTGACAATGACTTATGTGCCTTACAAACCAACTACATGAAGTTTTTACAAGAAAATTAGCTATGCCAAAAATAGGTTCAAAACAAGTTTTGAAACTATGAGGTCCAAATATAGTCGACGACTAAGTTCAACAACCCCCTTCGTTTGTGAACCGACATTATAAATATATGCATGATTTCTATGATAGAAACAAACCACATCCATTAGCTAAACCAAACCTGTGGTTAGTGAAAACTTTATGAAATCCTCACCACCCGTTCAGTCCCATTGCCAACTCTTCTTGAATTTCCAAGTCCATGATTCTGTTAATTTCAAAACTAAAGCTTAATGATACAATCAACCCAACCCAACCAATCTTCTTAAAGTTTTCTCCCTTTTATTATTATTATTATTTTTATTTTTTTTTCAAACTAAATCAAGGCTTCAAATAATTTCATACAATAATGCTTATTTACCCAGTTCTATAATTTCCACATAACCATTTAATTAACCCTATAGTTTCCTTACTATATATATTATGGAATAACATAGTAAATCAATGTTGCTTATATGTATTCAAGCGAGTACTTGGCTATTTACTACACAAATTTCAACATTAAAATTAAAATCTTGTAAGTCTTAGGATTTTCTTTTTGGTAAACAATAATGTATAAAACTAGTTCATATCTCACACAAAAACAATGTCTCATATATTTGTTTCCTAAATATGATTCTACTATTTCATGTGGTAGATTCCAGCATAAAATAAAATAGAAAAAACTTACAAATTACTTTACGAAAACATTGCGAAATAAACATGTTTACTTTCTTGGAATTGAGTCTCGGTCCTACAAGGACGAACATGCTTTGATACCATATGTAACACCCCTCAATGAGGATGTTAAAAAATAATCACAATTTCTACTGATATAAAGATAAATCAGTACGTAAATTTACATCCTTTAGATTCTTCAATAAATTCATCAAAATTTACACTTTTCTAAACAATGGAATAATACTACATCAATGTTTCAATATAGGAATCATATGAAAATGGAATTGAAACCACAATAACAAATATTAAGAAGAACCTATTTCTTTAGATGCTCTTGAAGTGACAGATCTCCGAAGTTGTTGTCGCTCCCATTCTCCAACCAAACTTTTGAAATTTTGAATTTGACTTCTCGGTTGACCACCCTACCATTCCAAAAGCACTCTACTTCCTTTCGGACCCCTGAGCTAAAGGGGTCATAGAGAAATTTCCTGGACTAGCAATAGGCATACCTAAAACCTCCCAATATCGTTTGTAAGCCAAGGCCAAAATCACATAGCACACTTTGCAGAAATGGACATTATGACATCCATCCAATAATAGGGTAGCCAAAAATCTCATTTCCATGTCTTCTTAGCTTTATTTTATAGATTTTTCTTCGTCGATATGTGTCATTCCATGCAATATTTCTAATTTTGCAAATTAATAATTTCTAATATTCATCACACCCATGTGTCACCCCCTCATGAAGGTGCACATCATTTCCCTTTTATTTAATTATTTAATATTCAATTATCCTCACCATCTCACCAACCATCCATAAAATCACTCCTAGGTGTTCTTTAGATCCCAAATCTCATTCCATTGATTGTGGGTGCAAGTCCTTAATTCTAGCTCTACCCCTTTGTGATTCCTAGAATCACTCATGATCTCTGCTTCTTGTATTTTTTGCATTTCCATTTATTTATCTTTCCCTTTTTATTTATTTCATTTCCCCTATATTTTCATAAAATAAATATATTTCGTTCTTTGTAGAAAGGAGACTAAATGCATTTTTCATAAATACTCAATTCATATTCCTTTAATTTAATAATTTAGCAAAGCACCCTTTTTTGGGATCCTCATCTTTCGTCATCATTCTTTTCTTTGTGCGGGGAGTGTCTATGTAGTGATCGAGGAATCGTTTCCTTCGATCATCCACCACGAATGTTAGACTAATGGCGGCTAAGGGATAAGCTTTCATTCTTATCGCACGCCTCTCAAGAATCCTCGTAAGTGACCAATTTGTCATGGCCTGCCCTTACGGAACACGCCACCTGAGAAAACCGCATCGTGGATTTCAACTTGTGCATGGATTGCTAGTGAGAGTCGGCAGTCAATTCTCGAACTCTCGGGTGTGTTTCCTTCCTCTACAACCTTTTTTTTCCTTTGTGAGTCAGTTGGAAATCCGTTTCATCTTCCACTACACACATGCTCACATCACACATCAGGAACATTGTTCTATTCACATTAATTCATTCATTTATTTTCTAATTGGTAAGAAACTTTATTCATTCATCTATTTTTCTAATCACTCAACATCATTATTCATTCCTCTATTTTATAATCAGTTAACAACTTTATTCATTCATTCTTCTATTTTCTAATCAGTCAGCAGCATTATTCCTTCATCTATTTTCTAATTAGTCAACAACTTTATTCATTCATTCATTTATTTTCTAATTGGTAAGCAATTTTATCCCTTCATCTATTTGTTAATCAGTCAACAACTCTATTCATTCCTCTACCACAATTCAATTATCAATATTTATTCGTGTCTGCGGAAATAAGAAAAAAATTATTTGCTTTCGTTTAACTAGGTGAGTTTCAAACAAGTTCCTTCGAAAGTTTAAAGTCATAGTCAATCAGAGGAGGGATCTATAGGTATAATAATATTATTTTATAATTCTTCTAAAGAGGCCCATTTTAGACCTCAAAATTTCTCTAACTTATACAATTAAGAAAAATCAAAACTCATATATATACAATTGGCATCAATCCAAATAATTTGGACCATGAAAACCCCGCATACTTCTTACAATATTTCACATAAGTATGTGATCTTAATATGTTCAATTTTAACTACGATATCCACTAAAATTATAACAATGCCATTTCTATGCTTGAAGTTAACTTATTTGTACATGTGCAAGCTTGTAATATGTCGATGTTATTTAAATTGGGAGTGTTAACTTCTTAACTTCAAATGATCATGCTACCTTAGATATGCATTGGTTTTTAATTATTGATTCTCTTTCATGTTGGTATTATTACTTGTTTTTAGGCATTGGTTTTCTTATATGTCCATGTAATTGAATCCTTTTGGTTTGTTGTTTACATGCCAACATTATTTTTGGTGGTAGTGCTAACCTATTAATTTTAAATGTGATATTATAAGAAATATATTGAAGTTATTTCAACAATTATATCTAACACGTAATGTTATGCTGTCAAGTAGTGGTGTTCGTACAACCTACGAGATTATGGAGTCGGTGTGATGGATTCATTAAAAAACAAGAAGCACTTGAATCAAGCATTACATTATCAAAACAATTGTTGTCAAACACCCATTGTTCATCATTCACATCCACTATTGGGGCATGGACATTGATCCTAAATCCACACATCAATGGTGACTTCACTATGTGCAATTATAAAAAAATATAAGACATTGGGTAGGATCCCTTATTCTTGTTCAAGTTTCTATAATAAAGATATACAATAACCATGCTAGATGCTGGTTGGAAAACAAAGTTGTGAGAGTTTACTCATAATTGGAAGGGATGATTTCCTCTCAAAAAGTGACATCCTCAATAAAACAAAACAAAAAGATTGATGGTTTGTGGAATCAAATTCATGAGGATGCCTCCATTACTATCCAATATTGGGTGGAAAGGAATGAGGTTGATGGATTCCTACTAAATCAAGAAGTAGTCACTCTAAATACAATGACGAGGTGGCAAGCATCGAAACAAGATGTTAGGGACATTCAAAATAGTGTCCTTGTGATGGATTGAACACTATTTACCAACAAATACAATGTATGCTTGATGTCTACTAGTTTTAATTGTTTACCAAATTTATTATTTAATAAATGTTTTATGGAAGTGTCCTTTGTACACCATTCTAGGTTTTATTTTTTTGTTAGCTATCATTATTTATACAATTGTCTTTTTTGTTACGCGGCGTTATTTTTCTATAATATGCATTCAAGAAATTATACGTCCAATGTAAAAATATTTTGAACACAATTCTAGCTTTCAACAGACATCAGAATGACATTCTCATCACTTGGGTTATTTTGAAGAACGTTGTGCCAAAGAAAGTTGTGATGTATTGCATGCATTTTTGAAATGCATTTCTTCGTCGTCTTGCACATGGAATCCTTCATCATTTCTTGTTGACAATGTGTTGTACAAAACCTAACAGTACAATTTGATTTAGTTCTCTTATTTGTTTTTTCTTCCTTGATTTAGTTGTCTTTTCATACAACCATTATTTCAAATAAATATTGAACCTACACATGCGCGTATATTCCATATGTACATGGGTTGCTCGAGGAAAAAACACATACATCCTTCAATATGGTGTCTGATGATGGCTTTTGAATATGAAGTTGTCAAATTATGGTTACTTAATGTCTTTCTTGACCATGTACGTCAAAACCTTACTCTCAGGAAGGATGTGAAAGTTATTGAAGAAGACATTGAATTGGAAAAAAGTATGTTGTCTAAAAAGAACCTTGCAGAGTTCAACAGAAAAACAGGGGCAAACAATTGAAGAATATCAAACGTGCGACCATTTTTATCCAAGGAAATGAGGTTTTTATGTTTTTCATCTTCTATTAAATAAAGTACATGCCTTATATATATATATTTGTTATCCTAAGACACAAAGGTGATTAACAAGTTGGGAAAAGCTGCAATGATAACTATTTTATATATTTTTTCATATCAGAGCAGGTATAAGAGACAGAGTTTTAGAACAAACCTTATTTGAAGTATTGATGTAGTATTTGTTGGAGTGATATGGTGGGAGTAATCTATCATCATTAGAAGGGCCTTACAAACAATGATAAAAAGAATCATTTTACAGAGTTGTGGTATGACTAAGTTTTGAAGGCAGCTATATGCATGTTTTATTGCTCTAACTATATGCAGGTAACAAGTTTTGAAGGGTTCTACTTCAAGATATTATGAGCATTATAGCTGATAGGAGTGATAAGATGACAATGTTATACCATTGGAAAAATAACCTTGTGGCACGTAGCGTTGAATGGAGATGACCCTAACGCCAACAAGGGTTTGTGTTTTTTTGGATTTGACGGGAAATTTTGGTAAGATTAGAGGTTGTAATAGCAGGCGTTGCACCTTCAGCATCTATTCCAACCATTTTCAAGCATTCAAAGCCATTACAAACACCAAGGGAGTAATTTTTTCACAAAACAAAGTATTTTCACCATTTCTCGGCACAAACCGGTAATTTTACACTAGTCGCGCTGAGAAATTCCTGTAGATGCACACATTTGCAGTTTTTGGTCAAGGATGGCCAAAATTCGAAGAAAAGGGAGGATTTTTTGGTCTAGAAAAGAACATTTTTTGAAGATAAAATTTTTCCTCATCGACCGATGACCTATGCAGGTGGCACTTCATTTCATCAAAGGAGGCAAGCTAGGATTCAAACCCTAGTTATTAGGGACGTGACTCATTTTTGTGCTTTTGTCGCCAAATTTGTCTTATTTTTTAATTAATGAACTCCTAGAGTTTCTAAATATTGTTAAGATGTATTTCATATATATCCAAATCAGAAATACATTGTAGGGGTTCGATCCAAGAGAATTCAGAGTGGTTGTCATTGTATATCTTCCTTCAAACTCTGTATTTTGCAGATTTATGAATCTTATCTAATACAAGATCAAATTTTCTATTCGTCTTCATATATTCTTTATTATTTTGGTTTATGTCTGTGAATGAGTATATTATTTGCAATATTTATTCTCATGTGAGGATTTAGCAATGATATCCGGATGTGTCATTGATTAAATGTTTCATAGTGTATCTCCTTTGCATTGATTTATCAATTCAACTTGCTGATTAAGGGTTAGATAGGCCATGATTGCTGAAGAATATGGTTTGGGAATGTATATGGTTAAAAAACCTGATTATCTTAGTGATCGGATCCACATATTTTAAGGTTTTATCCAAAATCCAATTCAAGTCTATGTTACTAGGCTCAACCTCATCAGCAGTAAGAGGGCGACTCCTAGATAGCTAGCATGTTCTATTACATGAAAAAATAACAAATACATAAGAAAAAACATGTGGCTTCCTTGCATCATGTGTTTTTTCAAGTATTTCTAATTTTTCATGCAGTGAGGTCCATTAAAAGTATTTATTTCATTGTATCCTCAAAAAATCTTGCATCATTTTAGGAAAGTGACGTGGCCAACTCGAAAACCTTTCCACGATTATATATGCAATCAACCCATGACTCAATGCCATGTTTTATTTTCTATCCCCAACCATAATCATAGCTCAAGCCAATCCACTTCGACCATGTGACCTCTATCATAGAATGTATGTCTTAGTGCTTAAGAATCATTCAATCTTCCAACTTATGAAGATGAGCATAAACATGTAGGGTTGGTTCCTCCCATCTTTTCATCTAACTAAATTTCTATTACTCCCATGGCTAAACTGACTAACTATTGTATCCCAAACATGTTAAGTCACATATTACAATGTCAAGATGTGCAGCCTACCCTATTATCGTAGTGCCATAACAATTCAAATAGATAGCTGGGGCCTTCTGGGTAAGTTCATTGGATTAACGTGAACCTCATAATAAAATAGAATTATGCTAATTGCCCACATGGAAGCTAGACTAGGGGATGGAAAGTTTAGATGTGATTGTATCATTCTTATACAAAACTAAAAAGTAATAAAAATCATAATGCAAAAAAGAGAAGTTTAGATCTCATTGTAGTATTCTTATCCAAAACCTAAAAGTAAGAAAAACAAAATGCAAGAAATAATAGAAGAGGAAGAGGGATGACATCCCATACATGGGTATTAGTATAGGTTTTACTATTTTTCTCTACTTTTTTGTGCATGCCCTGGATATGCATCCCAACTGATGTATTCTAATATCGAACCTAAGCCATGTGACTCTTGGACATGGGAACATGCAGAAATAGGTGTCCAATACAAGGCATGTAGACTCCCAAAACGTGAGATGGGTATTAGTAGATGTTTACCATTTTACTCTACTTATCCGGGCATGCCCTAGATATGGATCCCAAATGATGTCTTCTAATATCTTACCTAAGTTACATTCCTCTCGGACATGGAGACATGTAGACATGTTTGTCAAACACAGGTTATGTAAACCCCAAAAATGCAACACATGTGTGTGTGTGTGTATGTGTGTGTTGGCCCTTGGTTATGGATTAAGGAAAGAAAACAAAGACTAGGGAAGAAAAACATAAAATATGAAGTACGCCGAAGGCACATAAACTCAGGGGGGGTTGAAGTGGTTAAAGAAGCATAAAAGAAGGAAGGATTCAAGGAAATGAAAGTCGTTGAAAGAGCAAATAAAGGAAGATGAAGAAATGAAGAGGATAAGATCGTGGACAATGTCATCAAGCGGAAAAAGACAAGAAAGGGTGCTTTGGAGCACCTCGCGGAAAAGAAGGAAGAACAGTTAGGTGAAGTTATGTAAAGGGGATTATGTGGACCCACCTATTGTTTGGCACCTGGGCATCGGACCATGGTTTTGTAAGAGTCGTGAAAAGTATAAATAGGAGTCTAGGAGAGATGAGAAGAAAGAGATAGGGAGATAGAAGTTTTGGGCATATTGTGATGTAGTGTTATGTGTATTTGGGAACATTTTGTATCTCGGATTTTCAACTGCGTGTGAAGATCATCTATGTAGCTGTGTGTTTAGAGATTGAGTGTAGAAGAAGAAGAGAAGTGAGAGGAAGGAATATGTAGCTGAGTGCGCAGATAGAACTGTATGATTTTCATCTAATTTTATCATTAAACACAACTTTGTGGATGTAGCCCTAGGGAGAGGGTGAACCACATAAAATCTTGTTGTCTTATGTGAATGATATTGTCTCATTTTGATGCACTATTATTTTTCTATATTAGAGATAAGTGAATGATAATTACGTCGTGAAGTTAAGTATCATATTGATAAGAGATCTGGGTTAAGCTAAGTTATTATTTTTGAAACATCTTGCATTTCCTCTAGTTTTAGAAACCTGGTTCTACAACCCCCTATTACTACTTCAGGTGAGACTTCATCTGCTTCAGAGGTGTTGTCGTAAGGGCCAGTAGTTAGGGTTTGTTGGTACGATTCTAGAGTTGAACCCCAGGTTTGCCCATGTGCCAACAAATGGTTCCGTTGTCGAGACCGAGATCTGCTTGAGGGTATGTTAAGGTGGTTCCCATTGAATACAGAAACTCAGAATTGGATTCAGAAACAAGAAAGGGACTTCGCAGAAGCTCGAAATAAGAACCCTAATCTTAGCACAGCAGACTTGCTGAGAAGGTACACTTTTACTGATGTTCATGAGAGTTTCTTTGGAGGTATTCATGAAGAATTATATGAGTGGTTAGCCATACTAGCATATACAGAAAAAGATATTAGAACTAGACCTCCTATGGTTTGGACATCTTCACTAATTAAGAAAGTTAAGGGAGTAGATAACGCAGTGCCAAGGGCGGTGGATTTTTTGTTTGATAGCACTATTGGAGGGTATATTTCTGAATTTTCTATTGATAGAGTAGAATCATATAGCCAAGCATAGAGTTATTTCTTTAAAGGTCCAAGAGGAAAGTTTTTACACTTTTTGAAGTTAAAGATCAAGATGATATTACATGAAAAGAATATCCTGAAAGTACAGTAATGTTAAGAAGATCAGACAACGATAACGACACTGAAGATGGACATACATGAAGTGGGAGATCATTCAGAGAGAATTCTCTTGTGAACCTTTTCAAGACAAGCTACGGACCATTGGCACAAGACGAAGGATTTTATAGTGGAGAAGAGGCAGAACGCTCAGACGAAGAATATTCAAAGTTCGCAAGGGCAGAAGAAAGGAGGACTGAAGAACCCCGCCGAGAAGAACCAGGAACCTCGGGAGGAGCGCCTACTGTCGAAGTAAGTATTTCTATTCCTACAGTTATTTTAATAGCGCCTAGTAACCAGAGAAATCAAAGTAATCGGAGTACTCAGAGTACTGTTACAAGTAGTTTAGGGCATACTTAGTCCAGTTATCGAGTGCCATATCGATGGCAGATGAAATGAGGTTACCTATCTTTAGAGGAGACAGATATGAGGATCTTGATCAACATTGGTTCTTATGTGAAGTAGTATGGAGTATTAAGCATATCACCAATGAAGTTGTTAAGAGAGCTCAGTTTAGTACCATATTGAGGGACCGCGCACTGAGCTAGTACATAAAATATGCTACAACATTAGTACATCCTAGACCATTGAATGACATTAAGACTGTGATGAGTGTGGAGTTCAAGAAACCGAACTTGGAGTCACAATGTATTACATAACTGAAGGAGATTAAGCAAAAAGTTACTGAACCAATTTGGGAGTTTGATTAGAGATTCAAGACACTAATAGGTCAATTATTTTTTCAGATCCTGAATGAACAACATAATGAATGGTTTATTTCTACACTCCTTCCACACATTAGAGTTCCTCTAATGCAACAGAAGGTCACTTCATAGGCTGAGGCACTGGAAATTGCTATGAAATTGGAAGCAGCCCCTATTGGAGAATCCAGTCCAGGTATGAGTTAGATTCAGAATCAATTAGCCAGTTTATCTTTATAGAGTGAAGATATGAAGAAAGGAAAAGATAAAAGAGAAGATATTTGGTGTATAAGATGTAAGGTAGAAGGCCATGACATAGAGCACCGTCCCTTATTTCATGAATACTTGGCCTTTGGGGCACCTAGCCCATTGAATCCTACTACTATGCCATGGTGTGAGGTATGTAGAACTAGACATCGCCCTGGTGAATGCTATTATTTACAAAAGTATGTTCAGAAACCCACAAATCTTTATTGTACATTCTGTAAATCTATGGCGCATGATGAGAGAGGATGTAGGGCTTATGACCCAATGCATGAAATATCTAGAGATGCATATAGGATTCAAGGAGAATTACAACAAGATGGTAATCTTTCATGATATAATACACTCGAAAAAGGAAGCCTTGCCCCTAGAGGAGGATTTAGAGGAAGAGGTCGAGGTGGAGGAATTGGTTGTGGTCGAGGTCAGATTATCTGTTATAACTATGCGAAGCCATGTCATTTGGCAAAGGATTGCCCCAACCCTTGTACTACTTGCAGATATTGTAATTCATTTGACCATGTCATTGAGGACTGCCCAGTATTGCTAGCTAAAGTTCAGGAAAGATGGGGAGGGAACCAACAAGTACAGAAAATTTCAGCTGAGCTACGCGATGAGGAACCCTGAGTCGCAGTTGTTACCAGAGGGGGTGTTGTTACAAGAGAAGATAGAACGACTCCATGGAAGACTACATATGGGTCATGGATCAGAAAAAATCTAGAGAAGCCACCACTGTTCAATCCTAGGAAAGAAAAGCATACATTCAAAGAAGCAAGAAGATAATTTGTAGGTGAACAGGCTTCTACATCTAGAACACAGCCAGAAGTAAGAGATTATGAGATGCCTCCTGCATTTGATTAATCTGAGTAGCCAAGCAAGGAAAATAGGTAAGTGAGCTTGTAGAGCTCTTATATACTTGTATTAACATGATTAAAGATGAGAAGGCCTTGCAAGAACTCCAGCATTTGTTAAAGAAGTATCAAATAGGAAGACTAGAACCTCTTTTAAATAGAGCAGTGAATCAAGTTTCAAGAAAGAGAAGAACATGCAAGGAACTACACCTTATTGCACAGATTGGAGACTATGACATGGACTATGTGGTCCTCGACTTGGGATCAGAAGTAAATGTTATGACCAAGAAGACTTGGGCATTGATGGGAAAACCCAGGTTGATTTACTCTCATGTTACGCTCAGGATGGCTAATCAGCGGGCTGTGATACCCTTTAGATGATTAGAGCATGTCCCTATGGACTTTGAAGTGATTGAGATTGTTGATGACAGTTGTCCCTATCCTGAATTGTTATGTATTGATTGGGATTTTGATAATTTGATAGTTATTGACATGAAAAAGAGAAGAATGACGTTTGAGGGTGATGGCCTTAGGATCATTGCACCTCTTGATCCAGATGAAGGTCGCAGATACACCGAGCCTATAAAAGATGAAGACCGTGCATATGACTTGGAGAATATATACAAATTGACAACAAGACAGAAGGATTACATTAATCTGAGAGAAGATGGTAATTCAAGTTGGCGAAGTGAAAGTGCATGTTCATCCGACTCAGAAGAAGCATTCGAAAATTGGCAGAACATAATATATGAAGTATCGACGCAGAGGTGTGCTAGATTGATAAAGTCAATACGCTAGATCAACACAGAAGTAAGTAACCTACATGCATTTGATGGATTAAATAACTTAGAGGCTTTTCTTGCAGACTTTGAAGAAACGGTACCAGTACAACAGAGGTTGTTGGCATTAGATGAAGCTTTGAAGGCCACACCGGCTAGATGGTGGGGGGTCCACAGGAATAACATTATGGAGTGGGTATAATGTAACACTTTATTTACTATGTGCTTATAAGACAAAGAAGGAAGTTGTAGCATCAGGTATATAGGTCAGAGTTTTCCTAAGGACCATGTGTGAAGTTGTGAAGCAGCTTGGAGCAACATTCCTAAAGAACAGTGGGTGCATAAGTTTATCCATACTCTAGATACTACGCATATCAACTGGTATCTCCAAGCTGAGTTGCACCTACTTACTACATACTGGTATGGAATGACACATAACTTTATAGCTACATTTTCTCTTGAAATTTATTATCTGACAGTAGATCAAGCTTTAGAAGTAATACGAAGGAAGCTATTTGAGGAGATACCCAACCCTCCTCAGGAGCAAGACGAGGATAAATGGAATGCGCCTCTTACGCAGTTACATGGTTTCTATAATATTAAGGTTGCTGATGTTGATGATCCAAGAAATGTGCACATTGCAGAAACAGAAGGACAAAGGGATATAGAAGGACCCGGTATAGAATTACCTTTTATAGGACAACCCATTAAGAGTAAGAAGGTTAACATTGGAACTGAGAAAGCACCTAAGTTGGAAAACGTTGGAGACGATTGGGATGTTGCCACTATTAGAAAGATTACATAATTATTTCATGAGTATCAAGACTTCTTTCCAGCCAAGTTCACATACATGAAGGGTATAAAATGACCAATTGGAGAGATGAAGATTCCCTTGAAACCAAATGCAAAACCAGTCAAGCAGAGGCCATACAGATTGAATCCTAAGTACAAGCAGAAGGTCAAGGTTGAATTAGATAGAATGTTGGATACAAGAATCATTGAGCTAGTATAATAATCTGAATGGATCAACCCTATGGTAGTCCAGGATAAGAAGACAGGAGAAATCAGGATTTGTGTGGATCTAAGGAAGTTAAATGATGCTTGTTTACATTATCCATTTCCTACACCATTCACTGATGAAGTATTAGACAATGTGGGAGGACAAGAAATCTATTCGTTTACAGATGGTTTTTCAGGATATCATCAGATTAGAATGGTTGAGGACAGACATAAGACTACATTTGCAACAGAGTGGGGATCTTTCCAGTACACTGTGATGCCTTTTGGTTAATTTGAAGAATGCACCAGCCATATTTTCTAGGGTGGTGATCAAAGCATTTAAGGAGTTTTTACATAAGTTCTTAGAAGCATACTTTGATGATTGGATAGTTTTCAGGTTGTTGAAGAACCATATTGAATGTTTAAGGTTGATGTTGGATAAATGTAGGCAATGTCAAATTGCACTGAACTTGAAGAAGTGCATATTCTTCTCACCTTTCGGAGTCTTGTTGGGACATATTGTATGTAAGAAAGGATTGCTCGTAGATCCTTCTAAGATAACTATTATTGTACATCTACCACCTCCTACATCAGTTAGATAGTTGCGCACTGCATTAGGACATAGTGGGTATTACAGGAATTTTATCAAGGGATATGCATAGATAACAAAACCTATGGAGAAGTGATTAAAGAAATACATTAAGTTTCAATGGACGGAAGAATGTCATCCACATTAAAGCAGAAGATGGTCTTTGCGCCTATTTTGGTTTTTCCATATTGGACTAAGGAATTTCACGTGCATGTCGATGCTTCATCCATTGCATTAGAAGCAGTTTTAGCATAGCCAGGTGCTAGAGATATTGGCCACCCTATAGATTTTGCTAGTAGAAATATTTCTACATATGAGATGAACTATACCACTACTGAGAGAGAAGGCCTAGCTATGGTATATGCATTACAAAAGTTTAGGAATTATTTTTTGGGGGGCATTTTAAGATGTTCACTGATCATTCTACATAGAAATACTTAGTCAACAAGCCAGTGTTGGGGGGGGAGAATATGCAGATGGTTGTTATTATTCCAGGAATTTGATTTTGATATTGCGGTCAAGCCAGGATGAATGAATTAGGGACCTGATCACCTGTCTAGACCGGAGCATGGAGAAGAGCCTACAAGTTTGGATGATAGACTACCAGACGCGCAATTGTTGGCCATTAGGAGAGTCAATGATCACTTGTATAAGATGGGACCAAATGAGATATTGAGAATATGTGTTATGGAGTTAGAAATACCATTGATCCTCGTGGAGGCACATGAAGGCATCGCAGGTGGACATTATGAAGGGAAGGAAACAATGCAGAAAGTCCTCAGAGCTGGCCTTTAGTGGCATACTCTCCATAAAGATGCATAGAAGTGCTATAAGGCCTATGATGTATGTCAGAGAGTTGGGAAGCCCTCTAGAAGAGATGGGATTCCTTTAGCACCTTAGCTAACGTTACAAGCATTTGAGAAATGGGCCATCGACTTTGTGGGACCTATCAACCCACCAAGAAAACGCACAGGAGCGAGATATATCATCACTGCGACAGAATACTTGACTAGATGGGCATAATTCAGAGCAGTTAAAGACTATAGCGCAGCTACAACCACTCGGTTTATCTTTGATGATATCATAACCTAATTTGGATGCCCAAAAATTCTTATGAGTGATCAAGGCACACACTTTATTAATAAAACCATTGAAGCATTGACTCAAGAGTTCGAAGTTCACCATCAGAAGAGTACACCATATCATCCATAGAAGAATGGAAACATCGAAGCTTTTAAAAAAAACTTGGAAATTGCGCTAACTAAAATTTGCAGTGTTAACAGGGATGACCAAGACTTGATAATTCCAGCAGTATTGTGGGCTTACCGAACCACTTGTAAGAAGTTGACAAAGCAGACACCATTTAAGCTAGTTTATGGCCAAGAAGCATTTGTACCAATGGAATATTTGGTTCCTAGTTTATGAATTGCAGCCTTTACAAACATGGATGACACTGGTGTTGTTCAAGAAAGGCTCGCACAGTTGATGGAATTAGAAGAAGATCGGTTTATTGCAGCTTTTGATCGGCAGGTCCATAAAGAAAGGGAAAATGCCTACCATGGCAGGCATATCAAGAAGAAAGCATTTAAACAAGGTGATTTGGTACTTATATATGACAACAAGTTCATGAGACATACATGTAAGTTCAGGACACATTGGCTTGGGCCATTCAAAGTGGTATGTATTACAGAAGGTGGAGCTGCGCAGTTGAAGACTCTTAATGGAGAATGGAAGGATGGTCTAGTAAATGATAGCCGGTTGAAGCTATATTGTGACAACCAACTGCCTCACAGTTATCAGTAGAGCAACTGAAGAAGGGTCTAGGTACCAAGTGCAGTTGAAATTGGGTACCAAACACAGAAAAGAAAGTCTTCACACAACAGGGGAAGGATAGAGCAGAAAGTATAGGTTGCTATGTGCAATCTACAGTCGAAGTAAAACAAAAGACCAAACCCTACAGTGACTCGGGACGAGCCACATGTGAGTGTTGGGGGCCTGTTGGCCCTTGGTTATGGATTAAGGAAAGAAAACAAAGATTAGGGAAGAAAAACATAAAATGGGAAGTACGTCGAAGGCACATAAACCCAGGAGGGGTCGAAGAGGTTAAAGAAGCATAAAAGTAGGAAGGAGTCAAGGAAAAGAAAGCTGTTAAAAGAGAAAATCAAGGAATATGAAGCCATGAAGAGGATAAGATCGTGGAAAAAGTCAACAAGCAGAAAAAGACAAGAAAGAGTGTTTTGGAGCACCTCGTAGAAAAGAAGGAAGAACAGTTAGGCAAAGTTATATAAAGGGGGTTATGTGGACCCACCTATTGTTTGACACCTGGGAATCGGCCCATGGCTTTGTAAGAGTCATGAAAAGTATAAATAGGAGTTTAGGAGAGTTGAGAAGAAAGAGATAGGGAGATAGACGTTTTGGGCATATTGTGGTGTAGTGTTATGTGTTTTTGGGAACTTTTTGTATCTCGGATCCTCAGTTAGGTGCGAAGATCATATCTGTAGTTGGGTGAGTAGAGATTTGGTGTAGAAGAAGAAGAGAAATGAGAGGAAGGAATCTGCAGCAAAGTGCATAGATAGAACTATATGATTTTCATCTAATTTTATCATTAAACAAATTTCTATGGATGTAGCCCTAGGGAGAGGGTGAACCATGAAAAATATTGTTGTCTTATGTGATTAATGTTGTCTTATTTTTCTACACTATTATTTTTTTATATTAAAGATAAGTGAATGATAATTACATCGCGGAGTTAAGTATCATATTTATAAGAGATCTGGGTTACGCAAGTTATTATTTCTAAATCATCTTTCATTTCCTCTGGTTGTAGAAACTTGGTTTTGCAACCCCCTATTGCTACTTCGGGTGAGACTTTATCTACTTCATAGGCGTTGTCGTAAGGGCCAGTAGTTAGGGTTTGTTGGTGCATTGTTAGAGTTGAACCCCAGGTTCGCCCCTGTGCCAACAATGTATGTGTGTGTTTATAATAAAACTATCAAATTACATATATAAAATATAGACATAAATATGTAACTTTTTTTAGCATTAATAAAATAGACCTACATTAAATGCACATACGCACAATTTTTGAATTTTTTCTATCTTGATTGTTGGATATGCACTTGACACATTTCTTGCATAGGCCATGTGTCCTACAAGTGTCTAACACTTGGGCAGCAGGTGTTCAAGTGAAACCGGGATGATATGGTGTGTCTTGTTTCTTATCGCTAGTAATACTAACTGCTTTTTGATGTAGCTATGTGTTTCATAATAAAGTAGGAAGTGTTTCTATGTCTCTACCTCCTTTTTTTGCATACATGGCATGTTATGTGTTCCCATTCTTGCAGGTGTCCAAGTGACACATGTCTGAGAGGGTCTGTCATGTTTCTTAGCTAGAGATACTAACTTCTTTTTTATGTAGCTTTGTGTTTCATAGTGAAGTACGAAGTGTTGCTATGTCTCCACCTCCTTTTTCTTGCATACATGGCATGTTTTGTGTTCCCATTCCTTTGGTTCCTTCCATTTTCATGTATTACATCTTAACTTGTGTGAGCTTGAAATTAATTAGGTTAGTATTTGTTTTTCTCTTAACAAGATTTTTATTTCAGATATTCCTTCACTTTGATTTTGTGTTTTTGTTGAGGTTCCATATGTTGTTTTATTTAAATTTCTTTTCCATTTCCATTACTATAGCAAGCTTGCATGTCTATTTCCAACTATGTTTTTAATCTAGCATGCATATGTCTTCTATTATGCTCCTACTTTCCAACCAATTTCTGCAGTGCAGTTCCCATGTGCTTTTTCTTTTCGTCAAGCCCCCTTTATTGATTTTACTAGGTATCATGTTGCTGCCCACATCCATCAAATTTTTCCTATATAGAATCAACATACTGATTGTGTCCAATTCCAATATTTTTTCCAAATAATCAACAAAAATCTCATATTTGAAAGCATGGTTACCAAGGTTGAATTCAAATTTGAATTTGATGTGATACGAAAAAATTGAATGGGAAAATTTTAATTCAAAAATACAAAACTCACTGGACACTTCCCCTCATTCTAAGCTGGGTGGTACATAGGGTAAACAATATTCTTCGAGACACAATGTCGAGTCAAACAAGGGCTCAAGGCCTGCTAACAACAATCAACTTATGAAGATAAAGCATGTTACCAAGTGGAATTTGAACCCAAGTTGGGAGGATAAACAAGCACTTGGGCTAGACCCATTTTACTCCTTTTTAAACTTACTTAAAAAAATGAGAATGATTTTCTGCTTGAATACTAACATATGAGCTAAAGTACTTTTCTTTTCCGTGACTACGCTTTTAAATCTCACAAGATTATAATATAATTATAAAAAAACTTCACTATCTCATGGTGCTGAAATGGTGGATGTGGTGAAAATTAAAGCTATAAATACATACATTATGAAGGGCAATAATGAGATAAAGTCTTGGAGAGGCTTCCTATAGTAGGATTGATGATGCAGAGGCTGACGAGAAGAAAGAGACCATGGAATGTTTTCCTGGTATTTTTTAATATGTGCGAGACATATATGGATATAAAAATGTTGATTTGACTGAATTGAATCCAATTTGAATAAATTATTCAGTTGTACCAAATTAATTTTGAATTTGCGAATTCTTTGGTCCATTTTAGCCAAACTTGCTAATTATACTTTTAATATGGAATAACTTTCACCTCTTCTTAGTAGATCATGCATTTTGTCTCCAAGTGTTGTTCCACATGGACATATTGTCGAGAAAAATATATGCTAGTTAATTCGACATTAAATTATCAACCCGGGGCTCGTAAGCTTAGAGGTGCCGACACTGTATGTTCATGACCGAAGCCTAAACTATCCTAATCTAATGCCGACAAACCTACCAAAATGTAATAAAAAAACAAACAAATTGGGATAACTCAACACCTAGGGAAGAAGCTCGTCATGGAGTGACCATATCTCATAGATTACGTCATTAATCTATCCATCAAGGACTAAAGTTGTAAATAGAAACTAAGTGCATGAATGAAAATGCTAAACTAGTGCAGGAATGGATGCAAGTGCAAGAACCTGAACACAAATGAAACTTGAGTGCTTGAATAAATCAAATCAGAAATTCAGGTGCAAGAATACAAGGAAAATCCAAATCAAAACAAAAATAACGCAAAAGCAAATTTAAATCAAAATGCAATTAAAGTAATGAAAAGGTAAAAAGCAATTTTCAAACTCATAATAACTCTAAAAATGAAATCAAGTTTTCAACTCATGATCATTCTTCAAATAAGCACACCATACACATGGAACAATGATGAGGGAAAATATGATACAAGGAATTTAATACTAGTAAATATACTCTGAGAGCCCAGCTTCTACTAGGATATGAAAGAGTTCTTTCAAACTCATGGTCATCTTTGAATCCATATTGTTGGTTAATGGGTCTAAATTTGACAAATAAATGACTACGCGACTAAACTTTTAGCCACTACAACATAAAATGACTAAATTATACTAATTTTTTGCAACAGAATTATAAATGACTAATTTGATTGTCGAGTAAAAAAAAACTAAATAATTAGTGACAAAAATAAAAATGACTAAAAAATGATTGATTTGGTCCACTCATAAGAAACACCATATAACAACAACAACTAGATTAATATTAATTAGTCCAAACATAGAGGAAGATTATAATAATACTAGAGCATATTCTTCCTTATGTTAGGTTTCCTACATTTTTTTTTAAATTCCAAAGGAATTTTTCAAGGATTATTGAAATTGTAAAGGTAGTCCAACCAAAATAGAAAATTACAATTTTGATAATGAAGTTTTGTAATATGGATTGAGGGACCCCTTTAAAGAAATATTTCAATCCATCTATAATGTTAAAATCTACAAAATTACAAGTACACCTATATATAGTTTAGATAATAGGTTAGATATATTATAGTCATATAATTTATATATACATAACTATAAAAATATATATCTTAAGTATACACTATTATAACTATATATAATATATCTAAAATATTATAACTATAATATATATCAATATTAATATATATAATATAAATAGAAAAAAATCATATAAAAAATATTGATTTTTATGGAAATAAGAAAGAGAGCGGGAAGATTGTGAAAATGGACCTACATACATACATATACCTATTTTATGCATCAAATTAGGGTAATTTTTATTGCCATGTTTATCCTTTTCTCAACCTTCTTTTCTCTATTCTTTTGTATTATGCTCTCTGGCAGAAGATTCAACAAAGAAACATGGAACACGAGTAATGGAGGCCTCAGTAGTGTAGGAATTTGGGAAAAATTCCACCCGTCAAAATTGATGATTTCGACAATAAATACAGACGTTTCGTTGTTTTCTTTGTTTTTTCTGACGGTTAATATGAAATATAAACCGTATTTAATGGGCAAAATGGCCCATGACGGGCATTTTGCCCGTCAAAATTCCAGCCCCGCCTCACAATGAGGAAAGAGAACTCTCGACCTCTAAGCCTCCACATGGTATTTAACGAGAGAGACGGATTTTCTTTTGCTTTGCTACTTGCACTGCAAGCAACACTTATTTTCTGTTTTCTGGTTGGTTTCACAATGGAAAAGTTTGTGCCTGTGAATAAGTTATCTTTGCTTAGATCTTTGATAAGTGACCTTGGCATGACTCACACTTGGTATGCACTTTCACATTCTCTACAAAAATAATTTCAAGAACCATAGTATGCAGTTTCTTTGGTTAGGTTTACAGGGTAGCTCTAGGGTTTGGTAAGCAAAACCATCAAGATTTTCTTATGTTATCTTCTTTTTTCACAGGGAACATATGAGTTACAAAACGTTAGTGGGTGGAGCGGCGAGTACATTGGCCGGCGATGGAATGATATCAGATGTGGTGTTGCATCATAACAGGAGGAAAGGAACACCCCGAAGAGAAAAAAAATTGGATGAGAGAACCCGCCACCGAGGACTGGATTTCGGAGGACCACTTCGGCGAGATCCACACTGCAGAAATCAGAGTGAAGCACCTTCCCTCTAGAAAAGAGATGTCATACAAAGGTAGATGGTTTTCGAGGGATGACTAACTGGGATTGCTAATGAAGAAGGGGTGGAAAAATAGACTCTAGTGCTTCGGTTGGCGGGCTTCGAAGGAGGACGTACCAAGGTGGAGATGAACTCCTGCAATAGCCCGATCCTTTTCATCAATAAACTTAGTTCCTATTTCTACTTATACATTTATGTCACTATGCTGTGACCTATTCATTCTATACTGGTAGGTGGAGCTCTCCTTATAATAGAGGGTTTCTTCTACAAAGGACAATGTTTGTTTCTTAGACTTCCCATCTATTCATATTGATTAAGCCCAAGCAATGACATTATTTACCTTAGTCTTCTTGTTGGTCAACCAGATAATACTTTATTCCAAGCATGAGCCCGTGAAAGCCCCTTCAAGACAAAAAATGCTCCTTCTAATTCTTCTCCAAGTTCGTTATTTTCCTCTTACACCTTCGTAGGTGAAGATCCATCAAGTAGAAACAGGTTTCACTTGATGTTTCACGCTGCTTGAAACTCACGAGATCGTTATTCATTGCTAAGGTATAAATTCATTCATTCATTATATATTTTTTAATGTTTCATCATCGATATGTAGACTGCAAGCATTGTTGATAGTGCAATATATGTTTGAGGGTTTTTCAAACTTTGCTGGCATTAGTTTTCTGTATTTTTCTTCTTTGGTTATCTTGCCCGATGATACTATATATTGTTTTTGGTCACTTTTGTCGACTGGACTTGAGCTTTAGTTGTTGATGGTTTATTGTATTTGGTTTTTGAAAGCAGAACGGCTTCAAAGATAGACAACAAAGAAAGCCCCCAGTGTGAAAACAGTTATCGAACCATGCCCAAGGGGGCTTTCGCGTTACCTGTTTGTGATTCCCCATGCCCGCCATATTTGGGAAGTCCAACCTTATCTCATCTTAAACAGGCATATTTATTATCCTTTCTTCTTTGATTATGAAATGCATACCCATGGGGCATGCCTCGTTATATGGATGAACAATAGAACCCCGATCTTGAACTATCAAGAAGAGGGAAGATAATAGAGAAATGGGGGTGGGAGTGGACATTGAGGTCACGACATCCTTAAATTTCTTGGAACAACCCTGGTATTATCGTCAAGTGGATCCTCGCTCAGAATTTCACGCTTCTGTCTCAGATGGGGGAGAGGTGTCTCGGTATTAGACCCATCGTGCTTATTGTGTTGGTGTAATGGGTCAGGAATCTAGGAAGGGGGCCTCAGTGCTCTTGTTGGTAGGTTGGGATCCCTACTTAACAAACTACACCTCACTGTTATTAATGCCAACAAGCATTACCGTATATGTAGTCATAACCGTATATGTAGTCATAAATGGTCTCTGGTGCATCTCTCTCCAAATAGATTGTGAAACATATATAGGGGAGAGATTTCTATAGTTGAACGAGTACCAGTAGTGGAGATAGAAATAGAAATACTTGGTACCATTTATTGTTTATAGAAGTACTTTATGTACAAGTAAATGCCAATATTTTCATGTTTTTAAAATTACTCAATAAAAAAATTTCTTCTATATTTTGAAATAAAATGAATATTTGAAATCAGAAATTTCATTTTAAGTCACATCCACTTTAAGTCACATCAATGTTCCCCCATCTGTCCCAAGCAAAAATACACTATGGTGACATTAGGACTAGACAACATGGAACTTGATGGCTGACATGGCATCCATTTGGATTTGTCACACCTCAATACTAATATGGTTAGATATATTGAAAAGGTTTAGAATGGTGAATTGTAAATCAGCTGCAACACCAATTGCAACTGGCACAAAACTTAGTAGAATGATGAAGGGTCATATGTTGATCCAACTCTGTATAAGAAATTAATGGGAAGTCTCATGTATTTGACAGCAACAAGGCCTGATATAATGTTTGCTGTAAGTTTGATTTCCATATTTATGGAAACTCCAAGGAATATTCATTGGAAAGTTGGAAAGAGGATCCTGAGATAGATTGCTGGAACAACGAGTTATGGTATCCGGTACACATCAAACTTAAATTTTGAACTGATTGGATATACTGATAGCGCGATTTTGCAGGTTGTATTGATGATAGAAAGAGCACATCCGGATATGTGTTCAGTTTTGGACCAGGGGCAGTAGCATGGGCATCAAAGAAGAAGCCCATAGTGACTTTATCTTCTTCTGAGACAGAGTATGTTGCAGCATCAGCAGCTGCATGCCAGACTGTATGGATGAGAAGGATTATGAATGAATTGTTGCATGAGCAGAAAGAACCAACTCAGATTTTCTGTGATAATAAATCTGACATTGCATTGTCAAAGAATCATGTCTTTCATAAGAGAAGCAAGCATATTGATAATAAATATCATTTTATTAGGAAGTTGGTAAATAGTAATGAAATTTCTCTTGAGTTTTGCAGATCTCAAGATCAATTTGCGGACATATTTACAAAACCCTTGGCAAATGAATTGTTCGAAATTCATAGACAGAACATTGGGGTTTGTAAACTGTGATAAATTTTTGATAGCAATCCTGTATTGCAAAATTTTGTTTGTTGAAATGATTAAGAGGGAGTATGTCGGATCTAATCATTTCACCGCCCTAAAAACGACAGACGGTGGCCGCCTTGACCTTTGGAGATCGAAAACTTTACCACCGCCTCATTCGAATTCTTTCTGAAATCGAACGGGAATTTTCTTCTCTGTCTCATTAATTAGCGAACCGACTTAGTTTTTGAGTTCATAGGCGTTACTTTGCCTATTGAGTTTGTAAACTTATTATCAATTTGATTCTTTATGTTAACTGTTTAATGAAAAACCAAAGCTTATTTCATAGATCAGAAGTTTGATCATTTTGCTGTAGAATTTCTTAATTTTCTTTCTTAAGAATTTGAATTTGCAGAGCGGTGACCGGTGACCGGTGACCGGCTTAAAAAATCTCCTTTGGGCAGCTGGCTTCTTTCTCTTTCAATGTTTAATAGACAAGCCAGAGAGAGAGGAAGACATACGGTCACGAGGGAGAGTAACCTAGGAAGATATGATGGAGGCCACTAAAACAAAAAATAGAGTGAGGTTATATGCATATACGTAAGCTCTTAACAAATGAGTTGTTTATCCGGATTGATTGAATGCATGCAGTAAAACTACATTCCAAATATAAACTAAGAATATGATTCTTACATTTATATAATTTATATGTTTTGAAGTAAATATGTGTTTTATAATTTTAATTATGAATGGATGATATTGATTCAAATCCAAATCACTCTTACATTTGAATAAATGTTAAGTTTGAAATATACGTTATAAAGTCTGGTATGAATTAATGATATCGACATTCATTTTCTTTCTTATTAATAAGATGCTTTAAACTTGATGTTTCTATTTTAATGTTAAAAAACACCATTTTTATTGACTTCTTTTAATACTCTAGTAGTGTAGGTTTTTGGATGAGATATTACACACCCAATTCCATATCTAACAAGTTACAATACAAGACCTATTATGTTTGTTGGTAGAAATTTTTATAATGTGAGTATTTGCCACTTTTCTAATGCTGGGTCTTGTTCTAGCAATCACCTGCCCTATATATTTAGGATATATGATGATACATTATGATGTTGGTTTTATTCATTTTGTTTGTTTTTTCTTAACAAGAAAGTGGTATCTCTTAGATGTAGAGAATGATATATGATGACACATTATGATGTTGGTTTTATTCATTTTGTTTGTTTTTTCCTAACAAGAAAGTGGTATCTCTTAGATGCAGAGAATAACTCAGCACATACGGGATATAGTATTGTCAGAAAAAATAAATCATGTAGTTTGAAGATGGGTGAAATGAAATCACACATAAGCATGGGCCCAATATGGCGAGCCATATTTGGCATAGAGACTTACAAATATAGAAGGTTTTGAGGTCTTCCCATCTAGGATATCAAGTTTGTGTTTTCATCATGTTATATCATAATGAACATTTTCCAAAAGTTGCATAGTTGACATATATCTTCCTTTATGTTCACCATGCAAATATTTAATATCTCATTTTTTGTAAATTACTATATACTTTTATTTCTTACTTCAATACAAAGAAGTAAGTATTGGGAAGTGCCCAATATAAGTTACTTTGATTTAGTGTGAACTTTGCTTCTATTTAAGGGTGATAGCTCAAAGGAAAAGCACCTGCCTTACAGGCAGGAGGTTGGTGGTTCGATTCCTCTGTGTCCTATGTACACACATCAATGAATAAAAATGACTAAATATATTACCAGTTGAAGACAATTAATGATAAAAATGACTAACTATACTATTTGATGACGACAATAAATGACTACCATGACTAAATAAATGACCAGTTAACAATAATCAAAGACTAAAAAATGACTAAATCTACTACCAGTTGAAGACAATTAACGATACAAATGGCTAAATCTACTACTTGTTGACAACAATAAATGACTACCACGACCAAATAAATGATGAGTGAACAACAAATAATGACTACAGTTACTACAAAAACGATCAACCAGAACAACCAATATACAACTAAATTGTTTTAGTCATATATTTGGTACTGTTATATATGTCCAGAAATATACTACTAGTAGTCTCGTGACTAAACTTAGTCATTTATATGCAATTTTTAGTAGTTTTTTTATTCATAAAATTCTCTTTTTCTACTAGTGTGCACACTCAAATAATTTTTTAAGAAAACCAAACGAAATAATGGAAACTAATTGCAGAATCGAAAAGCACACCACACTTGCATGAAAAGAAACACACTTGTGAGAAACTAAACACACTTTGCATGAAAATAAACACACAGGAAAGAAAGTAAACACATTGGCATGAAAGTAAACAAACTTGTAGGAAAGTAAACACACATCCATGAAAGTAAATACACTATGCAAAAGGAACAGTCTTAGATTTGGGTAGAGACCCACTAAAGTGGAAGTGCAAGTTCTTACCTCTCGTTTTACTATCTTGTCCTCCCCTACGATGTGTAAAATAAATGAAACTTGCCTACCTAGACTTAAATCCTTTTAGAACCTACTGAGAAATAATGTAAAAAATGTCGAATAATATATGCTAGTTAATTCGGCATTAAATTATCAACCAGGGGATCGTAAACTTAGAGGTGGTGACACTGTATGTACATGACGAAGCTATAAATAGAAACTAAGTGCAGGAGTGCAAATGCTAAACTAGTGCATGAATGGATGCGAGTGCAAGAACCATAACAAAATTGAAAAGTGAGTGCAGGAATAAATCAAAGCAAAAATCTGGGTGTAAGAATGTAAGGAATGAAAAATAAAAGGGTCAATAAGCTACGAAAAACCCCAGATCAAAACAAAATAAAATTTAAATCAAAAGGCAATTAAAGTAATGAAAAGGAAACAAATCCATTTGCAAACTCACAATAACTCAAAAAATGCAATCAAGTTTTCAGCTCAAGGACCATTCTTCGAACGAGCACACCACACACACAGAACAACGATGAGGGGAGATATTCTACAAGGAATTAAATACTGGTAAATATACTCTGAACTCTAAATTTAAGAATGACAAACTTAAACAAGCATATAGTGAATGCTCAAGAAGATGAATTGTGTTTATTTCTTCATTTAAAGATTGTATGCATATGGTGATTCTTTATAAAGTAAACAATCTCTTAAAACATAAAGAAGCGTAAAAAGAGATGAAAGAATGGACCAAAAGTGACTTAATTCTCCATGGTTTAGATGTATGACTTAAAGGCAAAGATTTTTCATGAAGAATCAATGATTGGATGAGGTGAAATATCTTCTTCAATCGATACCTATATAATTTCAAATATGATATGGGTGTATTAATTGACAAAGGATATATATTTTATTAATGGAAATAATGTTGATGGATATAGAATAGATCATATAAATGTGGTAGAAGATTATTGTCTTACTCAATTCACACAAGAGGGATGAGGATGCAAATATATGGTTTAATGTTTTTATTTTTGTTTTAATTATTCTATGTACACATATAAACTAATATTTAAATGTTGTTGTACAATAGAACTTGTAGCTAGTGTTCAAGTAATTTGAAGAAAGTGTGATGCGTGTGAATTGGGAAAGAAATAAGTCTAAAATGAGGTGTAATGACTTAGTGAAGATATGGAAGGAAAATCAAAGTGAATGAAAATCATGTCATGGATAATTTTTGAAGGGTGTGATTACAAATTTGAAGGGCGATTGGGGAAAAGTGAAAATAAAAATAATAGAATATGCCAACATGGAACTATAAATATGATTTATGAGTGTGGAATTACCATGATTTGGAAGTGGTTTAACATATATTAACCTCTGTAATTGAATTTCACAATGAGAGGATGGTATTGCTAGTGATGAGTGCTTATAAAACAGAGTAACAAAGCATGTTTAGAACACCAATTCTATGGCTAAATGAGCAAATAAATACGATCACATAAATGAAATGGAATTGCTCACAAATAAAGAATTTATCATGAGTCTCTAATCATGTTGATTTCTTTCACTAAATTCAAATCCAGAAAACTAGATTGAGTTGTAATTGTAAATCTAGAAATGAAAGTATTTGAATTCTAAGTTATTAAGCAAATTGGAACAATACATAAAATAGAAGAAAAAAATACTAACTAACGAAAGTGCAAATAGTAACATGCTTGCCAAGTTGAGGGGTCCTTCCCAATTGGTAACTACTACTACCAGAAAACCAGTCTCCTTGAATGCTTATGTGCACAAAAATTCCAACTCTCTTATTTCACGAAGTTCAGAAATTACACCAAGAATATCACGAAGTTTTCTCTATATTAATGATGAATCATAATGGCTCCTTTATTCAGACCTATGAGGTCTTTTGTAATGTCCCCATTTTGACCCTATTGCATTAAAGTTGTAAAGGATGTAAATATTGTTATTTAATCATGGTGAGGAGCTCAAGGCCAAGGCCCCGCCATTGATTTAGTGTTTATATGTATCGGCAATTAAAAATCAGTGCATATGGCTCTTGTGCTATATAGGCACAATGTAAATGGAGACATCATGTAAATATGAAATTTAATGAAATACCCACAACTAGCTATGCAATGCAACAAAGAGATGGGGACATGGTTTCACAAGGAATAGGGAGGGGGAATTAACCAAACCCTTGAACCAATAGGATCAGTCCATGTGCCAATGAGGAAACCCATGAACTCTCAACTACCCATTTTGTCTCATGCACCCAATCATTAAATTCTTCCAAAGATTGGTTGGGGCAGTTAATGTCTTGGGATTGGCAGGGTATGGCAGTCTGATTTCCATGTATGGGCAAGCCATCAACCTGAAAATCATATTCTTGACTTGATGGGCAAGAAAACCCCCACGAATTGCTTCCTAATGACATTCCTCACCCACGGCTTTCATCCTCTCACACATATTGAGATTGCTGGAAGTTACATTCACGTTTTTCATAAAAAAAGCAGGGTTTTCTTGCCCAGAAACTCGTTTTTGGTTTTGGACAGTAGCTGGGAAGAAGGGGCCACGATTTGGGACCGTATGGAGGTCGTTTTGTCCCAGAAATTCCATGGGCGTTTTTCCTAAAACGATTGCTGCTTCCTGGGGTTTTCCCAAAACTCCATTGTTCATTTTTAGCCTTCCCATGTTTTTCTGAAGCTCAGGGAATCATTTTCATGCTTATCACTGTACAAACGTTTTTCTCCTGTCCAGCCATGGGGGTTAGCTAATTATCTGCATCCCTGTTTGATTTGGAGCCTGTAAGCAAGAGCTTGGAGTGGTAGTGGACAAAGAGGGCTTGATAAACATAGTGGGGGATACAATCTCTCAAGAAGATCAAGAGGGCTTTGGCTACTCTTCTATGCACACCCTGAGAGCACTAGATGGGGAAGGTATGGCTTGAGGGACTGTACAGCAATGAAAAGAATACTTCCTTGCGCTGGGTGTGTAGGTATTGTGGGTGCCAAGCTAGATAGATCTTGTAAGGTTACCCCTGGCTCTATGCTTGAGCTCACTAGCTTAGCCACTCTTCCCTTCCATTTCCTAGCAGCCTGATAAACCCAATTGTAGATTGGCTTGGCTCATTTTGGTGTATGTTTGGCTATGTGTGAGTCTCCTGTTCCCTGGTCCCTTGTAGAAATCGTGCCCAGCTCGGGGGTGGAAGTTGCATCAAGAGATTGATAAGCACAACTGGCCTATGGTTGGGAGGAACGTTGCAATTGCATAGCTGGTTGCTCAGGGACTACTTTGTTTCAAGATAAGTACTCTCATGTGCTAATTCTGTATTGTTTAAATTGATGAATGACATGAAAATCTTGAATGAATGATGGATGTGTAATAGAATTTATTTCCGCTGTGTTTTCAAAGATTTATGTATTTCCAGAGTTCCATCTTCTCTTTATATGAATCATTGTTTACTAAGTATGAGACCAGATGTCCAGTATTATTGTTAGTGTTCTCTCCATCTCCTTGGTAGGATGGGAGGGACATTACATCTATTTATACATGAGAATCACTTGGGAAGAGGATTAGACCAGATCCCCCAAGCTTAGAAACAAAATTTACAATTTTTAGAGCAAATACCCAAATCTGGGTTTTTCGCTCAATCTTAAAAATATGCCCCAAAGACCAATCGATATCTTCGAGATTGTAGTTTAGTTTGCAAAACGATTTCTGGGGAACCTTTCAAGATGACTTCGTTTCCTAATAACTGATTTGACGGTTTTGTCAAATATGATTCCATATGCATAAAAATCGAGGCGCAATATGGCAGTTGAGAAATATTTACTGCCAAAAATTGGGGTTTAACATTTTTAGGAAATTGGCCTTATCTTGAAATATGTACCAAATCCTTGAAAACTATTTCTATGGGAATTAAATCAACCCATTATCTAATAACCCATTTTGTAGAGTTTTCATATTTATCCTTATCCCCTTGGAAATCGTGAATGTAGAATTTTCATATTTATCCTTATCCCCTTGGAAATCGTGAATGAAGTTGACTACTTCAGGAATACTGCTCAAGTTTGGTGCAGGAAGTCTGGGTTTGACTGTTATTTTATTGCAAGAATCCATCTGGTGCAAGAATTGAATATTTATCACAATGCTCCTTCTTTACATGGAAATTTGATATGGTTGATCTCTTGATGAGTTATAGTAAAAAATTATGTCCACCATTGATTTTTGAATTAATTGCATGAATCTCAGTCAAGCCTAGTGCAGGAATGTTGTAGATGAAGAATACTGAGTGTGTTGGTGCATGAATAAGCTTAGTGCGGGACCATGTTGCTTGGTTAAACCATCATCAATAAAACTATGATAAAACATCTTTAACCATAAAAAAGATATAAGAAAATCGTAATAATCAACCACATGGATAAATTAATATGTTTATTGGCGAAATGGTTATGGAATGTTTCAAAAGTAGGTGAATATGGTTTATCAATATAGATTTTGTATGATGGAAAACATGGCGAAAGTGGACATAGTTGGAGGCTAACATCCCCCCATGCCGTCAAGTTTGCATGTCCTCATGCAAACAAAATTCTTATGTACTTCTATTACATTGTTTCTTTGTGTAGGTGTTGGTTGTTATGGAGCAACACTCTTTATAATTGATTCATCATATGTTCATAGACTTGAGAACAATGAAAATTGAGGACAAGCAAAAGTTGGTCTTAGTGCAGATGAGGGATGGATAGATGGTATAAGGTGGTGATGGTGCAGAATGGAATGAGATGATAATAGAGATGAAATTAACTGTTTTGATACCTTTTTTGCTTTAAGGCCAATGTTTATGTGCAGTTCTTTGCTTTATCATTTTAAGAAGAAATGATTTCATTATCTTATTTAGATCATTTTGATGATATTAACTTTATGAATGATTTATGATGTATAAGGAGAAGAAACTATGGATGTTGCTTTGCATTTATGTACCACAATAATTTTCTTTTCATACTCATAGCCCTATCAGGGTATGCATTTTATTATAGATGGTGGATTTTCAAATGGAGGAGTTTTAATGGTTTATGAAAGATATGGAATGTGTGGTGGTTAACCATTAAGTTTCCTTAAAATTTTAATGAGTTAAAGAGTCTCAACATGTCTTACCTCAAGTTTACCTTTACTTTGATTCTGTTGCAAACCAAAAGATGATTGTGCATGTCATTTGAAGGCTGAATATTAAGTATGTTGAGAGTTGTTGAAAGATGTGAGACGAGGAGAACAAAGGAGGATGAGATATTATTCTTCTTATTGGATGAACTCATCTGAAGGAACTTTGAAGATGTTGACAAGATGCAAAATAAGAAAATACTGCAAGCTGTGGAACCATATTACCATATAGACTTCAACCAATACTGAAACCATGGTGCAATTATTATCATGTGAATAGATGTGTTGATGTCGAACATGAAAATAAATCATTGGATTATACCGACCATTAAGGTATGTCGTTAGCCAATGCGAGATGACCCACCATTAATGTCAATGGGCATCAATGTACCTAATGCACATATTAACATGTATGAATAAATGTGTTGAAGTCGAGTCACCGATAAGATCTGTCAATCAAGATACATTGATGTATTCCCATGATTTTTAGCGAGGAAATATACCATTAAGACATTTAGAATCCAAGGTAATATTCATAACTCAAGTCTTGGTACCCAGATAATTTGCTGATGTCGATTAGAGAATACCATTGGAAGGTGGACCTTAATGAGTTCCACTCATCGAATATGAGTACATAACAAACTGATGTGAATATTACATGATTTGAAGAACTACTACAAACTTACATAATTTATTGAGAACTTTTCCCGCTAGTTTCCTGGTTTTCAAGCGAAGTTTGTGTCCAGTTGCTCTAGTAATACTTGTTTTCACAAAAGGACTTTTTTTTCTATTTACTATTTTATTTATATATTTAGTACACCATCCTACTCTAACATTTAGAAACTCCTTCAAGTATAGGAGTACTTGCAATGCAACCATGTGAGTAGCAGGTGTGCAAATACATTCATGCTCATATTTGAAATATACACTTTAATGTACACAAGAGCATGAAAGACCAAAAATTTCAAATGATATGATACCAATATTTGTTGAAGAAGAAAATGGTGTTTTTATGCAATTGTTCCTTTAACAATTTCTCAATGTATTCGTGATGTGCTTAGTTCACTTCCTAATTTGAACCACTCTGAATTTTATCTTTTAGCATGCCATGCAGATTACCTTCTTTTGTGTCACCTACCCAAATTTTGAGACTATTTATTTTTTATTGCAAAAACATTAAGTTAAATTATAACTACAAAGTTTTGTAATTATGACCAAGTTTGGTCAAAGGTGATTGTAATTACTAATTAATATTATTTAACAAATTAAAATAGGAGACAAACACCCAAGGGAACTGTTAAATGAGTGTTCACTGACCCACTAGGAGGAATGGAAGCTGTTAGAAGGCATGGGACAGATGGCAGCATTTGCACTCCACCACTAGCTGTTGGTTATGGGACAACTACCCCTAAATTTGTGGCATTATCCCCTAGGTGGGTGGAAGAGGGTAGTCAACTCATTAATGACCAATTGACCACTAAAAGGCCTAGGAAGCCTAGATAAGGCAATTCGAATTGAGTAGGTAGCTCCTACAATATTTTCTACAGAAATATTCCACAAGTGTATTAGGTGATCACTGAGAGATTCGAATAGGGAGGCTAGTGGTAGTGCAATTGTGAGTCGGCAAATTATTCTAAGAAGAAAACCAGAGGTGTTGGTGCAGGTCTCTTTGACTGCTGAGATTTTGTTGCTGAATGAAATACCTTGTTGCTGCAAGAGGATTGACCTAAACCTTCTACAACTTCTTCTTCCTGGTGGTTCAATGAACAGGCTCGGGGGTTTTAAGGCAAGAAATTTGGTTTCCTTCAGGAGCAGGTTGTGTGGAATAGGCTCCTTGGGCTGTTTGTTTTTCACTACAGTTAATCAGGTTCTACAGCTCCATTTATTTCCGTTATTCATTACTGTAAATTTTAGATTTAGTACTAAAAAAATAACAAGTAGAAGAAATTGTTTTATCTTCTGATTTAATTAAAATTACATGACTGATAAAATGACTTCTCTGCATTTTTCCCCATGCTTGTTTCTGCACCGTACTCTAGTACAGAGAAGTAGCATTAAATCAGATGAATGATTAAGTAGAGAGCTAAGTGCATTGTTAGAACTCATGTGGTAGTAATTCTCTTTAAATTCTGAATATCATTTAACTATATCTAATTTCAGGAAATAGCTTAATATGTTATAAACAGCCTCATAACATTTCTTTTACTCAGAACGAAAGTAAAATCATTCTTTTCAACACAGTGATAGTATTCTAAAAACATTACTATCTATTTTTAAAACCATGATTATATTTCATACTGTTTCTGTATTTACAATTTTGAAAAGATATCTGCTACAAGCATATCCTTATACAAAGTCATTATGCTTAAACTATTTAAATATTAATCAAATAAAAAAATAAGAACATCATATTACTGCACATTTTCTTTCAGTATTTTGATATCACTTATTGATAGAGTTAAACTTTGAATATTAAATTCAAATACTGTCTTCTTAATCATAACCTAAGCTTATTCAAATCTTTTTTTTCAGATTAACTCAAACTTAGAATCGAAAACCCTGAATATAGAAAACATAGCATCTAAGTTGCAGTATCAGGTTCGTTAGTCAAATCCTTTATTTTCCAAAGGAAAAAGACTTAAACCTAACGCAGACACATTTATTCACTTTACCGTATCAACTCTTTTCTTAAAACATCATCATGTTGGATTATTACCAACTATCTCATCGTTATAAAGGGTTTTCATTATATTCGAAACTGAAACATCGTATGAATTCTTCTATCAACTATATCCAAAATTTAGAATTTCCAACCCTTATACATTGTAAACACCTTAGCAAAAACAACGTAAGGTTAACAGGGTAAAGATGAAACCCCTGTCGAGAAAAGCTCGTATATTTTTAAAAGGAAAAGGTAATCATCAACGCGGCCATGAAAACCCTTCCAAAACTCTAAAAATATCAAACTCTTATAAACATTTGAACTTCAGCCACATTGTCCCCAGGGTTTCTATGAGGAAGTGAACCTCGAAGTTTTACCCAGTGCCTAAAAAACCCTTGGTTTCCTCTAAGTCTCAGACCCTACAACTCCATCGATGGTTGATACCTGTCACACGAAAATGCAGAGGTCAAACAATGATAAAAATCTCATAAATAACTTGAAATACTAATACGTAAGACTGTAGCGTGAAAACATTACCGACGTTTGTTTCTCCAAGAGAAAGACGATTGTAACATTTGACTGTAGTATCACCTTGCAAAAGCTTTACGAAGGAAGGAAAATCAACTCCTGAAAATTACAACCGGTGGCTTGGCTTTTCACCCTACAGAACACCTTGAGCTAGCAGGTTCTTCCCATAGGTCTCAGGATCGAAACCTTTGAGTTAAACTCTTGTAAACCCTACATGATAGCAGCCTATCGGCCTCACAACTCAAACTCTAAACATGAAAATGAAGACCAAGAAACCCTCCATCAATACATACAACGAGGTTCTAGGGTTTTTCATTCAACGACCCAGATCTTGTGTGATCGACGAGCAAGAAGGTGCCAACCAGATGCTTTGAGAGTCGGGCAACCATTGCATTGATACCTCATTAATTGTAACAACTATGACGATGCCAACACTGCATACCAAAGGACAACACCGTGTACAGTTTGGAGGAGAAACGACTTGTTATCTATGCACAACTCGATTTCATGGTCACATTTTTAACCAGGCTTCACGTGGACGGATTATGTGGATAGACAACATCGTATTCCACTGTGGAGTTGGTTCATAATGATTAATACTTGGACGGGACGTTATCAACCTGTCATTTCAGTGCAACAGTGAATTTAATAACCGTCACTTCCTTATCAATATAGTATTTGCTGCTTAGTGTAATATCATTCAATACCAATGCATAGAGTAAAGTTAGGATTGCTTATTGTATATCGTTTCATTGCTATGGTTTTAACCTTCGAATGCATGATTACGTAAATAATTTCTTTTGTAATGGTAAGAGTCGCATGCATACAAGAATTAGAAACATAGAACTTAGGTTAGAAAGTATCATTGGTACGTTGTAATAATATTACATTAAACCTTATAGAGTTGTTTATTACATTAATGCAGCAATATCACATTAGAATGGTTCAACCCTATAAGGGTTCAAACATATATTGTAGTATGTTCATATTAAAAATATGATAATAACATCATAATAGACAAGACTATATCAGCATACATGCAAATTATAAATGGAGAAAGTAGAGCTACTATAGTTATTGTTAATAAAAACCATGTATTAAAATATTAAGTGGATCTTGATGCTATAGTATAGGAATAATGTTCAAGTTGAAAATGTTCATCAATCATTTCACCTGGTAGTAACATTCTTTATCAATTGGAAGAATGTTGGCAGAATCATATTAGCATTTCAGACTTCATAACCTAGTATTTGTTTCTAAGATTCACAAGCATAGGCAATTCTCCTAAGGAAAATCACAAATGAATCCAGTATAGATATTATTGCCTTCTGCAACTGTTCTTTTTGTCAAAATATTACATTGAGATCTTGGGCAGAATTACATACCTAAAGCAAGGAGGTACTTATAATTTTATTTACCAAACATGACGACTAATTGAAAAACAAAAATACTCGTAACACTTATTTCTGTCATACCACTCTTACCTGCGAATCTGCACAAGAAGGACAGGTACAAATACTTTAGCTAACGTAGCTACGTAAGCCTCAGGGTACCTCATAGGACCCCTTTTCAACGTCATCAAAGAAACAACTCACAATACATTATCAAGAAGACTCTAACATTAAATATTTTGAATTACAGTTAACACAAGCAGAACTAATGTCGTAAATATGTTAAAAAGAAGTGTGTCGTGTCGTTGTCGTTAAAATGTCATTAGTTAAAGAGACTCAGTAATTAATTTGTTTTATGCATTAATGTCTTTATTATTCAATGTTGCCTGGTTAAGCACTTATTATTTCCGCAATTGACATTTTAACATTTAAATGCTGCTCTAAAATTTTTAAAATTTAAATGAAATTATTGGGATGTTACATGTGGTGTCAGAGCTCATGTTCAAACTCTTGGCCTAAAAAGGTCCAAAGAACATGCAACAAAAATTTTATGACTGTGAAATTTTTTACTAATTCAAGTTAAATTATTTATTATATCATAAAATTGTTTTAAGTTACAGGTATGGAAGGATCAGCTGAACACATGGAGGACAGAATTTGACCAAACAGTCATGTCAACATTAGTACTCGATAACATTATGAAGAAGAAGTCCATGACAATTTGAATGACAATTCATCAGAATTGTTACGTGCTTTTAAAGAGTTGAAAGCAGAGATAAGATCTGTAAAGCAGGACAATGAGAGAATTCTGCAAGCACAAGAGGAATTTAACTAAGTAATGTTTGAGCAGTGCCCAACTGATGAACAAGATAAAGGGGTTGAAAATACCTCCAAATATGAAGAATTACCTCATCAGAACAAGAGTAAGAAAGTAAAAATTGATGAAGTAAACAGTAGTTCAACATCATCAGTGGCTGCTAAAGAAACACATAAAAAGAAACATAATTATTCAAGTGATAGTAGTGAAGGAGATTACAAACCAAAAAGAAAAAGCCATAAACAGTATGAGCAGATTTCTGGGGAGTTCAAAAAGATCAAACCCCCAACATTCAATGGTGAAACCGAGAAGGGAGAGACAGTTGAAGCATGGCTGCATGAAGAAATACTTCCAGATTTATGATTAATCAGAATCATTAAAATCAAAGATGGCAATATATAATCTAACCAGGAAGGTAAACATTTGGTGGAAGGACCTCAAAAGAGTAAAGAGCATAAAGGACAGAGATGTGAGTTGGAGTACTTTTAAAAGGTACTTCAAAAAGAAGTTCTTATCTTAACAGTATTATGAAGAAAAATCCAAGGAATTTTATGATCTAAGTCTGGGAACTATGAATATGAAAGAGCTGAATAACAAGTTTCTAAATTTAATAAGGTATGTGTCATACCTCATGGAAGAGAAACCGAAGATTCAAAGATACCTGAGTTGTCTACCTTTCAACATCAGGGATAGAATAGAGTATTACAATACAAAGACCTTAGAAGAGGCCATGAGGAAAGTAGTTTTCTGTTATGACACTAACCGGAAAAGAGAAGGGATATCTAACTAGAAGAATCATAAAGCCAATAACTTTGAGCTGAAAAAGAAAAATTTCAGGTTCAGTGGAAATTCTAGGTTTCAAAAGAAAAACTTTCCGAATCGGAATTTCCAAGGAAACAATTTCAGAAATAATCAGCAACAGAATTTTACAGCTCCTAGAAATACATCTAATGCTACAAGAACTAATGACCAAAAGGAACCTATAAAGTGTTTTGAGTTCCAAGGTCCTCATTATGCTTCAGAATGCCCCAAAAGGAAGTGTACAGTCAACAATATTCACTCCATACAAGCTTAACCTACTATGGGAGATTTGGCCAGAGACATGCCCAGAATTAATGTAGCTCTAGACAACCGGCAAGCTGAACATCAAGTCTCCATGGTAGATATTGAAGGTATGCTACAAAACCATCTAGTTTCTATTTTGATTGATCCAGGCGCTAGCCTGAGTTATATATCTCCTGATATAGTAGAACGTCTTAATTTGAAAACGGAAAAATTTAGTAAATCCTAGCTAGTTAGACTAGCAACAGGAACAAAAAGGAAAGTGTTTGATTTTGTTGAAAGCTGTGTTTTATTTATGAATCAGTTAAAGACACAAACCAAGCTGAATGTTCTACCTTTAGGATGACCTTTTAATTGTAATGGATTGGTTTGAATCACATCATGTTATTTTAAATTGCTATGAGAAAAGTTTTAATTGTCTAAATGATGAAGGAGAAACAATAGAAGTAAAGGGTATTCCTAGAAAAACATCACTTAGACAGATTTCAGCCATGCAAGTAAAGAGAGCAGTTAGGAAAGGATGTTAGATGTTCGCAGTAAATGTAGTACATGATGAGTTGATCACTAAAGAGGACAAACTGAAACTAGAAGATATACCTGTCCTAAGAGATTTCCAAGATGTTTTTTCAGAAGAGATCCCAAGGTTACCCCCGAAGAGAGATCTAGATTTTACCATTGAACTGATACCGGGTGCAGTACCGAACTCCAAAGCTCCTTATAGGATGAATATATTGGAATTAAATGAGTTAAAATCACAGCTGAAGAAGCTGATTGACAAAAACTATAGAAGACCCAGCGTGTCTCCTTGGGGAGCACCTGTTATTTTTGTTAAGAAGAAAGATGGCACCTTAATACTTTGCATAGATTATTGCCAACTGAATAAGATGATGATTAAGAAACGATATTTGTTGCCCTGCATGGACGATCTATTTGATCAACTACGTGGAGCAACGATATTTTCAAAGATTGATTTAAGGTCAGGATATCATCAAGTTTGTGTGAAGGATGAGGATATTTATAAGACAACCTTTAGAACTCGATATGGACATTATGAATCCGTAGTCATTCCATTGGGGTTAACTAATGCCCCAGCAGTATTTATGTGCTTAATGAACAATATTCTGCACAAATACTTGGATAAGTTCGATATTGTGTTCATAGATGACATTCTAGTGTATTCTAAAAGTAAAGAAGAACATGACGAACATCTACATATCATTTTACAAGTTTTGAGAGATCATCAGTTATATTCTAAGTTTAGTAAGTGTGACTTTCACAAAGATAAGATTCAGTATTTAGGACACATATCTTCTAAGGAAGGAATCTCGGTTGACCCCGATAAGATAAAAGCCATTAATGAATGGCCGGTTCCTAAAGTCGTGTCGGGTGTACGATCATTTCTGGGTATTACTGGATAGTATAGAAAATTTATAGAAGGTTTTTCAAAAATTGCAAATCCCATAACCTCCTTATAGAAGAAGGGGAAGAAATTTGTTTGGGATCAGAAATGTTTAGATACTTTTAAGAAATTAAAGGAATTACTAACTACAGCACCTATTCTGAGGATTGCAGATCCTAATAAGGATTTTATAGTATGCACCGATGCATGCAATGACGAACTCGGTGGAGTCCTGACACAAGAGGGACATGTTGTTGCATACGGGTCTAGAAAGCTGAAAATACATGAGAAGAATTACTCTATGTATTATTTGGAGTTATTAGCGGTAATACACGCCTTGAAAATGTGGCATCACCATCTTATTGGCAGAAAATTCACCTTGATGACGGATAACATGGGACTGAAATATTTACTAGATCAGACAATTCTGAATGCTAGACAAGCTAGATGGCTAACTTTTCTGAGTGAATATGATTTCGAAATTCAGCACATAAAAGGGAAAGAGAACAAAGTTGCCGATGCATTAAGTCATAAAGCAAAGTTGAATTTTATTTCAATCATCAGTACATACTCAACAAATTTAGAAAATCAGATTTCTGAAGGAATTGAAACTGATGAAGAGTACAGAAAATTATAAGAAAAGGCAACAGAAAGCAATTCTGAAAATTCTAGGGCAGACTCTAGTTTAAAAGAAAATGGATTGCTGTTGTATAAAAACAGATTATAGGTACCCAACATACCAAAAGTAAAAATTTTGATTTTAGATGAGATGCACAAAAGTCATTATTCTAGTCATCCAGGTTATCAAAAAACCATCACCATGTTACGAAAAGAGTATTATTGGCCCAGAATGAAGGATGAAGTAGCAGAATATATAGCTAAGTGTTTTGACTGTCAAAAGGTGAAGGTTGAACATCATCATCCTGCTGGACTGTTACAGCCATTACCGATACCTAGCTGGAAATGGGAGATCATAAGTATATATTTTATGACTAGACTACACAAGAATCAGAAACATAATTATTCCATCATGGTGGTAGTGGATAAAATCAACAAGGCGACACATTTTATCCCTATAAAGACTACTCATAAGGCTCCATACATTGCAGAAATCTTCACGAAACAGATTTTTCGATTACATGGGATACCGAAAGTGATAGTTTCAGATCATGATTCTAAGTTTATTGGAAACTTTTGGAGATATTTTCTTAAAGGGTTGAATACAACCTTAAACTTTAGCATAGCATTTCATCCACAGACGGATGGACAGACAGAAAGAGCGAATCAAGTATTGGAAGACATGCTAAGGATGTATGTTAAGGATCAGCCTGGTAAGTGGGAGGACTACTTGCATTTAGCAGAATTTGCATATAACAACCATTATCATGCATCAGCGAGGCTTAGCCCTTTTGAAATTCTTTATGGTAGAAAATGCAATACACCAGTTTCTTGGAATGACCCAGTTAATAGAGTTATTTTAGGACCTGAATTGTTGAAGGAAATAGAACTAACAGTGCAACAGGTACAAAGAAATCTTAAAGCTGCCCAAGATAGGCAGAAAAGTCAAGCAGATCTTAAAAGGACTTATAAAGAGTTCCAGGTTGGTGAACATGTTTTCATGAAGGTAAGGCCAAAGAAGATCTCATTAAAATTGGGAATTTGTGCCAAGCTGGCACCCAGGTATTGTGGTCCTTTTGAAGTTTTGTCAAGGGTTGGACCCATGGCATATCAACTAGCTTTACCACCAAATCTAAAAATACATAATGTTTTTCATATATCAGTTTTAAATAAGTATGTACATGATGATACTCATGTTATAAATTGGAATGATGTACAGGTGGAACAAGATGGAGATTTTCAGGTGGAACTGGACTGTATCCTTGAAAGGAAGGAAACTCTACTCCGAAATCGCACCATTGGGTAGGTAAAGGTGCAATGGAAGCACCTTAGTCCAACAGAGGCAACCTGGGAGTTGGAGAGTAGTATGTGGGAAGCATACCCAACTTTGTTTCAAGAACACTCAGAGAGTGATTAAAGAACATCGAGGACGATGTTGAGACTTAAGGGGGGGTGTATGTCACCTACCCAAATTTTGAGACTATTTATTTTTTATTTCAAAAGCATTATGTTAAATTATAATTACAAATTTTTGTAATTATGACCAAGTTTGGTCAAAGGTGATTGTAATTACTGATTAATATTATTTATTAAATTAAAATAGGAGACAAACAGCCAAGGGAATTGTTAAATGAGTGTTCACTGACCCACTAGGAGGAATGGAAGCTGTTAGAAGGCATGGGAAAGATGGCAGCATTTGCACTCCACCACTAGCTTTTGGTTATGGGACAACTACCCCTAAATTTGTGGCATTATCCCCCAGGTGGGTGGAAGAGGGAAGTCAGCTCATTAATGACTATTTAACCACTAAAAGGCCTTGGCAGCCTAGATAAGGCAATTCGAATTGAGCAGGAAGCTCCTACAATATTTTCTGCAGAAATATTCCTCAAGTGTATTAGGTGATCACTGAGAGATTCAAATAGGGAGGCTAGTGGTAGTGCAATTTTGAGTCTGCAAATTATTCTAAGAAGAAAACCAGAGGTGCTAGTGCAGGTCTCTTTCACTGCTGGGATTTTGTTGCTGAATGAAATACCTTGTTATTGCAAGAGGATTGACTTAAAGCTTCTACAACTTCTTCTTCCTGGTGGTTCAGTGAACAGGCTCGGGGGTCCTAAGGCAAGTAATTTGGCTTCCTTCAGGAGTAGGTTGGGTAGAACAGTCTCCTTGGGCTGTTATTTTTTCCCTACAGTTAATCAAGTTCTACAGTTCCATTTATTTCCATTATTCATTACTGTAATTTTTAGATTTAGTACTGCAAAAATAACAAGTAGAAGAAATCGTTTTATCTTCTGATTTAGTTAAAATTACATGACTGATAACACGACTTCTCTGCATTTTTTTCCCATGCTTTTTTCTGCACCGTACTCTAGTACAGAGAAGTAGCATTAAATCAGATGAATGATTAAGCAGAGAGCTAAGTGCATTATAGAACTCATGCGGTAGTAATTCTCTTTAAATTCTGAATATCATTTATCTATATCTAATTTCAAGAGATAGTTTAATATGTTATAAACAACCTCATAACATTTCTTTTACTCAGAACGAAAGTAAAATCATTCTTTTCAACACAGTGATAGTATTCTAAAGACATTATTATCTACTTTAAAAACCATGATTATATTTCATATTGTTTCCGTATTTACAATTTTGAAAAGATATCGGCTACAAGCATATCCTTACACAGAGTCATTATGCTTAAACTATTTAAATACTTATCAAAGAAAAAAATTAGAACATCATATTAATGCACATTTTATTTCAGTATTTTGATATCACTTATTGATAGAGTTAAAATTCGAATATTAAACTCAAATACTGTCTTCTTAATCATAACCTAAGCTTATTCAAATCTTTTTTTTTCACATTAACTCAAACTTAGAATCAAAAACCCTAAATATAGAAAACATAGCATCTAAGTTGCAGTATCAGGTTTGTTAGTCAAATCCTTTATTTGCCAAAGGAAAAACATTTAAACCTAACGTAGACATATTTATTCACTTTACCATATCAACTCTTTTCTTGAAACATCATCATGTTGGATTATTACCAACTATCTCATCGTTATACAGGGGTTTCATTATATTCGAAACTGAAACATTGTATGAATTCTTCTATCAACTGTATCCAAAATTTACAATTTCCAACCCTTATACATTGTAAACACCTTAGCAAAAACACCATAAGGTTAACAGGGTAAAGATGAAACCCCTGTCGAGCAAAGATCGTATATTTTTAAAAGGAAAAGGTAATCGTCAACGTAGCCATGAAAACCCTGCCAAAACTCTAAAAATATCAAACTCTTATAAACATTTGAACCTCGGCCACATCGTGCCCAGGGTTTCTATGAGGAAGTGAACCTCTGAGGCTTACCCGGTGGCGGAACAAGCCTTGCTTTCCTCTAAGTCTCAGACCCTGCAACTCCATCGGCGGTTGATACCTGTCACACGAAAATGCAAAGGTTAAACAATGATAAAAATCTCATAAATAACTTGAAATACTAATACGTAAGACTGTAGCAAGAAAACATTATCGGCGTTTGTTTCTCCAAGAGAAAGATGACTGTAACATTCGATGGTAGTATCATCTTGCAAAAGCTTCATGAAGGAAGGAAAATCAACTCCTGAAAATTACCACCGGTGGCTCGGCTTTTCACCCTACAGAACACCTTGAGCTAGCAGGTTCTTCCCGTAGGTCTCGCGATTGAAACCTTCCGAGTTAAACTCTTATAAACCCTACATGATAGCATCCTGTCGTCCTCACAACTCCAACTCTAAACGTGAAAGTGAAGACCGATAAAACCTCCACCAATACATACAACGAGGTTCTAGGGTTTTTCGTTCAACGACCCATATCTTATGTGATCAACGAGCGACAAGGTGCCAGCTAGATGCTTTGAGAGTCAGGAAACCATTGCATTGATACCTCATTAATTGTAACAACTACGACGACACCAACACTGCATACCAAAGGACAACACCGTGTGAAGCTCGAAGGAGAAATGACTTGTTATCTATCCACAGCTTGATTTCATAGTCACATTTTTAACCAGGATTCACATGGATGGATTGCATGGATAGACAGCATCGTATTCCACTGTGGAGTTGGTTCAGAACCATTAATACTTGGACAGGACACTATCAACCTTCCAGTTCAGTGCAACAGTGAATTTAATAACCACCACTTCCTTATCAATATAGTATTTGCTGCTTAATGTAATATCATTCAATACCAATGCGTAGAGTAAAGTTAAGATTGCTTATTGTATATCGTTTCATTGCTATGGTTTTAACCTTCAAATGCATGATTACGTAAATCATTTCTTTTGTAATGCCAAGAGTCGCATGCATACAAGAATTAGAAACATAGAACTTAGGTTAGAAAGTATCATTGTTACATTGTAATAATATTATATTAAACCTTATAGAGTTGTTTATTACATTAATGCACCAATATCACATTAGAATGGTTCAACCCTATAAGGGTTCAAACATATATTGTAGTATGTTCATATTAAAAATATGATAATAACATCATAATAGACAATACTATATCAGCATGCATGCAAATTATAAACGGAGAAAGTAGAGCTACTATAGTTATTGTTAATAAAGACCATGTATTAAATTATTAAGTGGATTTTGATGCTATAGTATAGGAATAATGTTCAAGTTGAAAATGTTCATCAATCATTTCACCTGGCAGTAACATTCTTTATGAATTGGAAGAATTTTGGCAGAATCATATTAGCATTTCAAACTTCATAACCCAGTATTTATTTCTAAGATTCACAAGCATAGGCATTTCTCCCAAGGCAAATCACAAATGAATCCAGTATAGATATTATTGACTTCTGCAACTGTTCTTTTTGTCAAAATATTACATTGAGATCTTGGACAGAATTACATACCTGAAACAAGGAGGTACTTATAATTTTATTTACCAAACATGACAACTAATACAAAAACAAAAATACTCGTAACACTCGTTTCTATCATACTACTCTTACCTGAGAATCTGCGCAAGAAGGACATGTACAAATGCTTTAGCTAACTTATCTAAGCTAGCCTCAGGGTACCTCATAGGACCCCTTTTCATCGTCATCAAAGAAACAACTGTCAGTACATTATCAAGAAGACTCTAACAGTAAATATTTCGAATTACAGTTAACACAAGCAGAACTAATGTTGTAAATATGTTAAAAAAAAGTGTGTCGTTAAAATGTCATTAGTTAAAGAAACTCAGTAATTAATTTGTTTTATGGATTAATGTCTTTATTATTCAATGCTTCCTGGTTAAGCACTTATTATTTCCGCAATTGACATTTTAACATTTAAATGCTGCTCTAAATTTTTTTAAATTTTTATGAAATTATCAGGATGTTACATTTTGGATGATTTATTTCTTTAATGCATAAAAGATTTGGTAAGATGCATGTTAAGAACTCATCGATCTCATGTTCTAATGATTTCCCGTTCATCAGATGTGGTCCATCGTTCTTTGGTCTCCCCTTGTTGTTGTTCATGGAACTCTTCTTTGTTTATCACTTCCCGAGAAGCTAATAGGTTCTTTACTGCTGTCAAGATTTGTTCTTCCTAGGAGGCAGAGATTGAGATCCCAGTTGCTGCTAGGATATGAGATATTTCTTTCAAACTCATGGTCATCTTTGAATCCATATTGGTAGTTAATGGGTCCTGTCTTACACATGTATTAGTGCATGGGGTTCTTACAACACCCAACATTTTTTTTCTTTATTTTTAATGAAAAATGAAATGAAAACTAACTACACACTCAAATCAATTTTCAAGAAAACCAAAAGAAATAATAGAAACTAATTGCAGAATTGAAAATCACACCACACTTGCATGAAAATAAACACATTTTTCAAAAAGTAAACATGCTTTGCATGAAAAGAAACGCACTTGTCGGAAAATAAATTGACACTGGCATAAAAGTAAAAAACTTGCAGGAAAGTAAACACTTGTTGTAGTAAAGTAAACACAGTTGCACGAAAGTAAACACACTATGCAAAAGGAACAATCTTGGATTTGGGTAGATACCAGCTAAAGTGGAATCCCATGTTCTTACCTCTCATCTTTCCGTCTTGCTGTTAGGAACCCATGTCTTTACTTTGTTAGTATGTTGTTGTTGGATGCATATGCTTTGTAAGTCGTCCCGTAGTATTTGTTGATCAATAGTTTATGTTATTGTTGTTGGCGCATATGCTTTGTAAGTCGCCCGTAGTATTGTTGATCCATAGTTTGTAACGGCCCATGGTTTCGACCCATAGTATTGGCGCCTAGAATTAGTATATAAGTGTGTGTTGAGACCTATGAAGGCACCGTGAAGTTAATTGTATTGAGCTTGCTCAAAGGAGGTTTCCCCCTCGAAGTGGCCTGTGATCAATATAAAAGTGATTCTGAGTTCTGTCATTTCTTCTATTTCGCATATTCTTGTTAATTAATTGTTGCAGGTGCATCACATTTAATATCAGAGCACTTTCTTGGGCTCGCTGGGTGAAATTTCTGCCAAATTTTTTTTTCGCATCTGTTGCAGGTTCGGATTTGGGAATAATCCCTATCCGCTTAACTGTGGGAAGTACTTGGGAATAAGCCCTAAAACTCGTTGTGAGGAGTACCACAGGAACCCCGAAGTAGCTGGCCCATTGAGAGGACCTGCCAGCGAAAAGGGCAACGACCCCTACCTGATTGACTAGTTCCCACCCGTGAGGTAAACCAAGAGCTGTTGTTTGTGGCAAAGCGGTTATCAGTTTTACCTGAGCCGTGGAGTGAGGGGTATTGCCCCAATACGCAAGCCGTCAGACAGCATTGGTGGCCGAGTGAAACCCCTGAACTGTTAGGAAGCCGCACATACCCGGGGTCCATATCTACTTTCAGCTGAACTATTGTCGATCACTGCTGCGCCGTTTCAGATCCATTTTGCAAGCCATTCCAGATTCAACCGTTTTCAATCCTTTCGGCGCTGTTCCAGATCTCTTTCGAGCCGTAGCTGCTCCAGTCTGAAAAAAAATAAAAATAAATAAATAAAAAATAAATAAATAAAAATTTCAGTTTTTTCTCCATATCTCCCTTATTTTCACTCTGTTTCCCTTGAAATTTTCGGGGAACCCCTGTCATCCCATTCTGCATATTTCAGTCCTAAGGACCCTATTCCCAATTCCCCTTCCTAAAGCCCGAAATCCCACATTTGTCTATTTTTAGGGTTTGCCATAACTTTATTAGATTTCACCCAATCACCTTCAAATTTTACCACAGAGTTCCTTTCTGAATTCTGCTTCTTTGTTCCCCTCTGCCAAATTTTCCCATTCTTTCACCCCGCTTCTGAAATCCTCATTTTTGCTTCCCTGTCTACCCAACAGTGTCCAAAACCTAGTCAAACCCCAATTACCCTTCTGATTTTTTCCCAAGTCCAGATTTTCCCTTACTAAAGTAGTTTCTGTTTCTGTTTTCCTACCCAGTCAACCGAAGAAAAAAAAAAAAATCCTGGTTATGGTTGTTACCCGTGCAGGAGAAAAAACTATGGAGGACGCACTTGCAGCCATCCAAGCCAAACTCCAGGATCTTGATGAAAAATTTCTCAGTCTCCATCTTGAACATTCAGCCATGAACAACAAACGACAGTTCGAGTCTTCAGCAGAAAATGGGTTCTCTTCTTCCAGCAATTTCCGTGGTCCGAAGCTTGATTTTCCTCGCTTCAATGGTACCGATCCAACTGGATGGATCTATCGTGCAGAACAGTATTTCAGTCTGCATAATACTTTTGATGTCAACAAAGTTTCGTTGGCATCCTTTCATTTGGAACAAGAAGCTCTTCAATGGTACCGTTGGTACATCAAGGCTCATCCCGAGCCCACATGGCCCGACTTTTTCCAGCTCCTTTTGTAACGATTTGGTCCTAGTGCTTTTGATGACTTCATAGGAGCCCTCACTAAACTTCGCCAAACTGGCACTATGAGAGAGTATCAAACCGAATTTGAAAATCTAGCCAACCACACCGAAGGATTGTCTAATGACTTTTACTGGAGTTGTTTTATCAGTGGTCTAAAGGATGTCATCCGCTCTGAGGCCAAAATGTTCTGTCCCAACACAATGATGGAAGCACTAGGGTTGGTTAAATTGGCAGAAGACAAGATTGCAGCCCAACAACGCTCCAAACCCAATTTTGTTCCCTTCTGAAATATGGGTTCTCAGTGACCACCTATACCGCAGGCTCCTCGACCGACCCCTATCAAGCGTTTGTCTGAAACAGAGATGCAAGCACGCAGAGAAAAGGGGCTTTGCTATAATTGTGATGAGAAATTCACTCGGGGACATAGATGTGTTCAACAAAAGCTCTATCTCTTGGATGTGGAGTCTCCGCCTACCTCTGAAATTGGTGACGAAGATCCAGAAACACTGGCTGCTCCGGACGACATTCAGGAACCGTCTATTGACCCTCCGTCTCAGGATGACCAGCCAGAGATATCTCTCCATGCTTTAGCAGGAATCACCACCCCCCAAACAATGCGGGTCAGGGGTTATTTCAAGAAGCTTCCTCTTACAATACTCATTGATTCTGGTAGCACTCATAATTTCATTGACCCTCAGATCGCCAAACAAGCTAATTGTTTTATACATCCTTGCTCCAACTTTGAAGTCATGATTGCCAATGGGGGCACCTTACGTTGCAAAGGGAAGTGTCGAAATGTGCGTATCTCTATGGGAGATTATACCTTGCGCTTTGACATGTTTTCCTTTCCCTTAGGCGGATGTGATGTGGTTTTGGGCGCTCAATGGCTACGCACACTTGGCCCTATCATATGGGATTTTGCTGAACTTTGGATGCAGTTTTCCCTCAATGGACACAAACACACATTGACAGGATTACAACCAGGTTCTCTCAGCATCATCAGTTCACATCGCATGAAAAAACTCCTCAAGAAGAATTCACATGGTGTCATTGCTCAGATCCATTCCATCCAGATGCAACCATCAGCGGTCTCCACTACTCCTTTGGATCTACAACAAATTCTGGATCGATATACAGGTGTATTTGCTGAACCAGTGGGATTGCCACCTTCCAGGCCAGAAGACCATTGTATTCAGCTCCTTCCTGGCAGCGTTCCTCCCAACATCAGGCCCTATCGCTACCCATTTCACCAAAAAACAGAGATTGAAATGCTCGTTCGGGACTTATTGAAGCAAGGTATTATTCGCCCAAGCACTAGTTCCTTTTCTTCTCCAGTTATTCTTGTCCGCAAAAAAGATGGGTCATGGCGCCTCTGCATTGACTTCCGAGCACTTAATCACCTCACCATCAAGGATAAGTTTCCAATTCCTGTTGTTGATGAGCTTCATGGGGCTCACTTTTTCTCCAAGTTGGATCTTCGTTCTGGGTATCATCAAATTCGGGTTCATGCGGATGATATCCCTAAAACAGCTTTCCGCACACATGATGGCCATTATGAGTTTTTGGTCATGCCCTTTGGCCTCGCTAATGCTCCTTCCACATTCCAGGCCTTAATGAATAAAATATTTCAACCCTACTTGCAGAAATTCATTCTGGTATTCTTTGATGATATCCTCATCTACAGTAAAACATGGGATGAACATCTCCAGCATTTGGATCTTGTCATGCAACTTTTCTCTGACCATCATCTCCATGCCAAGCAGTCTAAATGTGTTTTTGGACAGAAGGAAGTTGAGTATCTAGGGCACATTATCTCAGCATAAGGGGTTCGCGTGGATCCTGCCAAAATCGATGCCATGAACAATTGGCCGCAGCCTCAAACACTCAAGAGCCTTCATGGTTTTTTGGGGTTGACTGGCTACTACCGCAAGTTTGTCAAGGATTATGGGAAGATTGCAGCTCCATTAACTGTTCTATTGAAAAAGGATTCCTTCACATGGACACCTGCTGCTCAGTGTGCATTTGACAAACTAAAACAAGCTATGTGTACTACACCTGTGCTAGCTATGCCCGATTTTTCCAAGCCCTTCACTATTGAGAGTGATGCTTGTGGCAATGGACTTGGTGCTGTTCTCCTTCAAGATGAACACCCCATTGCATTCACCAGCAAAGCCCTTTTAGGTAAGAATCTAGCTGCCTCTACCTATGAGAAGGAAATGATGGCTATTTTGCATGCAGTACAGAAGTGGCGCCCATACCTATTAGGGAATCATTTCTGCATCAAGACTGATCACCAGAGTCTGAAATATTTCTTGGACCAGTGTGTCTCCTCCCCGGCACAACAGAAATGGGTTAGCAAACTCATGGGTTATGACTATGAGATCACTTACAAGAAGGGTAAAGACAATATTGTGGCAGATGCTCTCTCTCGCACATTTGAGGCCCAAGGTTCTCTTTCAGCTATTTCTATGCCTGTTCCAAATTGGTTGCAATCTGTTCAACAGGGTTATGTCAATGACTCCTCCTTATCTCAAATCATCCAACGCTTGACCAACAACCCTTCTGCTGTACCACATTACTCTTGGGATGGTGCTTCGCTGCGATACAAGGGTCGTCTGGTGCTTCCCCAGAGCACAGATCTTCAACAGGATGTCTTCTATGAACTCCATGCTTCTCCATCAGCAGGGCACTCTAGGTTCCTCAAAACGTATGAACGAGCACAGCGTAACTTCTTTTGGCAGGGCATGAAAAGGACAATTCAATAGATGGTGGCCGAATGTGATACCTGTCAGCGCAATAAGGGTGAAACAACATTCCTTCCAGGATTGCTTGAACCCTTGCCCATACCTACACGGATTTGGACAGATATTTCTATGGATTTCATTGAAGGGCTCCCTAAATCTGGAGGGAAGACAGTGATTCTCGTTGTGGTTGATCGCCTCTCCAAATATAGCCATTTTTGTGCTCTCAGCCATCCCTATACAGCCTCCTCCGTCGCTCAAATTTTTCTAGACCAGATCTTTCATCTTCATGGCATCCCTTCTTCCATTGTCTCGGATCGTGATGCGACTTTCACCAGTCATTTTTGGACATAACTATTTCGCCACACTGGCACCAAACTAAAGATGAGTTCAAGGTATCACCCACAAACAGATGGTCAGACTGAAATTGTCAATAAATGCTTGGAAACTTATCTTCGTTGCTTCACCTCAGAACAACAACATCAGTGGGCAAAATGGCTCCCTCTCACTGAATGGTAGTACAATACCTCTTACCACACTGCCTCTAAAATGACCCCATATGAAGCAGTCTATGGTCAGGCACCTCCAGCTCTTCTTCCATACACCCCCACCAGTTCACCAGTTCAGGAAGTTGACACGGTCCTTCGAAATCGCGATCAGATTCTTTGCATTTTGCGGGACAATCTTCACATGGCAAGAAATCGCATGAAGCAACAAGCTGATCAACACCGTTCTAAGCGCACTTTTCAAGTCGACGATATGGTTTTTCTTCGTCTCCAGCCGTACAAACAATCATCCTTGAAACTCAAAGGGTTTCATAAGCTCGCTCCAAAGTTCTATGGGCCATATCGGATTCTTCAGAAGATTGGGTCCGTTGCTTATAAATTGGAACTTCCTCCTTCTTCCCGCATTCATCCAGTCTTTCATGTCTCTTGTCTGAAGAAAGTTCTTGGCACCAACATCAGTGGACAAACGATTTTACCCGAACTGGATAAGGAAGGATCCATCCTTTTGGAGCCAGAGGCCATCCTCAACCGGCGCACGCGTCAGCTTTGCTCTCGCTCTATCATAGAGGTCTTAATTCAGTGGCATGGCATGCAACCAGAGGATGCTACATGGGAACCACTCCTTCAGATTCAACAACAATTTCCACATCTAAAGCTTTGAGGACAAAGATTTTTTTAAGGGGGAGGGGATGTTAGGAACCCATGTCTTTACTTTGTTACTATGTTGTTGTTGGACGCATATGCTTTGTAAGTCGTCCCGTAGTATTTGTTGATCAATAGTTTATGTTATTGTTGTTGGTGCATATGCTTTGTAAGTCGTTCGTAGTATTGTTGATCCATAGTTTGTAACGGCCCATGGTTTCAACCCATAGTATTGGCGCCTAGAATTAGTATATAAGTGTGTGTTGAGACCTATGAAGGCACCGTGAAGTTAATTGTATTGAGCTTGCTCAAAGGAGGTTGCCCCCTCGAAGTGGCCTGTGATCAATATAAAAGTGATTCTGAGTTCTGTCATTTCTGCTATTTCGCATATTCTTGTTAATTAATTGTTGTAGGTGCATCACACTTACCCCCTAGTCTATGTAATTTAAATGCAACCTACCTACCTAGACTTCAATCCCTTTAGCACCTCCTCGACAACGACACCAAAACAGTCAAGTAAAATGTATGCTAGTTAATTCAACATTAAATTATCAATTGAGGGATCGTAATCTTAGAGGTGTTGGCATTGTATGTATAGAACCAGAGCATAAACTAGCCTAATCTAATGGTGGCAAACCCACCTAAATATAATAAAAAAATGAGCAAATTGGGATAACTCAACACCTAGGGAAGAATATCATCATGGAGTGACCATATCTCACGAGTTATGTCATTAATTTATCCATTGGTGACTAAAGATGTAAATAGAAACTATGTATAGGAATGAAAATGCTAAACTAGTGTAGGAATGAATGTGAGTGCAATAACCAAAACATAATTGAAACCTGAGTGCAGGAATAAATCAGAGCAGAAATCTGGGTGCAAGAATGAAAGGAATGAAAAATAAAAAGGTCAATAAGCTAGGGAAAAACCCAAATGAAAACAAAATAACACAAAAAAAATTACATCAAAAGGAAATTAAAGTAATGAAAAGGAAACAAAGCAATTTGCAAAATCACAATAACTTTAAAAATGCAATCAAGTTTTCAACTCAGGGATCATTCTTCAAATGAGCACGCCATACACACGGAACGATGACAAGGGAGAATATACTACAATGAATTGAATACTGGTAAATATACTCTGAACTCTAAATTTAAGAATGACAAACTTAAATGAGCATACAATGAATACTCAAGAAGATGAATTGTGTTTATTTCTACATTTAAAGATTGTATGCATATGGTGATTCTTTGTACACAAATCGATCTCTTAAAACATAAAGACACATTAAAAGAGATGAAATAATGGATTGAAAGTGACTTAATTCTCCATGGTTTAGATGTCTGACTTAAAGGAAAACATTTTTCATAAACAATCAATGATGGGATGAGGTGAAATATATTCTTCAATCAATACCTGTATAATTTCAAATATGATTTGAGTGTATTGATCGATAGAGGATATATATTTTATTAATGGAAAAAATGTTGATGGATATGGAATAGATCATATAAATGTGGTAGAGGATTATGTTCTTACTCAATTCACACAAGAGGGGTGATGATGAAAATATATGGACGAATTTTTTTGTTTTTGTTTTAATTGTTTTATGCACACATACAAACTAATATTTAAATTTTGTTGTACAATAAAACTTGTAGCCAGTGTTCAAGCAATTTGAGGAAAGTGTAGCCTTATCTTGAAATAAGTACCAAATATTTGAAGCATTTCTATGAGAAGTAAATAAACCAATTCTCTACAAAACCATTTCGTGGATTTGTCAGATTCATCCTTATGCCCTTGGAAATCATGAATGAAGTTGACTAGTGTAGGAATATTGCTCAAGTCTGGTGCATGAATTCTAGGTTTGACTATTATTTTGGTGCAGGAATCCGTTTGGTGTAGGAATCAAATATTTATCAAAATGCTCCCTCTTTACATGGAAATTTGATATGCTCGATCTACTTACGAGTTCTAGTTAAATATTATGTCCACCATTGATTTTTGACTTAAGTGCAAGAATCTCACTGAAGCCTAGTGTTACAGCTAAAATGAGCTCACCACTGAGCTTGGGTGACTAACATGGTTTCAAAATACATTGGGACAACTTTTTGGACAAAATTCATCTTCATTGATTCAACATCAGGACTATACTTGTGCTTGTATGAGCATTTTGTTTGGGCTACCCGAGTATGTTAAGAATATAAGCGCTTTCTACATAACAGAGTCGCGTACATCCTGGGAAAGCTGAAAATGGGGCACACATGTGGGAATTCGAGGTTTTTTTGTAACTCTCACCTTCTGAGGGTTCTTTGGAATGCTCTCCTTCTCGTGGGCCAAGTTTCCCTATTTTTACATGGTTTTAGTTCATTGTGAAGGAGGATTGATAGAATAGCAAGGAAGTGTTGTTGGTTTAGCATTTGATTTGAAGGAGTCATTGTGCATTTGAGAGTTGAGTGTCTTCTGCAAAGCTGGGTTTCTTTTGAGTCATTTCAGAGGTACCTGAGTTCTACTGGAGCGGTTGGCATCTGCTCGGGAACTCATGTATAAGCTTCACTTTGTAACTTTTCCACAGTAATAGAAATAATCTTTCTTTCCCCCCCAAAAAAAGCTTGATATTTGTTTTTGGTGTATATGTTTGGATTATTTTAATGTTGCATTATTGTAGTTCATTTATATAACTTTCATAGAATAGATTTTTATTGCATAGAGAAGGGTGTATCTTCCTATTTGCAGACATCTCGAACGAAGGATCGGAAAGGTGAAAGTGCCCACCATCAGAAAGGAGACATGAACATCCTTCAAGAGGTATTCTTCCTCTCTTTTCTCTGTTTACAATTTTTATGCAAGTGTTGGAAAGATTGTTTATTTCCCTATTTTCTGCCTTTGAATTCCTCCATTTAGAGGGGGGCATAGTCCTCTAAAACAAAATTGGCGACTCTGTTGGGGACTAGATTTTTAGCTTTTCCTTGGAGGGTCACTTGACTTTGTCTCTTCCATTTTTGCCTTTGAATCTGTATTTTTTCATTTCTGAATCTGAGTTTGACCAAACTAGGGTAGATTCCTGTCAGTGGTACTTTTCTTTAGAGATAAATCTTTTTTTTAAGCATTTATGGGCAGTGTACGCATCTGTAATATCATACAATCGCGTATACCCTTTGAAGTCCGTGGGTTGCCTCTAGCAAGGTCGCGGATATTCTTTAGGATATCATATGTACGCGGGTTGCCTATAGCAAAACCGCATATATTCCCAGAAAATGTGACTGTTCATCGCCACAGTCACGTACGGATCTGTGTAAAAATTTGATTCTAGAGATTTTTTACTGTCTGGGTTGGAAATTTGTTTGTGTGACTGACCGGTTGTTCTGTCCGGGTTTAGCCTTAGTTCCTCGATCAATCCTAATTTGTCTTTCTTCTTCTTCTTCTTTTTTTTTTTTTTTTTTTTTTTTTTTTTTTTTTTTTTTTTTTTTTTTTTTTTTTTTTTTTTTTTTTTTTTTTTTTTTTTTTTTTTTTTTTTTTTTTTTTTTTTTTTCAGTTGTAGATTTCTTAGATTTGAAATTCGTTGAAAAGAAGAAAAATAGCCATGTTTCGATTTCCATTGAGGATTTTGTAAAGCTTGAAATTAGAAGCTATCTGTTTGTTGGCTGTGTTGCTTGTAGGAGATTCATAATTTGAGAGAAATCATTGTTTGGAATTCTTGTGATCGAAAAATCTTGAACCCTTGCTAAAAGTGAAAGTAGGACATTTCATCGAAGAAAAAGGAATGTGGATTGACTTTGCATTGCATGTCTGAACATCCTTGCATTTTATTTTTCCATTCATTTTCTCGAGTCTACAACACATTCATTGGTTTCACTTTCATTTCCTTTTGAGTAAAGAACAACCCTTTAAAAAGAAATGGTGTTAATAAAAGTAATCAGAATTTTCTTTGTAGGGCCACATCAACCATAGATTAGAATTAGGGCTTTGGGAGTAGGAGTTGTGAGTTAACTCTCCCGGGCTTGGAAGTGAAACTAGAAGACTAAGGAGTGAAAATTCCATTAGTAACAAGCGATATCGTTGGGAAGCTCCTCTCACATAGGATTCAATCATGAGGTCAAGCTGGTACTGCATAAGAAATCTCCTTGTGTAGTATTCAGTGGGTTGTTTTAGTGTACTGAGTGGTCCCTTGTACGAGTTGGCAGTCCTCGAGGTGAAACCTTATTCATTGGGATCTCGAGTCTGGGGTGTGACCCCCAGCTTCTCTTCTCACACAAAGCAACTTGACTGTCAACCGTTCCCCTGGCTATCAATTGTGAAGTGGTGACCTTAGTGGCTTTTCTTTAGGTTTCCACCTAGGTAACTGTGAGTGGGAATTTCTCACGGTACCTGAGGGAGACGTATAACCACTGTTTCGGCACCCCTGGAGGGCGCTTATCTTCACGAGAGTGGTTGCACCTTGGGTTTTTAAACCTAGGAGAGTTATGGGTAACTCCTTATGTTACCTCTGCTAGTTGGACTGGGCTACTCATCAACCCAATAAGACTTTCAGGAGGCCCTTTTTCACCATTGGTTGATTGTTTGACTATCTCTTAGGGACTTTTTAGTGAGCCATACTAATTGTAGACTGCCCTAGGACTAATTTCTAAGAGTCAGAACTAACTTTAGCAAAGTGGCGAGCCCAACATCTCGCCAGTCTCGTTGTCAGAGGGGACTTTCTCCCGAACCCACACCATGTCCATCGATCCATTGTCAGGTTGGTGGAATGTTTGAAGGAGACTTCATTGAAGAAGACTTCCTAGAGACTAGCCCGACCACTCCTTGGGAAGGAGAGGATCTTGACCACTCAGTTGTACTTCCAACGAGTCAAGTAAGCAGTGGTCATATTGAAAGAGAGACAACTAGCAACATCTTTGGAGTAGTTCATATTAAAGATATAGTTGATACTAGTGGCAATCTGGTCAACCCCCCGCTCACTGATTCATCAGGTCCAATCCTGGTCAGTATCACAGACCCGTTGTTTCACTTCAGGATGAATGGGACTCCCTCCACTTCTACTACTGGGGGCATGGGTCCTTCTACCTCATCCATGTCAATGGCAAGTGCGTATACTAGTATGTCTGTTCCTTTAACTACTGTTTCCAGTTCCCAAGCTAATATGGGAAGCGGCAGTATAATCTGAGGATATGTACCCTTTTTTAGTTTGTTTTCCACAGGTTTTCCCTCAATACCCGTGGCTGGTGGATCCACGTTTCCTCAGACCACTTCCTTCCAGTATAGTCATGCTGGTACAGGTGCTGCTTCCTCTTCGCAAGGAGGAGCGAGCAGACAAACTCTTCACACTCCCTTTGTTCACAATAAAATGGGAGGGGGTTTCAATCCCTAAGTGGGGGAACATTATCTGGGATACAGATTTCCTCCCCCGTTTGTTAATCCTTACACCCAAGCAACAAGAATTTATTATGGACAAGTGACTGGGGGAAATGTTTGTGTTGGACACATGCACGGAACAAGGTCACAAGGTTTTTACCCGAACTCTCAATTAGCAACCACTAACTTGTCGTTTCTCGCCACTCTGAATCTCTCACATTTGGAAAAACTAACTAATGATCTAATTAGGCACAATGGAGCATGGCCTCCTATCCCCGTTAAGCTTCCTTCAGACATTCCAAATTTTGAAGGTAAGACTGGAGAAGATCCTCAATACCACTTCATGACATATCATTGTTGGTGTTCTTCGAACTCATTGACGGATGATAGTATTGTCCTGAGACTTTTCCAGCCCACTTTGACCAGAGCAGCGGCGAAGTGGTATATAGAACTGAAAACGACATCGTTTGACAATTACAAAATTCTCGCGTCTGCCTTTTTAGTGCATTTCCAATTGCCTATTTGGTATGATACCGTAACTAATCTGTCAACCTCATTGAGGCAAGATACCTCTACTCACATATCGGATAACATCCATGAGTGGAGCCATTGACGTCGTTTAATTAAGGCACAAATCCCAGACCATTTTTTTACCTGATTGGTTTGTTAAATCCCTTATTCCCACAATAGCTAAAGATGTCGCTCTATCAAGAGCCATTATGGAGGAGCAAGTCATATTGAGGGCCCATCATTTAGATTTGGTTTATACCCAGTCTGGGATCCTCTATGATATTTTTCCAAATGCGCCTCGATCCTTGTTAGAATTGACAAGACCCAATCCAGGACCTCATGCCGATGGAATTATTGGTTATGTTGCAAACACTTCTGTTGGCCAAGTGATGACCCAGCTGGGACAAATGTCCCTATCAACTAACACGACGACGGTAACCCAAAATCCTGCTCCCTAGAATACTTCTCTTCAAACTGCTGATATCCATTCCGTTAAGAATATGAACGGGAAGGGAGATCAACTGCAAGGCGGAAAGAAGAATAAGAAAACCAAGAAAAATAGGTGAGATGAGAATTTGAATCAAGAGGGGAACAAGCAGTCTAGGAAGTTTAAGTTTCCATGCCTTTTGTGCACATATGACCATCTTTCTAAAGACTGTCCCCTTTCAGGGGATATGAAGAAGTTGATTGCACAACTGAATGCTCCCAGGAAAACCATTGTTTTGACAAATCTATTTCCCACTAAGGTTAGCAATTGGTCGATCGTGCGAGAAGCATCCCGAATCCTCCATCTGGAGGTGGTCATGCCCCTTCCTCGCAAAGGGGCACCGCATCAACCGCCAACATCTTCATGTGTGAACACGATGTTTTTCTCCAGACTTGGACACATAATTATGATGCTTCAGAGACTGTGTAGAGAGGGAAGGGAAAAGAAGTCCTCGAATCCAATGGGCCTCTCCATATTGAGAGGCCTAATCTGGAATTAGTGTCGTGCCCTCTCAAGGGAACTATGAAGAGAACCATGCACAATCTAAATGCCAAAGCGGCTCAGAACTACAATATAGTGGAAGATCTAGCCTAGGCACCTTGTGCCATGTCCACATTGGAGGTTCTCCAAAGTTGTCCTATGCAAGGAAAAGCACTATTGGATTCTCTAGGGGCTGTATATCCTTCGGATTCCAACATCATATATTTTTACTTGGCTTATAGTATGCCGAGACTCCATCACCGTATTGCATTTCAAATTAAAGTGCAAACTAAGGACACGATCATCCATCGTTGTGTCATTGATGAAGGAGCCTCCACTTGTATCATGTCATTAACTTGTTGGAAGGCCTTAGGATCACCCACACTAGTACCTTCAGGAAGCATGTTGAAGGCTTTTGATGCCCATACGTTCAAACCTCACGGGATCATCCCCACTTTTCCGATTAAGCTCAAAGGTAAGACTGTGGAAGTAGAGGTAGAATTCGTACATGCTCCAAACGATTACAACCTTTTACTAGGACGTAGCTGGACTTATGCCATGACTACAGTAGTGTCAATCGTGTGCTATATGATTTGGTTCCCCCTTAATAGGAGGGTAATAATAGTTCAACAATTGGAATTTTTTCATCGATAATCGACATCATCATCTACATCCACCATACCTGTGATCGGAACCACCCTGGATAACCTCGACAGTGTGGGGGAATGATTATTTAAGGATTCGTCTCTTTTGGGATTATTTCCTTTCCCCCCACAGGATTGACAAGATAATGCCCATGTTTCACCAGTTTTCACCGTTTTGAACTCCCATGAAACCAGTGCTCCGACTGAGCACACTCCTCAATCGGAGAGCCATGTGGAGGATCTACAATCAGGACCTATCTACCAGGACCCGATTGATCACACATGAATAGCCCATGGACCTGTCTACAAAAGGAATGGACACCTGAACCCCAAGTTCTCGATCTTGAAAATAAGACTGACACCAAAAGTAAAGTGAAATTCCCTTGTAATATTTGCACGGGAGATCACTTGCTAAATAATTTCCCTAATCCCCAAATTCTTAAGGACCTTTGGGCCACGAAGCAGGAAAAGAACCCTCCTCACCAATACATACTCATGATCTCGTCCATCATGGCTATCCAGGAACTTGACACTAATACACATTGTCACACGGGACCATCAATAGAGATAGGACCCACCAACTCATGCGTTAAAAAGGATCCTTGGTTAGTTCCTGATCCAGTGGCTTCAATCCTTGGACAAGGAGATGTAAGTCCACCCATACTATTGACCGTGGTCAAGAGAGCTTATCAAGTAATCTAGGAAGCTGTTGCAACCAGTGATCAGACTCCTTCAGTTGAGGAGTACGATCCTTATACCTCGCCCATAAGGTCCGTTCACTATTCAAATTCTCGAGATTCCTTATACCTCGTCCTACCTTCGGATGAAGCCATTTTGGAATACTTAGCATATGCAGAGAGGCCATGGGAAGAAATGCATCATCGCTCATATTTTCTCCCAGATCTTGAGATAGTAGAAGTTAACAAACCATACTTTGACCAAGTGAATGATGGATATTGGTCCTCTAAACCGTCTGTGCCACATGATCTGTACGCCGAAGGAAATATGGCAAATATATCTCAAACCATACCAATCAACATCGCTTCGAAGCCTAGCATTATAAAGAACATACTTTTTGGGTTTGACTATTCACAAGAGGAAGTGATCATTTACACTGCCCTATTTAAGGAGTTCCGTGATGCTTTTTCTTGGTCATATGAGGAAATTCCTGGAATTAATCCCTGGATCGTGGAACATGAAATTAAGACATACAATGTCGTTAAACTCGTTAGGCAGAAATTGCGACCTGTCAATCGTAGGAAAGAGATAGCTATCAAAGGTGAAGTAGAAAAACTTCTTAAGGCATGCTTTATTTTTCCAGTTCCCTTGACTGAGTGGGTGTCCAACCCTATACCAGTAAATAAAAAACAAGGAACCATTAGAGTTTGCACTGATTTTTGTGATTTGAATAAGCCGTGTCTGAAAGATAACTATCCCATGCATTTCATCGACCAGATCATTGATGACTGTGCTGGAGATGAAATCTTCTCGTTCATGGATGGATTTTCTGACTACAATCAAATTCAAATTCAGAAAGAGGATGAACATAAGACCGCGTTTATCTATCCTTGGGGGACTTTTGCGTATAGCAAAATGCCTTTTGGGTTGAAAAATGTTGGAGCCACCTTTCAACGTGCCATGTCTTGCACGTTCCATGACATTAAGGGCATAGCGGAATCATATCTAGATGACTTGGCGGCTCATTCTCGAAAACGTGATCAGCACCCTGCACACTTACATGCCATCTTTGAGCGGTGGCATTTATACAAGATCCTCCTTAATCCACACAAATGAAATTTTTGTTTTACTTCTGGGAGATTACTTAGCTTTATCATATCCAGCAACGGGATCATGGACGATCCCTTGAAGTTTGATGCAATCCTCGGGTTACCTCCTCTACGAACCATCCTACATCTTCAGAGCCTTTAAGGTAAGGCTAAATTCTTATGTAGATTAATAGAAAACTATGCTGAGATTACACGAGTTTTTATACGCCTTTTGAAAAAGGACATACCTTTCATTTGGGATGAAAATGCCCAAAGATCGTTTGATGCACTGAAAAAAGCATTGACCTCCGCACCTTTGATGAAGCCACCTGACTTTAACAGAGACTTCTTGTTATATCTCGCAACTTCCGAATTGACTATTGGAATGGTCTTAGTTCAGGAGGATTGTTCGCGGATTGAACACGTCGTTTACTATTTGAGTAGGAATTTGGTCGGACCCAAGCTAAGGTACTCGCATGTGGAGAAGTTGGCCTTTGCTGTGGTACATTCGATGTAAAGACTCTATCATTATATACTTCTTCTCAAGACTACAAATGTAGCAGATATGAATCCTTTCCAACATGTTTTGACCTGCCGCATGATCGGGGGAAAATACTTGAAGTGGATTGTGATTCTTAAAGAGTTTGATCTCGAATTTGTTTCAACTAAGTCCAAGAAGTCTCTCGCCTTCGCAGAGCTAATTTCGAAGCTACTTGAAATGGGTGGGGAAACTAGTGGAGAATATACATTACCTGATGAACATATCTTCCTCATCTCTTTTATGGACCCTTGGTATGGAGACATGATAGTCTACCTACAAACACTGAGGTGTCCCTCTCATGCTTCTCATGAAGATCGACGTCGTATTCTACATCATTCAAAGAAATATTTGATTACAGGAGACTTTGTATCGACGAGGTGTGGACCTGATCCTTCATCGGTGCTTGATCCATGAAGAAGCATACAAAATCTTGAATGATTGTCACAGTGGAGCTTGTGGCGGTCATCTCTCTGGGTTGGAAATGACCCAAAAAATATTGCGTGCCGGATATTTTTGGCCATCGATCTTTAAAGATTGTATGGAAGCCATGAAGAAATGTCACCCATGATAGATTTTCATCAAGCAAATGCGTGTGTATCCAGCTCTGTTACATCCGGTCATTACCGTTGGTCCATTTTCTAAGTGGTCAGTCGATTTCATGACATGCAATCCGGTGTCAAAAAAAGGTCATAAGTACATTATTGTGGCCGTGGACTACTTCACCAAGTGGGTCGAAGCCATGCCTACCTGCAACAATAGACCGCCACATACTTCATGTCCAATAACGTAATCACTAGATTCGGTATACCCAACAAGATCACATCTGATCATGGAACTCATTTCCAAAACCACCTAATGACAGAGTCAGCCACTATGTTGGGATTTCGCCACGATTTATCTTCCTTTTACTATCCTCAATCTAACGTTCAAGTAGAAGCAGTCAATAAGACCTTGAAGACTATTTTACAGAGGATGGTCAATAAGAGTAAACATAATGGGCACATAATGTTATACTCTGCACTTTGGGCCTACCGAACCAGTGTCAAAATTGCTACCAGTTTTCCCCATTCCAATATTACATGGAGTGGAGGCAATATTTCCTATTGAATGTGAAATCCCTTCACTAAAAATAGCTATTGAGTTACTCCCCGAAACCTCCGCCGAAGAAGAACGACTCTTATACCTTGAAAACCTTGATGAGCATTGTCGAGACGCAATCACTGCTAATGAAGCTCACAAAAAGCATGTAAAAGACCAATATGATAAGTCAGTTCGTCCTCGTAGTTATTCGGCAAGTGACCTTGTCCTCCTTTACGATCAAGCTAAGGATAAGTTAGGGGCAAGGAAATTTAATCCAATGTGGCTTGGCCCCTACATTGTCAAACATGTCTTAAAAAAGGGTGCTTACGAGTTAGTTTATTTTGAGGGAAATTCTTTGAAAGAGCCTCGCAATGGGCTCTATTTGAAGAAGTACTATGCCTAGGTGGCAACGCCAAAGCAATATCATTGTATCATGTTGTATCTTATTCAGAATTTTGATTTACTTTCTAATGAAGTGGCTAGAGTTTTTATCCTTATTTGGTTCACTTTGGTTTTCTTGATTCAGATGACGTCAGACATACCGATCTACGAGGGTTATATGAATGGAGCTAGTAGAAAAACTCGGAATATTGCCTCCACATCCTGGATACTCTATTCTCTGGCTGGCCAACTAGTGAGTTCCAGTGGATCCTTTCTAGGGTCTTCTACCAATAATGTCGCCGGATACTCCGCGGTGGTCGAATTTTTAGTGGAAGCAATTTCGCTTGGGATTCAAGTTCTCATAGTTCGGTTAGACTCAGAGTTAGTAGCTTCATAGCTTAATGGTTCCTATCAGGTACACCATCCTACTTTGTTACGGTTTTTTTTACGAGTGAGACTTTTGTAGCGTCATTTCAGTTATATAACTTATGTGCATGTGCCTAAGAGTCAAAATCTTATTGCCGATGAACTTGCGAATTACATTCTTAATTGCCATTTATCTCAATGGAATTAAAAAGATTGAAAACACATTTGTACCATAATATAAAGACAAAAAACACAAAAATATTTCTTTCCATTCCACACATCATGAAAAAAAAATTGAGTTTTATTTATATATGAGGGTCAAAATTAGGGCATCTTCACCCGAGACTATACAAAAGTACAAAAATGGCTCAACAGCCTAAGTGTCAGTCGTGATACAAAATATGGCTTTGAGAAGCCCTGATATGTAGTAGAAGTATAATCAAGAGCTTGGTCCCTCACCGAACTGAACTCGTACATAAAAGACTATGGTAGTAGCGAGACATCTCAAGATCTGACTCCACTCTCGAGGGACACCCACTACCTCTTTTTGTATCCTCTATGGAAGCTCGTAGATCTTGCTTTCCGGGATATCTCTCGTGAGTCTCTGGAGGCTGCGGTCGAGGTTCCATAAGGTGGTCTCTAATGCTACTCTGAGGGCATTCCCGTCCCGACTCCTACGTTGCCAATGGGTGTAGCCCACTGGCCTCTCTGGTCCGACATCTGCATACATCAGGTTGCTTTTGTTAGTCTACCTTCATTTGAAACTCATCAAAAAAAACATTGCATAAACTTAGATAAAATTAAAAGCATTTTTTTCTTACCTACTCTTCCCCATCGAGCATCGGGGGGTAGCACTAAGTCTCGATCTCGATGGAAGTTCATCCCCACATAAGGAAAGTCTTCCACTGCTGGAACCTGGACTGCCCACCAATTTATAAACTACTGATCAAATGCATTGGGGGCACTACCACCCCCAATCATGTAAAGTAGATGGGCCCATTGGGCCAACCGCGGCTCGGTTGGTCCCTCAGGCACAACATCGATGCGAGGGCGCATCCCTCGAATATTTCCATGAAGACAGATACAAGCACACTTCCATAAAAAAATTTCTTTAGCTTTCCCTTCTTGCACTCCATTAGCTGGGTCTTAATCCCAGCTAGCATAATGGTGCACTAGTTAAATACCACACCAGTCATGCATTCACCTGCAAAATGTATTTGGATCCTGGAGGCTTGGTGGGGGGTAGCATCTCCCACCACTATGTTTATTGCCGTCAGAATTTCTCTCACTGGCACACTGATTATCTTGTTGATAGGGATCTGGGACCCCATCTTTTCCACATTTGGATGACAGTACATCTGTATATAGTCTTCCACAGAAAGCATGTTCAATCAACACCCTGATCTCATGTTCACTGGCACTCCCCTCCTCGATAAACCGGTGATGAAGTATATATCTTCAACATCCATATGAATGATTTCATCATCAATCATTAAGACACCATTGTCTTCATCCCAATAGTTGATTAGCATCTAGAGCAACCTCTTTTGAGACCGGATGCTCGAGCATTTAAAAAATTTGAGGATCCCACAATTTTGGAGTGCGGTTATGGCATCATTATCAGCAAGCACTTCCTTTTCAAAATCCTCATGCTCGCGTTCTCTCCAACTACTTGACATCTGGGCAGCTACATTCACCCAAAAATTAAAGTTAAAAACCTTTTAATTGAGTCAAAACCTTTGAAAATGATTTTACTTCACAGTGTACGCGACTGTGCCTTAGCACAGTTGCGTACATCCTGAGTATACGCACCTCGCAAGGGGCCAACCCACGTACACGCGGAGGGTCAGATAAAAATAAAGACCTCTGACCCAAAATTTTGAGTGAAAATTGCAAAATTTTATAAGTAAATGCAAGCTAAGGATGTTAGGACTTACCTGGAGCTGACGGAAGTTGTTTTCGCTGGTTGAATCTCCCGTAATCCTTGAATCTTCCAAAGGGGGGCAAAATGGGTCAAAAACCAATTTTGCAATTGGAATAGTGAAAATGAATATGATTTTTTCATTTTTCACTGTTTATGTAGATTTTTTTTCCCCACTTTATGAAATTTTTTCCCACAGTTTCGAGATTTGAGGTCTAACTGGCCTATTTGACAGGGCGTTGAAGGATTAGATGTCATTTTGAGTTCCTTTAAGTTCTTTTTAAGGTCTACAATAAACCTGAAAAGATTGCCGAGCACATTTTGTGACTTTTCAAGATTGTTAAAGAATTTGAAAAGAACGTGTTATGGGTTAGTTTTATTTCTTTTTCGAACTCGTCAACACTAAAGATTGAAAAAGCAATCCACCGAGTCCTCCTTAAACACTTTTCTGACTCGTTCAATATGAAAAGATTGTCGCTCGATCCTCCCTTTGTCACGCTCGTTAAAGAATTTGAAAAGTGGACGAGCATTTTTCATGTCGCTGTCATGCTCACTAAAACATGTGACAACTTCATCGAGCCTTTCATTAGAGGAAATTTGGGGTCTAAAATGGGCCTTACAAGAAAACTAACCATCATATAAGAAAGCAAGCCAACCATAATTTCTTGATGAGTTGAAATTCAAGAACCAATAGAATTTCAATAAAATGAGTCAACCATAATGGTTGACTTGATATATTTGTCATAAAAAACTACTTTTTTTGTTTGTATTTTCACATATCTCGTTGTTTTTTTACTCAAATTTCGCGCAGTAGAACTCGTTGGATACATAATTAAATTCCGCATCCAGCGAGTACCCATAGTGCATACTTTTGACAGACCCCATTGCCCCCAAAACAACAAATGTCTGAAAAAATGTCATGATGATGTCATCATCACATTTTTTCAGGTATTTCTTGTTTTGGGGGAAGCCGGGTCCAACAAAATTATGCAGTGTGGGTACTCGTTGGATGCGGAGTTTAATTCCGCATCCAACGAGTGCTCCTGCTCTAAATTTGAGTAAAAACACATTGAGATATGTTGAAAATACGAACAAAAAAAGTAGTTTTTGCTTTGTTCCTCCAAAATTAATAAAAATTATTTTATTATTTTCCTTCGAAGGCCCATTTTAGACCTCAAATTTCCTCTAATACTTCTTCGAGCTTGTTAAATCATACATTGAAAAACAGTTCGTAATCGATCTTGCATTTGCATTTCCTAGGTGACGACGCCATTAGTGCTCGTATGTTCTGTGCAATTAAGCCTCATCGTCTGAATTTAGCCATTGCATAGCCACCTTACCATGAGCCATTGTATCCTTTCTTCTACACGATTATCTTGCCTTGACCCTGGAAGAAACCATCTTATGAGTGTCCATCCCCTGCACCGCTCCTATTGCTTTTGACTTTTTGCATAGGTCGGTTCCACGCGATCGGAACATAGATGCACGCATTGTGACACTCATTTCTTCCTAAATTATACACTAGCATTATTTTATTCTTTTTCAAGCTTTGACTAAAAATGAAAAAGACAAAAAAATTATATAATTTTTTATAAAAAAAAGGGGGAAAGAACTATTATTTCTTCATTTACTCGGTAGCAAAAGTCGCCCTTAAAAAAGCACAACAGTCTATTTGAATCAAGTCAATTGGGATGTAGTTTGGCCTTAGGAAGATTTTATCACACTAGTTTCTGAGCTTCATCGGTCGGTTACTCTTCCGATCCTTATGAATAAAACTCATGGTGCCTCCTGCACTATTGCGCATTTTGGTAATTCTACTGCCTAGTTTCATCGAGTCATGCCTCTGTTCAAGGGAATTTTTAACCTTAGTCGGCCATTTTGCAAAGAGCCTTGTCCTCATGAGTCGGCGTTTCGTGTTTGTCAAAAGTCATCAATATCATCAAGTGTTCTACCAAATCATTCTGGTTCTGTGCTCGCTTTGGTTGATGGGGGATACATCAATGCCCTCCTTCCATTAATATCTCTTCTTATCAACAACGACTCATTTTCTCTGAGAATTGATTAGAGACCTTAGTACGTTGGATATTGCATTCACCAATGGCAGGATTCCTCATTGTCAGTGCTTTCATGGGAATGCATTAATTTCCTGTGACTGGCAAATCCTGGTAGATGCTCGACGTGAAAACCACTATTCGCATCCATCAAATTGTACTATGTACCTTGACACTCATCAACATTATCGGTGGGCAGTCCCGCGTTGTTTACTAGTTTTCAATATTGGCTGGTAATCCAACAGATTCTCCTATGTTCGACGTCAAAACCACTATTCACATAAGGATGAATTGTACATTCGACGGGTTGGGTTGAAGACCTTGGGCACTTGTGGCATCACCACTTTTTCTACGACCTGAGTTGCGACTGTACCATACCACTGTGGTACCATTTGGAGAGACATCTGATATATATTGTACTGAGACATAGATCCACCGTGTATTCTTTGTGGTTATGATCCGATCACTTTTACATAGATCCACATTGTATTTTTCAGTGGCTATGTTGTATCTTTATTTTGCATGGATCAAGGAAATTTTTAGGGGCGAAATTTTGCCAATTGGCTATTTTTGGGGCATTTTTCCAAAAAATAAATTTGTTATTTGGTCATTTTTAAGCTCTAATATCGCCTATATTTACACAAAATATGTTTTTTACTATAATATTCACCAAAATTTACAAGTTTCAGTAGTAAATTGTATGTTTGATATTTAATATTCGCCTACCTATATATATATATATATATATTAATATTATTTTTTCGATCCAAAATAATCGCCTAGAATACTATACTTAGGTATAATATTACAATCCTTAAAATATACCCTGGCATGGATCCACAATTGTATTGTTCGGTGGCCATGGACTTTTATTATCATTGTATCTGGGTAGTCTGTTTCCCTTGACATATTTGGGAAGGTACTTTGAGTTGTTTTTTGCAGGTGTCCGGCCTTTCAGTAGTTCCTTGAGAAACTATGGAATGACTCTCGGCATTAGCTCCTCTGGTTATCAGTAATGTATTTCAGCCATCAGCTCCTCTTCTGACCTCATACATTAGGGGGCATCTATTACAGCTAAAATGAGCTCACCCCTGAGCTTGGGTGACTGACATGGTTTCAAAATACATTGGGACACCTTTTTGGACAAAATTCATCTTCATTTCAACAACATGAGTATACTTGTGCTTGTACGCGCTTTTTGTTTGGGCTACCCGCATATGTCAAGAATATACGTGCTTTCTACATAACAGAGTCGCGTACATCTTGGGAAAGCTCAAAATGGGGCACACATGTGGGAATTCAAGGTTTCTTTGTAACTCTCGCCTTCTGAGGGTCCTTTGGAATGCTAACCTTCTTGTGGGCCTTGGATCTAGGGCTAGGTTTCCCTATTTATACAGGGTTCTAGCTCATTGTGAAGGAGGAGTGATAGAATATCAAGGAAGTGTTGTCGGTTCTACATTTGATTTGAAGAAGGGGTCATTGTGCATTTGAGAGTTGAGTGTCTTCTGCGAAGCTGGGTTCTTTTGAGTCATTTCAGAGGGATCTGAGGTCTACTGGAGTGGCTGGCATCTGCTCAGGCACTCACGTATAGGCTTCGCTTTGTAACTTTTTCAGAGTAATAGAAATAATCTTTCTTTCCCCCCAAAAAAGCTTGTTATTTGTTTTTGGTGTATATGTTTGGATTATTTTAATATTGCATTACTGTAGTTTATTTATATAACTTGCATAGAATAAATTTTTATTGCATAGAGAAGGGTGTGTGTTCTTGTTTGAATACATCTCGGACGAAGGATCGGAAAGGTGAAAGCGCCCGCCGTCAGAAAGGAGACACGAACACGCTTCAAGAGGTATTCTTCCTCTCTTTTCTTTGTTTACAGTTTTTATGCAATTGTTGGAAATATTGTTTATTTCCCTCTTTTCTACCTTTGAATTCCTCCATTCAAAGGGGTACATAGTCCTCTAAAACACCTAGTGCAAGAATGAGTGTAGATGAAGAATATTGAGTGCAATGGTGCATGAATAAGCTTAGTGCAGGAACATGTTGCTTGGTTAAACTATCATCAATAAAACCACGATAAAACATATTTAACAATAAAAAGGATAATTAAACTGTAATAATCAACCACATGGATAAATGAATATGTTTATTGGCGAAATGGTTATGGAATGTTTTAAAAGTACGAGAATTGGTCTATGAATATAGATTTTGTATGGTGGAAAATATGGCAAAAGTGGACATCGTTGGAGGCCAACACATATCCATGGGGGATGAGGTTGCATCCTGTGGGGACCGAGGATGGGCATCCACACCTCCATGACTAAGTGAAGTAAAAAAATATTACATACTATATAATCTTTGTAATGAAAATTGACTTCCATGAGCCCATACCACAAAAAAAACCTTAAAAACTTGTGGTTTTGAGGTTGTTAAAACCTCACAAACTTGTACTTGCATGTATTGAATTTATTGTGTTGTTTTGTGAGCTTGCACTCATTTAGAGTTTAAGAAATATAAGAGTGTAGAATATATCAAGCTACAAACTTCTACTTGAAAAGCCCGGGCATTTTTTGTCCAGCAATAACTCACAATGAAAATAATGGAAACCAATTAGGCTTATTTAACATTTTGTATCTTTAGCAATCTAAAATAAATTTTGAATATGTTAAGCTATAAATCCCCAATAGAATTCTTAATTTGAAGGGAATTTCATAGTAGTTTGTAGTGATATTACCATAATTTTGTAATAGTGATGGAAAATTGATCAATGTTAGGATCACTTCCATAGGAACTCTATAGAATCAAGATCTCAACATGCACCCATATAAATTAAAAGATAAATATGATTAATAAATTCACAATGCTATATGTTTAGGCAAAGGTTATTATTTTTAGGGAGCATCCTTCATTGATTGTGGGAACACTAAAGTTCTTATTTACACAGGATGCCAGGTGTCTAGCTTTTATCGAGCCACATATAGAGTATACCTCAAATTTTTTACGACTTGAGTAAATTGACATGCATATAATGATTTTACAGGCATGTCAAAAGCTTATCATGGACTTATAGGTTATTTCCACGCCGAGCACAATCCAAGCCCTTAGCCTAAAATCTCTTTAGCTCAATTGTTTCAGCTAGGACTAGTAGTCGTTGACTAAAACTATAGCAATGATTGGGTTTGAAGGCACCAACATAGTTGCAAACAAGATTTTGACCTCAATAGGTAGCACTACTTGAATGGGGATAAAAATGAAGAATATATATTTTGAACAAGCAAAAAGGTGGATAGAATAATATATTGTTGGATGCAATTTGAAATGTTTCCCAAGTTTAACTTGTTGATATCACTTTGTGCAGCCTATTGTAATCATATAACATCACCATACCTCATCGTGCCTTAAGAAAATGAACGAATGAACTATATATACTATCTTAGAGATTTTTATTTCCTAAAGTAGACTTGATTTATTCAGAGATAAACACATGCCATCTTAACATGTAGTTATCAAGTTGTTATCATTAACATTTACACAATAATATATTAGAGTTTTTTTATTGCCTAAAGTAGACTTGATTTATTTCAGAGACAAACACAGGCCATCTTAACATGTAGTTATCAAGTAGCTATCATTAACATTTACAAAATACTATCTTAGAATTTTTTATTGCCTAAAGTAGAATTGATTTATTTAGAGACAAACACCGATCATTTTAACATGTAGTTATCAAGTAGTTATCATTCACATTTACACAAACTTCATTTTTCATTCAGCCTAAGTTTGCAACACCAAATCTAATACAAGACGAGCGCCATTGTTTTCTATATGGTATTCTAAAAACGAGGATGACCTTTATTATATTCTAAGGAGCTCTAACTTCAATCAGACCTTTTCCCGCCTTTATTGTTCTCTTTGTGCGGCTTACCTATGTCTGCAATCCCTTTCAAACAATTTTATGTTATATTGATTTTACTTTGATTAGAGTGCTCATATTGGAACTTGCATCTAATGATGGTAGTTTTGTGTTTAGTTTGAATGGGTGTCATTTTAAGCCTAACTGGTAACACTTCCTTCTCCTAGAGGAATGTCGAATAGTTGTGTGTTTATTTTGAATGGGTGTCAACTGGTGACACCTCCTTCTCCTAGAGGCATGTAGCAAATTTCTACATCTAAGATTTTCAATCTGGGTTAAGAGCTTGGGTAAAGGTTGGTTATGGGGCTCACGTCACTCCTTGTGTTGAAAAAGGTACAATTTTAGATATTGCTCCAAAAAATAAGGATCTACCTAGTGGTTTTGTCCGTTGGCTGGCCAAGAGAAACCTATCAGGTGATGATCATGTAATGCGATCAAAGGAGGGGTAAGACCATTTTCTTATTTTTTCATATTTATTTTGTGAATTTGATAAGAAATGTGGAGTTTCATAAAAATAAAAAAATTTAATGAGATTATAAGTTATGATACTTCCTATAATGGAACCTATTACATCTAATTTCTTCGATTTCTATGGCTACTGGAGGCAAGTGTAATAAGTAATGATTCTTACTGCATATATTATTTATTTCCCTACAAAACAAAGTTTAACATGAAAATTTCAATTTGATAATGTGGATGAGTTTTAACAATAGCTTGGTCCTTCAGATGGTTTGATTATTTAAATTTCACTCCAAGCACATCAAGGAAGAAAGTACAGTGACCATCATGGGTGTTGTCCAACAACATGAGAATGCTTTGATGATTGTTCTCCTTGTGAACTGGTATGGACACTAGTTGTCAATTGGGCAAGTTCCTCTTTCCAGGAAATGTTGAAGGACTAATTATGGCATGTAATGAGACCTCAAAGTTTGATGGAATACCATTTTGATGATTGAGTGCTAGGAAATGTTGCAGTCTTGATTAATACATTGTTTTTTTGCCTTTGTAATTTTAAGATGTGTATCCATTATTTGTACTGAAGGATATTGCGAGTATTCCTTTTCCATTTATGAAGGTAGATTTAGGTTTTTTATTACATACTTTCAAGGATTTGACAATGTTCCCTGATAATCGGGTCATAAAACTTAACCTTGGAAGAACCTAAAGTGTGTGTTAATTAAGACCTATTGGGGGATTTCTATGACGTTTCTTCGAAATTCAGTTGACATACATGCTCAATGATTTATTGAGCATACAATGTGTGATAGTCACCAAACTCCAACACCATGAAAGAGTTTTGGTTCATTTGATTGACTTCCTATATTGGGATAATGTAATGTTTCAATGGCGTGTTTGTCTTTATACGTTTTTAAGCATCAATTATTTGCAATCATACTTTGGTCAAACAATGGGATTCTTGAAACATCTACTAGATTTTGTCCATAATATTTCCAAGTGTAACTGTTGCAAGTTGGCAAGTATCGTATGTCTTTCATACTCTTTGTAACCTTCTACTTTTGGTTTATTTTTCATAGTACAAACCACTGTATCTATTGAAGATTCTCAATTGTCATGTTAATGGATGTTCTTTTAATTATTATTTAGTGTTTTTACATTAATTTTGGGCTTTCTGAAGAGAATTTTGAGAGAATTTCTTTATGATTTTTCAGAATTCCTTATAATGCATGGTGAGAACTCAAATTTCTTTATAGCTTGAATTATTTATGGAAATAAACAATTATTTACCAGCATTATCATTTTCTCTCTACATTTAAAGAAGGTTTATGTTCGAGAAAATTCTCAATTTATTACATGAATGATTCAATTTATTATGTATGAATGATGTTTGGAATCATGCACAAAATATAATATGAATCCCCAGTTTTCCAGCATCATTTTCCCTTCCTTGGCCACATCTCAAAAATCCTTGTAACAGGGAATTTTAAAAATTTGTCAGAAACTCATGATGCTCGATTGTAACTTTACTTTCTACTTGCATCTACTCCTAGTGTTCTATAGCCTAGTATGTTTTCACCAAGAGAAGTGAGGTTCTCTACAACCCAATATGAGGGAGAAGTTTTCATGTACTATAACGTAGCGTAACATGACAAAAAATAAATTGAAGAAAAACTTTTTTTTTATTATATAAAACATCTAAAAAGATTAAACTATCTTAGTTTCATGTTCAAGCAGGATCTATCAAGCACTGAAATGGATCAAACTTATTGAAGTGTGAATTAATACATAAAATATTAAATGGTAAAAAAAATTACTCAATAATCTTGATCCCTCTTGGTGCTTGATAGATCCTGCTTGAAGATGAATACAGGTTGGTTTTTAGCATCTTATGTGAATCTCGAAGGTTTTGAAGTCCTTTCAATTATTTTACCATGAGATATTTGTTTATGAAACAATCTAGCATTGTGTTATGTTGTGCTTGAGCCATAAGCTTTTCCAACCTAAAATTAAAATATTTGCAGTATTACTAAGATATATGCAATTGACTAATATTGAAGTACAAAAAAATAATAGCCAAAATCCATTAATGGGGTATATGTTATTTTTCTAGTTCAACTCTAACATACCTTGACAAAGGACTCCCATTAATCTTGTACAACTGACTAGTATGGACATATGAATTGACACCCAATTGTGAACATTAATGTTTGCTAGCATCAGGTGTTTCTGATTTTACTAATAAGTGTTCAATTGAAAGTTTATTGTATGAAAATAGTTGTCTAAAATTGCAAAGTATTTCACAGTTTCAATTCCTCCTTGTATGGGAGTGATTATGACCTCTTCAAAGCAGGTTGTGTATGAAGCTTTAAAAAATGGAAATTATTGTAAATACACAGATGGTTGTGCTTTCAAAACCTAGAGTCCATATTTCAGGGTGTGTTGGAAGCTCATTTTGGAGGAAGGAAACAACCTAATCTTATCCTTTGAAATATGACTAATATCCAAACAAATTATATAGAGTCGTTCTCAAATCAAATTTTACTCGGGGTGATATGGTTGGATTATAAACTGAATGGAACAAAGTGGGTTTCCAAGTGGAGATGTTTAATATGCTTGGAATACATTCAAAGAAAATCATGCATAATGATTAAAGATACTAAATGATACAAGTAAATGCTGCAAAGGTGCATTTTTACTGTAAGAGTAAAGGTATTGTTGTAAGAGTAAAGATATTTTTTGTTATTAGTTGCATATTTTCTTTTCAAAGCGCAATTGGAAATTACAATTCCTTATGTTGTATAAATATACAAACATGGTTGAAATCAATTTTAAAATATTAATTTACAAAACATATTACACAATGCGATCTATGAATAATTTTACACAATGTGATTCTACCAAGATTGAATGTAAACCATGATGTAGGTTTTTTACCTCATGTTAATCCTCTTCACTCTAAACTCATAAATTTGTTAATATAAAATCTTTGGTGCATTCAAGCATCTTGAAACTATGCTCACAACATAATTCTTTCAATGTTTGTTAGATAAATTAATATTAACAAGTTTTCACTGTAAATTTGCATTGGTGTTGATGGAGTTCTTTGTAACACCTCAATTTTGACCCATAGATAATGAATATGCATGTGTAATAATGAATTGGTTATAAGTCTAATCATATGGAATCTAAGTTGACATGTGACATAAAACATGATAATTTACAAGATAGGTAATGTTTCTGTGGTATATTTTGGCTTGTAAACATATACAATGAAAATATAATATAAAAGACCATTAAAAGGCTACAAATGAAGAAGAAAATTAAAGGGGGTTGAGCCCATGCGAAGGGAAGAAGATGGGCATCGGGTGGGGGATAATTGGAAAATAAGAATGTTTTATTGTTTCCACCCTTCAAACTAAGTTCTGAACCTTAATCGATGCATGTTAAATATTCACCAACCATGAGATTAGTTGTCCAAAAAAGAGACGTGTGGACTTCTTGCAAAGGCATGTGGCCACTTATTAACATGCAATATACAACACACGATTTTCGGGAATGGGTTTTATTTTTTCTGATTGCATTTGTAATCTTTGTTGTTTCATTATGCTTTTTCCCTATGCTGTAATACCTTTTTTCCAAGCATTAACCTTACATAATCGTTGTAATGAAAATGGGAAAGCCATGACTAGGGTTTTGTGTGAATGTAGATGAAAATAAAGGTCATTGCTCATAGTCAAAATCCTTGGTTCTAACCATTACTTTCCCTTTCTTGCATTGGAGCACTGGATGGAAAGAGGATTACGTAAAGGGCTACAGGATAGAGAAGGGGATTCTTTTCATTATATTATGTAGGTTGAAAGGGAAGAGCATGGCTAGTTGAATGAGATCATTGTGTTTTGGAAGGATTGTAGTGTTAATTCAACATCTGAGAGTTTTGGAATTGAGTTAAGGGATAGCGATTAAAGCTAATTGTTTTACATAAATTCCCCTTTGTGGCAAAGGTTAGACCACAGGTAGATCACTCTAAAGATAACATCATGAATTCCTAAGTTAACTAAGTATAATTTAACAATAAATACAAGAAAGAAGAAAAAATGGTACTTGGTGGCTAGGTGTCTAGCCCCTCTTCTTGTTGATGAGCATGAATGGTCCTTGAGTCACAAGCATTGTCTCTTGAAACTTGCACACCAACCATGAAACAATCTTCTAGATCAAGTATATTCAAGATAGTAAATAATTAATAATTGACCAAAACCTTAGTTAAACCTTGTTAGATTCAGAACCTAATTAACAACACCAAAATCAATTCAAAGAAAGAACAACGATTTTGGGGAGGGAAAGAAAATAGATATTTACTATAAATATTAATGGACAACAATTAGAAAATAACACTTGATTATTCATAGCCACCTCATCACTTTAGTCGACCATTGTATCTCCTTGGTCACTTCGCTTGAATAAGGATGAAAGACAAGGCGCTCAAATCAAGGCAAAGAAACATAATTGCAAAATCTTGATGATTTTCAAGGCATAGGATTAGGTCATAAAAGACCAAGGCTATGAAGAAGGTCTTTTAACATACAAACAAGTTGGATGATGATTGAACCCCCTCATCACCAATAATAGGTCCCTATTTATGCCAATTAGAAGAGATTAAGAAGAGGTTATGGTCGTTGTCATGGAAAATAAGGGTTGTACAAGTATACACGCCTTGTGATTCCTACCTAAGGGGGTGAAAAATGTTGATATTTTATATTTTTTTGGTTCATTCTGGATGCATATGCTCCTTGCAAAAGTGGAAGGTCCATATAGAATCTTGCATACTACTGTTAGAGCCAGAGATTGCACATGTCCATAATCATCTTCGTGGTCGCTATAACAAGATATACTCTGAGCTTGATGAGCTGTGAATGCATCATGAAACTCTTGTAGATGGGAGATACATGTACTATTGTTATCATATAGAGAACCTCCATGCAATGTGAACAATCAAAAGGCAGAAAATGTGGACATTTCTCTTCCATGCAGTTGTGATAATAGCCATTCCATTGTAAAGGTCTTCACTCACTATATCCCTTGGATTTTCCCACCCAAATTATACATTAAAAGTGAATGCAACCATTTAATGCATGGGAAATCTCTTGCTTATAAGAAGATAATAGATGCATTCCTCAAACATCTCACTGTAAATTCTTAACACCATACTCCAAATTCTTAAATACCCTCTGTGTTGCATGCCAAAGAGAATCCATACAAACGTTATTACAAAACCTTTAGGTTCCATCAAAAAATCTTCTTGTTTTATACCACCCATGACGTCCACGTTCCTAGCCATTTCTTTGCAAACCTCCTCTTCATCATCACATGAAGAGGAGGAGTATTCTGGGCATGAATATAGTAGATGTATAGTGATTACTTTGAACAAGTATTTGTATCCATAAATTGAAGAAAACATCTTTATGTTTTCTACCCTATATTAGCAATACAAACGAACTAGATTCAATTTTCCCACATGACTTTCCAATGCTCTAGCTCCTCCTCATCCGACTTTCTATTTCTATGATCCCATCTCTTCTTCTTCAAAAATTACACACATGGATTTCCAGCAGCAACCAATTCATTTAGCAGTTGTTGCATCTCTGTCTCGTTCATTCAGTAGTTGTTTCATCTCTGTCTCGGAAATGATCATAAGGAATATTCTTTCATCACACTGTTAGCATACTCTTTGGGAAGAACATCATCATGTAAACCCATTTTTCTTCGCCTGATGGTATGGCGTAATGAAAGAAATGTTTTTATCAGAACTCTCAGAAGTGAATTGACTGGAAACTACACGTTTAGGATCTTGTTAGACAGATTGTCCTTCCTAACTCATCGAACTATTAAAAAAAAAGAAAAAACACTGAAATCATAAGAATAATTTTTCAATCGGACTAATAGTAACGGTGTTTAAAAGGGCATGGAAAGTGTTAGTTCTTTTCTTGGTTAAGAAAAACAAAACTAAAACAAGAGCAACAAATTACAATGTCGATGACAATAGCAAGGAATAAATGAGAAAAAAAGCATGAAGAAATATGAGTTTTGTTTTCTTGCTGCTCAGATTATGTAATTGCAATGCTATGTCATGTGCTATGAGTACAATCCTTGTTGTTGTTAACACATGTTTAAGGAGCTCAACTCACGATGATAAAATGACTTAGCAACAATGTATTAGTTTATGGATAAAGTTTTAGGGGAAACACTAAATGTATATTAAATATATGTTGCCTTCGGGACATAAAAATCATTACGATGCATAGAGGAGCCAAACGATAATGACACAGGAAAATAGTTGCTCCACATTGAGAATATATAAAATCCAACATGGAAACTGGGGTATAAACTATTCGTAAAGTCATCATTTTAAAGTAAAGCAGCATAGCGCACCACCAATCACCATTATAACAGGTGTTGTGAGATAATTATCAAGTCCAACCACTATACCTTTGAGACAGCTAGGCGAGATAGCCTGACAACAAAGGTGCAATACAATGTAAAAGTTTTAAATGGTAAATTACTGTTAAAAGGAATTGGTTACCAAAAGTGTTTAAACTCTATTTAAAAATTGCCAAGTAAAATTCTAGAAAGCAATTTAGGAAATCAAATATGGCTTCTCAATTGCCTTTCTCACAACATAAATCCAGACATAGCCATAATAAGACATATCAACTATTGTTATCATCAATGAACACAAATCATTATCAAATTAATTGATAAAAAATGATTGGCTGCCAAAAGACTTTAAACTCTGTTCCAAAGCTACCAAGTAAAAGACTGAATGTCTTAAATTCACATCACAAGAACTTTTGCAAATCAAATTTGGCTTTTCAATTACTTTACTAACACCATGCATCCAAACATAATCTCAACAAGGCATATCCTCTATTGTTACAATGGATGAATAAAAATCGTCCTAAGCAATTAAACTTAGTGATAAAAAATGATTGGCTGCCAAAAGAGTTTAAACTCTATTCAAAAGTTACCAAGTGAGGTTTGGATATTTTAACTTCACATCAGAAGCACTTTAGCAAATAAAATACCGCTTCTCGATTGCTGTACTGAAACCATGCATCCAGCCATAATCACATTGAGACATACATCTATTGTTACGATTGATCAATACAAATCGGATAACGCAGGCCATGTAAATAAAACCAACAATCAACACACATTCTTTGCCACTAGTATTTGATGGTGAGACATTGCGATTTCCTCTCAGCTAGAAGCTGTATTATATTACTAATTAAAATCAGATATAAATTATTTGCACCATAAGCAAAAAACATCTCTCTACACTACAGAACCCTTATTCTTGCACATGAAAGAGACATAGAAGATCAATGGAAATACATGCATCTGAAAGCATCCATCATGATTCAAGGTCAACTTCATCTATGGCTATCCACATTCGTCAAGAAGACATAATGGTCTACATGGCGTTCTATGAACAAATATTCATAGACAACCGAGAAAATCAAGATTGCTTGTCCTAGTTTTTCCCTGGGCAAACAACAAATGGATATATAGCCATAACCAAATGGGGAAATTTATCTACACGCATTACAACAAATAAAAAATGACGCACATTCTATGTACATAGCTCAATGTTCCAAGTCCACTAGTGATAGAGGGAAAAGCAGATCGAGTTATAGATTCAGCTTAAGAATCATTTGATCTGGTTAGAGAACCCGTTGATCCAGTTGGTTTCATATTAAGTTGACCCAATAAAAGACGGAGTTTCACCAGTTGCATATTCATATCCAGTTGGAAAACCAGAAGCATAGGCAGTTCACTTTGGTGGTCATCAGTTTGAGAATAAGCAGCTTCACCCGTTGTTAAGGAAAATGCGTGTTCTCACTCGATTTAAGGTTCACCGACATCATCATAGAAAGGATGAAACTGATTGAGATCGAAATTCAAAGTGCCTAATTTAATATTAAAATCCCAATATGTAATTATATAGTATATAAATAATACATATATTATACAGTAAATACCTTGTTGAATCAGAAGCACCACTTAATTTAAAGAGTATTCCTTGGAAATTAAAGATGAACTAAACATGGCATAGATGACTCTTTCTAAAATGGTGCAATAATTCCATATTAAAGATCGTTGTTTGTGACTGAGTGACATTAATAGCGAATTTAAGATCACTCCACTGCAGTGAACGAGATCTACTCTCCAATATATATCACAAGTTTGCATAAAAAAATTCTATAAGGTGAAAATTTCAGAATGTCATTTATCTGACATATTCAGCATTTTTGCATAACCCAGGACAATGATAATATAATCCTACAATTCCAGTACAAGATGCTTTCAAATTTTTTTTTTATTATCATAGACCAGGGGTAAAATAATCCCACAGGTACAAGGGTAGTATAATCCTGCACAAGTTCAATTTTGGATCTTTGTCAATATTTTTTAATTAAGGGAAGGAAAAGAGAATCTTTATGTAATGATTAAAATTAGGTCCAGTGGAATGGCACACAGGCATGGTAGGGGACATAGGTCACATTCCATTCTTCTGGGGTTTGGGCCCTTGATTACCACGGAGAATAACAAGACAGTGCAATTTTTTTTAAAATTGATAGCATGATTAAAATAGGTACAAAGATCAAGGATTCATGTTGATTACAAAATAAAACAGAGGAATAATGAATTTAGTGGTAGAAGTTATTTTCAGATGTTGCACGAAATACATATCCAACTGTTAATTGGTACTCACAAGACGTTCCGCGGAAAGGTATTGAACATGCAATGAAACCAACCTACCAAAAAATAATTACAGGCTTGGAACACTGACAAGTAGAACAAAACTGAGACCAACAAAGACGGTTGTGGAGATGGTAATAACTGCAAGCTCCAGATCGCGCAAGTGGCTTGCGAAGGCTTGTGTAATGAGGTTTGTCCCATACGTTGTGAGACACATAAATATGGCAGGGCCTACGATCCTCCATAGCTTCTTCGATTCAACCCAAATTATCTTCCCCAAATCCACCTCTGTTGTAGTGTCTTCATGGAAGATTATAATATTGTCATTTCCCTTCTTCTCCAGAATGGGAACAAGCAGAGAATCATCCTCCATTCTTCCTTGACTTCAAGTTTTACTCGCTAGCTAGCCGATCATATAGGAGGAAAGGAATGAAGGGGAAAACTATCCGCTCGAAACTCCACTGCCGTAGTGGCTTGGATTCACAGTATAATAAGGCTTGTCAAAGTCAAGTTGCCTTTGTCTTAAAATATGGGAAGAAAATCATTTTACATGCCGCAGAGTTTGTATGCAATATGGAATTTAACCAATATCCTATCAAATGTTGATAGACTTTCCATGAGTCAATATTGGTCAGCCATTTTTCTCACTAGTAATATAAATATAATCCTGTAATATTATTTATTTTTCGTACCTTTCAAAATTGAAGTACTCTAGTCACTGATCCACAAGCTCAACCACAGCCTTACCAGGCCTATGTATTGTGTTTTACTCCCTCGTGTATTATTGATTATACTCATCTGCAACATTTGAAAAAAAAATCTCTACTTCTTGTGATGTGTACGTTTGTGTTTTGGGTCAATGTAAAGATGGTCAATATGGAAAAAACCTATACCGCCACATCCCCACAATTGATCCATGAAAACGCTTATACTTTTTACCAAATTTATTACTTATAATTTTAAAATAATTCCAGATTATGATATCCCTGGAGGATTCTTCTATTACAAAATGGGGATGATTCAGGTATGAAGCAACATTCACATCAATCCTTATGCATGTGATGTGATGGATGAACATGCATTTTACAGCTGCCATTGGGTGACGAGTACAAGACATAATAAAATAGTCCTGCAATTCCTAGAGCAATTCCTGGACCTCAAGAATCAAGGGAGTTTGAATTAGAAAAAGAAGAGAAATATTAAGATACATACCTTGGTTTACCGTCTGTTTAAGCATGTGAGACCAAGACATATATTTGATAGAGTCATTCATCTGTTCATGGCTCTCTATTTTAAGGGTTTTTATTTGGTTTATCTATGCCTCATGGAATCCGGAGTTGGTTCTCCCTCATTCCAAGGGTTAGCTTCAGCCTTCGATGTTGATGTCCTATAAGAGCCAAAAATAGAAAGTTTTCCGGAAGTCTTTATTTTCTCTTCTATTAGGCGTGCCATCTCTGGTTCTGAATTTCAATATGTAGGGGTTTTGTCTGTTAGATAAAATCAAACAACACGATTCCCAGATGACATATGCTAAATTAATTTGTTGTTCTGTAATTAGCAATCTGTTATAGAATTATATTGTCAAGTTGTTCAATTAAATACGTTCTAGTTGGCGTATGTTTATGTACACTCCATGGCCAAATTTCTACAATTGCAGCCAACGCAGATCATTTGATTTCGAAGAAATAAATTTCAACGAATGCATAGTAAAAATAAACGTACAAACAGAATAGCATCATTCCTCCATGATAGATTTGTGTCTGATTCCTAACTGATAGACTTTTGTCTGTTTAATGAGCGTAATGCTGACACTTACACAAATGGGAACCACTAAAACACAACCTGAACAAAGTTCAAAAAATTGATAGACCATAATAATCATAATAAACTGGATAGACCATAATAACCATAATCACATATTAAGATGAGCTCTAATTAAAGACAGGTTATAACATGAAAAAAATGTGTAAATGAAAAGGCTAACAAATTACAACAGTTAGAAATATAAATTTTCTATACAACTCACCAATAAATAATCAGTTCTCTAAAGCCATGTACACTTTCAACATCACTACAGGGGAATGGTATCTATACTGCTAATTTTGTTATTAATTTTAAAGAAATAGGATGCAATTTCAGCTGAGGCTAACTTGCAATTACAACTGCTTAAGAAACTATTTGCAGTGTGTTGATTTGACTATTAACAAAACATACAACTCAATACTAAAAACTAGAAATCGGCAGCATATATGCATGACGATTGTCTTTTTACCTAGAGCGCAAATGTTTCACTTTCGAGTCTATTTTAGTTGAAAAAACACTAATTACAAGATTTAAAACCAGGAAATGTAAATGTCACAGATAGCACAAAAAATCCTGAACCCTGAATAAATCGCATACTTTCTTCCATCTTCTCCTCCAATATTAAGAGATAGAGGTGGCCAGCAAAACGACAAGAACCCAGCCATGTGAGAAGATAGTTGCAAAAGTGAAATGTCACATCTTGACATGGTCTCATTTTGAGCACTTATCAATTGAAAGAATATTCAACGCTCACGAGACTCAAACGATATGACATTCAATAACATACAATATCAGCGGCAGCTCAAGAAGCACAGGGGCACATCTGAAAAATAAGATGACACAACACCAAAAGCATCTTTACCTTGATCGCTCTCAATATCTCCGAGAAGAAGAGGCATATCATCCATGCTTATCTGATGACTGAGAGTAGGACCTGCTGAAAGATGGCGACCTACTCCTTGATAATGAGCTGGGCCTTGAATATCCTCTTGGACTGGGATACCTAGATACATATGATTAAGTATATGAATCATCATGATACCTCCCCTCCCATATGGAGAACATGACCTGCATGACCAACAAAACAATTAAAAACTGTCGAAAATAATTTCTTCAGCACAACAAAAAAATCCATGATAAAAGCTCTTTTTTTAAGGGAAAAGCACACCGCAACACCGCACAATCAATTTGAAAATTAACTGCGCAGTAAACAAATCTTTCCTTGGGCTGCGGACTTTGACGAAACCCCAACTTAACGAAAAACTTTCACTTCGCCAAACAATTACTTCACTTTACTTCGCAACATACCTTCGCGGAACTTTACTTCGCAACACTTGATGTCGCAACAAATTTGATTCGCACCTATGCAATATGCGATATGCGATATGCTTAACCTTGCGAAAAGCAATACTTTGCCGACTTCTTGATATGAAGATATATTTTCCTTCGCATAACTTCGTAACTTCGCGACAGGCTTGTTGACATCGACAAACCTATTCTTAAGCAAACATTTCAATAAAGTATTTCTTTCTAAAACATAAGAACGGAAGAGTGAAGATTATGCCGGAGTTACTCCACATTAAACTAAAACTTTACTGCTGTGAAATACTTGGAATTCTTGATTTCTTCTTCACCTTTCACTTCTACATCTCTTCTCATCTTTTTTTTACTTCTGAGATTGATTTACATTTATACATAAACTTGGGATCGCTTTGTCTGGAAGCTTTTGAACTTCATTAAAGACAGTAATAAATTTCTACCTAAGAAATTCAACTTGCGAACTATTAATGCGGTTACATAAATGGAAACATGACGTGCGCCGGATTAGATGAGAACTTACTGACATACTGACATCGCGGATATCGTGTTAACACAAAAGATGGCTGACAGGCTGACTAACAGAGCCGGCACAGATCAGATACGCTATCGGCTCATAAATTACGATATTTCCAACACTCCCCCTTAATTATGAGCGGATGGCAATCTTTGAACAAAAATAGATTTTACAAAGTGTTTCAAAGCTAAAACACGCCTTGTGCATGATGAATTTCACTATGCAGAACTTGTTACTCCTAAACAACTTCGCAGATATTGGAATGTGTCCCTCGCCAATGGTTTTGTGAATATGTCTGCTACCTGATCTTCAAACCTGCAAACTTCTAAACAGATTTCCTTGTTATTTATCAATTCTATGATAAAATGATACCTTGTGTCAATGTCCTTGGTTATTTTGTGGTACACATGATTCTTTGACAATGTGATAGTTGAATTGTTGTCGTAGTAAATGACTGTGGGTTCTTCCTAGTGCTGCGATAGATCACTTAACATTCTCTTCATCCAAACGGCTTGCCATGAAGCACTTGTAGCTGCAACATACTCTGCTTCTATTGAAGAAAGAGTTATGATTGGTTGCTTCTTTGAAGCCCATGATACAACACCCGTTCCTACATGAAATGTATTTCCAGATGTGCTTTTTCTGTCGTCTATGTTGCCTCCATTGTCGTTGTCTGTGTACCCAATGAGTTTGAAATTTTTTGCGGTTGAATACAAAATACCAAAGCCTTTTGTTCCATTTACATACCTCAGAATTCTTTTACCTGCTTGCCAATGCGATTCTTTTGGTGTCTCCATCAATATTGAGATTAAAATGACTCCATACATGATATCCGGCCTTGTCGCTGTAAGATACATAAGGCTTCCAACAAGCCTTTTAAACAGCGTAGGATCTACATTGGATCCATCATCATCCTTGCTTAATTTTAAACCTATTATCACTGGTGTTAGTGCTGTCTTGCAATTTATTATCTTAAATCTGTTTAAGACATCACTTGCATATTTTGACTGATATAAAAATCCAATTTTCAGTCTGTTGGACTTCAATGCCCAGAAAGTACTTCATAGGCCCCAAATTAGTAATTTCAAATTCACTTTCCATGACTGTTCTAAATTCTTCTATGAAGAAATCACTAGTAAATATTAAATCATCTACATATAGGCAGACGATTAGTTTATTACCTTGCTGGTTGATTTTTGTGTACAGCGTTGGCTCACATTCACTTCTGCAAAATCCATTCTGAATGAGATATGAGTCAATGTGACTGTACCAAGCTCGCAGAGCTTGCTTCAAACCATAGAGTGCCTTTTTTGTTAGTTTTTCAGAATTTACTTCAATCTGATCTAGGATATTAACTGAGAGAACAACATGTACAGCATATCAATCATGGACACAATAATGCAAGCACATAAGAGACACAGAGTTTACTTGGGGAAAACCATAAAGGTGAAAAACCCCAATATCTTCCTTAGAGATAGATAGAACAATGATACAACCCAAGCATAAGAGATAGACTCCCAGCAGCAGCTTCTCCTCCTCCACAAGTGCGCCACTCCCTCATGAGTGCATGAGTGAGAAGTGAATGATCAAATAGAGTGCCTCCCGCACTCTATTTATACTTGACTTGACTTGCCTAATAACCTTTACTAGATCGGCCTTAACTTAACCACATAATATAATGCTGACTGGGCCGACCCCCAATAGAGTGGTCTAATAACCCTTTGACCCACATGACTCATACCAGGGCCGACCCCAACAAGGTGGTCTAATAACCCATCAAGTATAAGTTATGACACTTACAATATAAATGACGACACTTTCATATAAAGGAATAATAAACTCTCTATAGGAATACAATACATATATGAAATACGCTCCGAAGTTACATATACATCAACACTCCCTCTTAACTAGGAAGGTATTTCTCGACACATATCTTCTAGCACAAGTCTTCTTCTCTGGATCATCGTCATCGGATAATCGTCATCGAGTCATCGTCATCGTCACTGCTGCTATCTCAATCATTCTCTGAATCTACTCGTCATAGGAAGTTCTACAGTGCCAGCCCTTTTCATGCTGGATGTAGGCCCACTACCTGTAAGTCTTCATCATCACTGGTCATACTGTGGAATCCTCGGGACTCATCACGTGCGTCTGCAAAACCTCGCAAGAGAATTCCAGGACTTTTACGAGCACACAGCTCAACCTCTCAAATCTCCCAGGATCTTTTACATGCCACTGCACAACCTGTCCACGACCATAGAGTATACACCTGATACTCACCATTCATCCACCTGATGTATGTAATCACATGATCAACCAGATCATCATCATCATCACCACGAGCAAGCCATCAAGTAGGTACACCTCAGGACTGATTACACTGCCTCTGCAAAACCTGCAAGATCTCTAAGGACTGATTACACTGCCACTGAAAAACCTGTAAGAGTATCTCAGGACTGATCATATGCCTCTGCAAAACCTGGGTACCAAAATGTCACATCAATGTCTTCAGATCACCACATAGTCCACGGAGCACAACCCAGATGTACACACACAGCACTTACACTCACCAGCATGGGAGGACCAACCTACCACCATCTGGGAAAGGCTCATAGCACTTACATCAACGACCATGGGAGGACCAACCTACCACCATGTCGGAAAGGCTCACAACACTTACATCAATGACCATGGGTGGACCAACCTACCACCATGTCGGAAAGGCTCGACAATTACATCAACGACCATGGGAGGACCAACCTACCACCATGTGGGAAAATCCCATCAGCACTTACAACTCACCATGGGAGGACCAACCTACCACCATGTGAGAATGGCCCTGCCCTTACATCTCACCATAGGAGGACCAACCTACCACTATGTGAGAATGGCCCAACCCTTACATCTTACCATAGGAGGACCAACCTACCACTATGTAAGAATGGCTCAGCCCTTACATCTAACCATAGAAGGACCAACCTACCACTATGTAAGAATGGCTCGGCTCTTACATCTTACCATAGGAGGACCAACCTACCACTATGTAAGAATGGCTCGGCCCTTACATCTTACCATAGGAGGACCAACCTACCACCACGTAAGAATGGCCTAGCCCTTAGATCTTACCATGGGAGGACCAACCTACCACCATGTAAGAATGGCCCAGTGTGCATTTGTGTCTCCGGACTCATCACTTCCCTCTGGAAGGCATCTCGATCTGAAGTACACCAAGTCTCCCTCTGAAGTATTCAAACTTCACTCTGGAAAGTGGCTTGGTCAACACATCGGCTATCTGCTCGTCCGTCGCAACATACATGAGCTTCATTGCTCCTCTCTGCACCATATACCTGATATAGTGGAACTTGATCTCAATGTGCTTCGACTTGTCATGGAACACTGGGTTCTCTGACAACTTCACACAACTCTGGTTGTCACAATATATACCAGTAGCACTCAACTGGAGATCAAAAAAATCAGACAGTAGCTTCCTAAGCCATACTACCTCACAACTAGCTGAACAAGCTGCGACATACTTTGCTTCAGCTGTACTCAGTGCCACACATGACTGCTTCCTGCTAAACCATGAGATCACCCCTTATGCCATACGGAAGAAGCACCCCGAAGTGCTCTTCCGATCAATGGCACTGCCTGCCCAATCTGAATCAACATAACCCTCCATGTTGAACTTTTGATTCACCTCATACTTGAGCCCATAACCAACTGTACCCTTCAGGTACCTCAAAACATGCTTTGCAGCTATCAGGTGAACATGTCTCGGATCTGTCAGATACTGGCTCAAGGTGTTCACTGCAAAGCAAATGTCTGGTCGTGTATTCGTCAGGTACATCAAGGACCCAATCATCTGACGATACATTGTCATAGCATCATCCTGATGCATATTATCTGGAGCAACACCCTGAAGCTCATCATCCATGATCATACACTGCATCTGCCTGATGCATACAAAGTATCTTCCTGATACATATCATCATACATTATCTACCTGATCATACAATGTATCTACCTGATACATATACAAATACATGTTCCACCTGATCATATAATGTATCCACCTGATACATATACAGATACATACACATGATCCAACTGATCATATCCAGCATCCAACATGATGCATATACAAATACATATAAATGATCCAACTGATCATATCCAGCATCAACATGTGCATACATACATAAATGATCCAACTGATCATATCCCGCATCCAACATGATGCATACATACAACCTAATACTAGGAACATCAGTATATACATTATTAAACAATCAAATATGCAAGGAATGATAATTCAAATACTTATCTTTGTTTATTTGTTGGGTTGACTCCCTCTCAGTCTTTGCTTCCTTTCTGCAACTCCATTCTGATGTGAATTGTGAGAAGTGGTCAACTCCCTCTAAATATCTGCATCCTTGCAGAAACTATTGAAGTGTGCTCCCTTTTGATCTTTGCTTCCTGGATTACCTGTCCTTGAACTTATATCCATCCTTAATCACTATGCATGCTTATTAGTATCATCATTGTGTTATCCTCGAGGTCTCATACATAATCACACATTCATTAGTATAATCTTAATGCTATCAAAACACAATAATCTTAAACATGTATAGTCATGATCATTTCAAACACAGATAATAAACATCAGTATTCAAGGTTTCGGTGAAGACTTCTTTTACTCATGCATATTCTTATTTGACTATAGGACTCTTCTAGTTAGTCAAATCATCAATCAAGATAAGAGACATAATATGCATAAACCTTTGATTACTTACATTTCTAACTTTATGAATAACCATAACCAATCATACCAAGTATACTTATGTAAGGGATCCTAACACAAGCTAAGATTCTAACTTGATATAGGAAAAACATACATGGATTACTATGTTAGCTAGTTATGTTTAACATACCCGCATGATGTCTTTTGGTTCTCTTTTAATGACTTGTGCTAGTAACCTGCATGTCTCATAAATTGACCATTGTAGAACCAAGTTATACATACCTCATAATTAGATCTTCTAATGGATGAATCTTTGTCTTCATGTCACCATGATCATATGTTGTTGAAGTAGAACAAGATTTATCTTTCTTGGTGTACCTTTCATGTTAGTGAACAACATAAACCTCATACAACATCACAATGCATTAGTACAATCATAAATGTCGTAACCCTAATCAACGAGTGTCTTCTATGCGTTCATCCTTTTACTAGGGTGATAAGACAAGTCAAAAATTAAACAAGATTGTACTAGCCTTAACAATACGAAGACAAACATATCATAAACTTAATCATGAACAGATTTCATAACATACCTGTTGAGATTGCTTGTAATCTTCTTATGTAAGGCCTCAGCCTCATCTCCCTCTGAAACAGGAACTTCTTCACTTATGCAGGTGACCAATCCATTCTCTTCTAGGATTGACCCAATCTAATTGATTTGCAGAAATTGGATCTGGAGCTGGATTAGGGTTTGTCAGAGAAACCCTAAAAATTCAAACTTTGAATTTCAAATTTCTGAAAGGATAAAAAGATGCACCTTGATGAGTTGATCAACCTGGTATACTCATAATTTGAAAACTGCAAAGTTTCACCCCTCAAAATTACCTTTTAAATTTCTGGATTCACTAGAGACGACACTGAATTAGGGTTTGAGTTTCCCGGAGCTTCACCCAACCAAAAGATTTGATTCAAAGCTCTAAGATTCAATTTTTCTAAGGAGCTTCTAGCTGTGGTCACAGATTTCCAAAATTCCAAGTTTTGCAAAAGCCCTAATTTTCCATCTTTCCGATCAAAGTCCCGAACTGAGGTTTGATCAAACCCGGCCTTCTTCCCAACCAGAAAGTCTGATCTTGGTCTCTAAATTTTTATTTTGATGAGTAGCATCCAGCCATGGTCTCCGATTATGAAAAATCCAACTTTCTCCGAAACCCTAAATTCCGGAAGCCATGAATGATGGTGCTCAAAAATAATTCTGTTTTGACAGAAATATGTACCTGATTGTTTCTGGTGTAACTACGAACTTTTCGATCCACAGGGTTTGAAAATTTTTCCTGTGATATCCTGACCTGTCATATTTCTAACCCCATAGGTCTGACCTCAAATGGATTCTCTGAGAGACAGTTATTCCAAGTGTCGCAACGTGACCTGTTTATGGTATAAAACAAGAGAGCGAAATTGTACGGCATGCCACGTGTCACTGGAAAACCTTCGACCTCTGAAACGTTACCTGAGAAAGTACAGTCCGTGCATGACCTACCACTTTTTATGAAATTTCATTTGGAGCTTCCTACCCCAAGTTATGACCTTTTTTTCAAGGTCATATGTTTATGACTGAGATTTGGAAGAGGCATAAACCCTATATTGTACAAATCATAACTCACAAAGTACAACAAATTAGAGGTTGTCCTTTGGACAAAGGGTACATGGGGATCTGATATTCGATCTGTAAAATTTTCAGATCCTGAAACCTTGCCGAAATATATTTATAGTGAAAATTATACGATGACTGTTTTTTTCTATATCAAGCCCTAGCTTTACAAGTGTACAATATCTTCTCCTCAGGCTAGATCTGATACCATGTTAGTTTTTCAGAATTTACTTCAATCTGATATAGGATATGAACTGAGAGAACAACATGTACAACATATCAATCATGGACACAATAACGCAAGCACACAAGAGACATAGAGTTTACTTGGGGAAAACCATAAAGGTGAAAAACCCCAATAACTTCCTCAGAGATAGATAGAGCAATGATACAACCCAAGCATAAGAGGTAGACTCCTAGCAGCAAGTTCTCCTCCTCCACAAGTGCGTCACTCCCTCATGATTGCATGAGTGAGAAGTGAATGATCAAATAGAGTGCCTCCCGCACTCTATTTATACTTGACTTGACTTGCCTAATAACCTTTACTAGGTCAGCCTTAACTTAACCACATAACATAATGCTGACTGGGCCGACCCCCAATAGAGTGGTCTAATAACCCTTTGACCCACATGACTCATACAGGGCCGACCCCAACAAGGTGGTCTAATAACCCATCAAGTATAAATTACGACACTTACAATATAAATGACGACACTTCCGCGTAGAGGAATAATAACCTCTCTATAAGAATACAATACATATATGAAATACATTCCGAAGTTATATATACATCAACATTTTTCAGTCTGTATACTCTATGTCCTTGTCCTGGAACTTCATAGCCTTGTGGCTGCTCCACATATACTTCTTCCTCCAAATATCCATTTAGGAATGCGGACTTCACATCCATTTGGTAAACAGACCATTTCTTTTGTGCTGCGATGGCCATAACTGTTCTGACAATATCCATTCGCGCTACAGGTGCACAAGTTTCATTGAATTCTATGCCAGGTTGCTGTGTAAATCCTCTTGCTACCAATCTCACCTTGTGCTTCTGCACATTTCCTTCAACATCTTGCTTGGACTTATAAATCCATTTGACGCTTATCACATCCTTCTCGATAGGGACATCGACTAATTCCCACGATTGATTTTTCTCAATGCATTCTATTTCTTCATCCATAGCTTGTGCCCAGACTTTATCTTCTATAACTTCTTCAAATGTTAGCAGATCATTAACTTGAGAAAATAATGCAAAGCATGAGAATGAATTAGGTGTACCAGTCTCATATATCTCACGCAGACTTCTTTTCCTTGGCGGAGTTGCTGGTGTCTAACTGTGCGAACTGCTTGATGGAATTTTCTGCGCACTTGGTGTGCTTGACGGAGTTGCTTGTGCTGCAACTGGTGTTGGAGTACCTTGTGCTGAAACATGTCACGTTGTCCTGGGAGTAGATGGAGCTGTGACATTCTAATTTACATGTGGTGTCTCAACCACATCTTCTACGATGTCATCATGTAACACGATTTTCACATTCTTTTCCACAGTTCCATCCCATGCTTTATTTTCAACAAACTGAACATCGCGACTGACAATAACTTTTCTTGCGACAAGATCATATAGCTTATATGATTTTGTGTCTTTAGAATAACCAATAAAAATGCATTTCTGTCCTTTATTGTCTAATTTTCTTCTTAGATCATCTAGAACATGTGCGTATGCTACACACCCAAAAACTTTAAAATGTGAAACACTATGTTTCATACATGTCCATGCTTCCTGCGAAACTTTGTTCTTCATGCTCTTCGTCGGACATCGATTCATGATGTATACCGCAGTTGCCATTGCTTCAGCCCAGTATTCATTCGACAGATGCACCGCTGCCAACATACTGCGCGACATCTTCATAATGGTTCTGTTTTTCCGCTCTACGATGCCATTCTGCTGCGGTGTGTACCACGCAGTGAACTACCTGTGTATGCCATGATTTTTACAAGTTTTAAGAAATAATTTGAAGCATACTCACCACCTCTATCTGTTATTAATATCTTGATGCTGTAACCACTTTGTTTCTCCATGAGTGCCTTGAACTGCTGAAAACAATCAAACACATCAGATTTGTGTTTCAGAAAATAGAACCATGTTTTTCTTGTGAAATCATCAATAAATGTGAGAAGATAAGTGCATCCTCCCATGGATTGTGTTTACATCGGTCCACAAATATCGGAGTGCACAATTTCAAGTGGTGTGCGAGCTCTGTATGACTTTCCAACTGGAAAAGTCTCTCTGTGTTGTTTTCCAAATATACAGCGTTCACAAATTCTCTCTGGTTTTTCAATCAATGGTAATCCTTTCACCATGTCCTTTGTGTGCAGTAGCTTCATCCCACCAAAATTCATATGTCCAAATTTGAAATGCCATGACCAGGATTCATCCTTGATTTCTGTCTGAAACGTAGCTTGTATTGCACTGCCTTTTTCTTCCTTGTCATAGTGAACTTCTACTTCTTTGCTTTTTGCTTTAAACGCAGTTCCATAATTTCCATTCTGACTTCGATGAACAACTTGAGTTGTTTTTCCTTTTATGATTGGTGTAATCCTTAAAGGAAACAAGCGATTGCTTGTCATCTGCACTTCAACTATCAATTGATTGCTTGGATATTTATCTTTGATCAGACAACGCTTTCCTATCATATGGATTATGTAACCTTTTTCCATCAATTGTCCAGTGCTCATCAAATTATGCTTCAAATCTTGAACATAATAAACATCAGACATATATTTCTGCTCCCCCTGTTTTGTTAGAATATCAACAGTACCCTTACCCAAAACAGTGACTTGAAAATTATTTCCAAGTGTGACATCAGTTTGAACTGATTTATCGAGACTAGAGAACAAATTTATATTAAGTCATGTGATTGCTATAGCCTGAGTCTAAATACCATATGTCATTTGGACTTTCTTAGACAACAATTTATTTTAGTGGGGATGCACATGCCAAGAACAGTGAGTTGTTCATAGCATTCTTGTTGCTTGATTGAGCTTCACCTTGCTTTCCTTTGTCATACTGCTTCTTCCTGCATTCATATGCGAAGTGTCCATTCTTCTTACAGTAATGACATTGAATTTTTTATTTATCATACCTTTGTCCACTTGATTGACTGGGGATCTGATCCTGACTTCTTCCTGCAACATGTGCAGGGCTACTGCTACGACCTCCTCTGAAAGAACTTCGAGCTCTGCCTCTAGACTTTGATTTTCCTCTGCCTCTTCCGCGATTTATGGATGACTATGATACGAATGCACCTTCCAGCGATGTATCTGAACCTCTGATTCTATGTTCATGATTAAGTAATGAGGCTTGCAACTCATCAATAGTAAATGTCAACAGGTCTTTGTTTTCCTCCAGTGTCACAACTAAAGGTTCAAAGTTCTTTGGCAGAACTCTAAGAACTTTTTCAACAACTCTTTGATCAGTTAGAGTTTCTCCATGAGACTTTATTTGATTAACCAGACCAATAATGTGAGTATAGAATGAGTCTACTGACTCTGTATTTTTCATTGACGGAGATTCAAAATATCTTCTAAGAATTTGAAGTTTCGCAGTCTTTACCTTGTTCAAACCTTGATATGATGTTTCCAACGTGTCCCATGATTCCTTAGCTGATTGCGCTACTGCTACTCTTGGGATTATGGATTCATGTGTCGCTTGATGTATGTGGAACAACGCCTTTCCATCTTTCTTCCTCTATTTCTTCAGAACATCCTCCTCATCTTGTGTGAGATTGTTGTATGCTACTAGGTCGGCTGGTTCTGCATAGCCATGCTGGACTATTTCCCATACATCTTGACCTCTAAACAAAGCTTTATAGTTAGCGACCAATATTCATAATTTTTTCCTGAAAATATTGGAGTTTGCAAATTACCAGAAGTGGAAGCCATCACTTTTTCATTTTTGTAAATAAAATTCTTACTTGTCGTAAACCAAGCTCTGATACCAGATGAAGGGAAAAGCACACCACAGCACCGCACAATCAATTTGAAAATTAACTGCGCAGTAAACAAATCTTTCCTTGCACTGTAGACTTTGACGGAAACCCCAACTTAGCAACAAACTTTCACTTCGCCAAACAATTACTTCATGAATATTACCTTTGCGGAACTTTACTTTGCAACACTTGATGTTGCACCAAATTTCATTCACACCTATGCGATATGCGATATGCTTAACCTTGCAAAAAGCAATACTTTGCCGACTTCTTGATATGAAGATATATTTTACTTCGCATAACTTTGTAACTTCGCGACAGGCTTGCTAACACCAACAAACCTATTCTTAAGCAAACATTTCAATAAAGTATCCCTTGCCAAAACATAAGAATGGAAGAGTGAAGATTATGCTGAAGTTACTCCGCATTAAACTAAAACATTACTGCTGTGAAATACTTGGAATTCTTGATTTCTTCTACCGACAGTAAATGTAAACAACATTTACACAGATGAATATGAAGAAGATGTGTGACATGTGATAACCACCATTCTTGAGAATGAACACAAAATAACTATTGACTTATATATTACCACAGCAAAAACAAGTAACATTGCCGCACTATAGAGAGATGGCAAATACTTCAATCTTTCACCATTTTACGTAGAGCTTGGGCTCCTCATACATTTCACGATGAACTTCTTCTTCACCTGTCACTTCTACATCTCTTCTCATCTTTTTTTTACTTCTGAGATTGATTTACATTTATACATAAACTTGGGATCGCTTCGTCCGGAAGCTATTGAACTTCATTAAAGACAATAATAAATTTCTACCTAAGAAATTCAACTTGCGAACTATTAATGCGGTTACATAAATGCAAACATGACATGCGCCAGATTGGATGAGAACTTACTGACATACTGACATCGCGATATCGCGCTAACACAAAAGATGGCTGACAGGGTGACTGGCAGAGACGGCGTAGATCAGATACGCTATCGACTCATAAATTACAATATTTCCAACATTTTTCTCGTGACAGACCCTATAATTGATCTCTATGATGTTAAATATTATCCCAAATGGAACACAGGCACTGCTAACTTATATTGATTAAATTATATCTTGAATAACACCCCCTTGGAGAAACTAAGAGCGAAAATTAGAGCGAGAACGTTCTACAAAACAAAAGTAGTGTTTCAACCCAACAACTTGATAGATCATGAGAATAATTATTGAGAATAGCATACAACTTCTCAAGATGATTTATTATAATGAAATCAATTTGGTGTATTTTCAAAGCTTTACCATAATATGGGGAAAGATGGCGGCCATATCCAAACCCACCTCTGTAATTCCAAGAATTCAAAAACTTCATCAGACAAAGAATTATGTTTACCATTTTATACAACTAGCTTCAAAAATGGAGGAATCTGTAATTATATGGACACTTATTTGGGATTTTCCTATTACATCTCTTCTAATTATTTGGGTCCCACCTCTTCCTGCCCTGCATTTCCTCTGACTTCTTTCTACTCTCTTCGGCAAATACAACAGCAATCTCTCGCCCGAGAAGAATCTGTCTATCCATGTGATATTTTGCTTCTGCTGCATCTTCGGGATCATAATACTGCACAAAACCAAAACCACAAGGCTCTCTGCAGGAAAAACAAAAAATTAATTATAGCATGGACGAACAAAAATAAAATGACCATATCTCATAAAATGTCATGTTAAAAAATGTAGCACTTGAAGAGCCCAGAGATCCGTTCAAATTCTCCACAAAAAGCATAACACGCATGCACCAGAAAAGTCTGGTGAGACTCTGTTGACAACTCTTAGTTGCTAATCTTCTCAAAATGTTATTATTGGACACTAGGTCAGTTATGTGATTCAGACTTCAACTTTGGTCCAAATCTTCTCTTCTCTTCTTCTATTCTTCTCTTCTCACCACCAGTTATCTTCATTCAACCATCTTCTCTTGAATAAAACTAAGACAAGCCCTGCTCTACAACCTTACAAAAGTCAACTTGTTAAATATGCATGTAGAGTAAGTTTATGAAGATTTTTTATTACCCAAAAAAACTGCACATCATTGCTTGCTAATGCTTCATTATAAATTAAAATGCATCAATCAAGAATAAATAACAACACACCACCAGTTGTACATCACTAATCTTCCATAATATACGCAAATGTTGCAATATACATAAGAATAGTTGATAGGTTCTAGTCGTGTGAACTACCATGGATTCAATTCATACATAGCATAGACTTGAATTTCTATGCACAATAATAAGAAACTGGATCTTGACTCCACTATAAATTTTGTAAACATACTTTACGGCAATGAATATCATACACCAATAACATGAGAAATTATACAATAGAGAACAAACCCCGGTGCTTTAAACTTACCCTGTATAATAGTCTCTCGAGAGATAAATGTCTTTGATAGGCCCAAACTCCCTAAATGGGCCTCAATGGTCATCTGGCCTACAAAAATGCAACTGTATTAAAATATGCAATGCTCAACTTATAAACATAAAGATAACAGCAAATAGACAACTAAAAACAATTTCAAATCCCTTTATAATTAAATCAAGAACAATTAAAATACCTAGACATCACTCCTCACTTGTTTCCACTTGTATTAAAACATAAATTAATTCTTTGTTTCAAAGCCTCGACTAAAAAATTGCAAAATGTTTACAGAGAAAAAGAAATAGACATGGTTAAACTCATTATCAGTTCTTTCCACTTATATAAAACATAATTAAATGCTTTGCTTCAAAGCCTTGAACTAAAAAAATTGCAAAATGTTTACAGACAAAAAGAAATAGACATGGTTAAACTCATTATCATTTGTTCCCTATCATATAAAACATAATTAAATGCTTTGCTTCAAAGCCTCGAACTAAAAAAATGCAAAATGTTCTAAAGACAAAAAGATATAGACATGGTTAAACTCATTATCAATTGTTCCACTTACATAAAACATAATTAAATGCTTTACTTCAAAGCCTCGAACTAAAAAAAATTGCAAAATGTTTACAGTCAAAAGGATATAGACATGGTTAAAAATCCAAGAAGAAGTTTGCAAACATTAGTATATAAGCAGCATGCAAACTATCAAGGAGGTTCAAAATGAATCCAGTACCCTTCGCCGCACTTAATCCCTTCTAACATCACCCAAAGATAATGCAACTCCAAAACTATATATGATAAATATCTGAAACTAAAGTCACAAACTACACAACCAAAATTCATATACTACACGTCACACACCAGAAGATGTAAATGTTTTATCAAAATATACTAGCCCACGTATCTTATCCTCTCCCATATAAAAAATTGAGTTAGTTGTGGTAAAGAAATTAAAACCCCAACTTTTTCATGCTCGTATAGAAAAATTGTCATATCAGTAGCTTTGCCATGATGACATTGATCGTTGTTAGTGAAGACTTGTGTTTTTCATGTTTTATCTTGATTCCTTTTTCATGCTCATATAGCAAATTTTGCATAGCAGTAGCTTTGTCGTGACTATAATGATTGTAGTTAACGAAGTCCTAACAATGGCTTTGTCACAATGTTGTCAAGATCCTTGATGTGCTAAGCATCCACCCCCAATAATGCGTTTTATATCATCTGACATGTCAGCCCAAGTTACTAGTAGTGACAACTTTTGCTATTCAGCAACCCCCTTGCCAGAGGCACACCATCCCACTTGCCAGGGGAAACATATCACTTTTAGAGGACTTGAAGACTGGTGAGCACAAATAACAATGCCCCAACTTCACCCACCTACTAAATCCCCTATTTACCTGGATTTTGTTCTTGCTATTTTGTTTCGTTCTTTCTAGCCTCTAAAATGAGTAAGGGAAAATGCAAGTCCCAGATTAAATTAGAGAATCCTAAAAAATAAAAAAAACTGCTCTTTCCCATGTAACCTCCAGGATCATGTTTCATAATGCAGCCCAAACATTAAACGAACATTGAAACATATTTTTAACTCAAAATATAATCATCTCTGCACCTAAAGCATTACCACAGAATTTAGAAGTGCAATATTCTAGGCAACCAATAAATGAATTGAGTATTTACAATAATATATTTAGCATTTCGATAAGCTTCATAAGAAAAGATTAAAACAAATAATAAATAAATTGATTTTGAACCTTTAAAGTAAATATAAACAGGCTATCCATGTTTTTCACCAGCCAATAATTAGACCAGTCTACAACAGTTTAAAGGAAAAATAAATAATTTTAATTTACCAATTATAAATACACTACTCCTGTAAATTTCCTAAGTTTGTACATCTCTGGCATAAAAATTGGCAGTTTTTTCATACATTTCGATATTGCAAAATTAGGGCCAATCTTTGTTGCCAAATATTAAAAAGGTTCAAAATATGACTATCTTACTGTCTGTTAAAAACAAATTGGCCCAATTTACCTTCAAAACTGGTTAAATTTTACATTCTATCAAGAAAAATAGATACCCTCAAAATATTACTTTTAATAATTTAAATTTATAGCTTCTTGAGAAAAAAACTGACCTGATTTACCTTAAACCTACTTAAATTTTGCAATCTTCAAAGGAATTTTAAAGAAAAAAATACCTGCTATCCTGACGGATATTGTGAACCAACAAGGTTGTAGGACCGTCCCTCGACCGCCCACCGTAACGACCTCTTGGAGGAGGGATAGGGCGTCTTCTACGGTAATGCCCTCTTCTCGGCAGTGGGCTGTAACTCGGGCTTCTATACCTCATTTTGTACACTGAAAAATATTCGTAAACTCAATCAATATTTTAGAGGAATGTGCATCAATCTTAAACTAACTAGAACAAATTTGAGAGATGAATCAACACGGAAATAGACGGTACTCACCTGCAACAATTGGTTCCGGGAGGATATACGTAGAGACAGCTACTTGAACATGAAAAAAATAAGAAGATATCTAGAGAAAATGCTTGATGTAACCTAGTTCATTGCATTCGCGAGGGTTTGAAAGGCCCTTTTGGAAACCTAGGGTTTGCTCCGGACACTTGTATTATTTCAGACGATTGAGATAGCACTGAAAACCCTGTGGCTATCTTTAGCCCACCAGTATAACTAAATATAAACCGCCCACTTCCAAAGCAGTGATAGAAAACAAACTTGGATAAACCAGACACTTGACATTCATAAAACATCCATTCACAGGAAAACCCTCAACCAGTAATTCAAATCAAGCTAATGTCATGCAATCCTAACAATTTCGAGACCAATCTTTGCAAACTGAGATTTGCTCGATACTGTTAGGCTGCTCAAACCCCAAAACACATATTTGCCTAGAGTTTCTCCAGAACATATAACAACAACCACAATCCAAATACGAAGCACAAAAAATCCCAAAACCGCACGCAAGGCCTACCTCACAGTAGTTATCCCCAAAATTGTACGCAAGGCCTACCTCACAGTAGCTATCCCCTTTTTTCCCATAGCAATGCTCCAATTTTGAAAGCAATTCGGTAAGTTCTCCCTGCTATTGCAATATGCTGCAAAATCCGGCTGAATATATATCAGTAACCAACAAGAAACAAATGCATTACATCAAATTACCAAATTAAACGGGCAACACCAAATCTACCTTGCAACAACTGGAATCCAAGCTAGTAGCAAGAAACACAAACGATAAAAACAGACGTGAAGTTACAAACTTCTGCCAACCTCCAGATACAATAAAAAGAAATGGGGCCAAAAATTCTATGATACACAATACCCTGCTAGCATAAAATTCCAAATGCGCTTAAGCCATCACCTTAATTTGTAAATGCTAACACAATAGGCGCATACAACGAAGAACGAGCCCTATACATTGCTCTCCAACGTAGATGGATGCAGTAAATGCCACTGAATCCATTGTATTAAATGTGAACAGAATTGACATATACAACGAAGAAGGAGACCTGCACACCACTCCCCAATATACTATCATGATTAAAAAAGTAAACAACTTTCGTAAATCTCGTACATCACAACCAGGGACACGTGGCGAGCGGTTTCCCCACTCCAAAGATCGAGGTAGTTTAAACTTTAGATAATGAAAAAATTGAGAGAGTACTTTCAGCTTAATAGGTCGAAAATGATTACAAGATGTCATCGACATAACAAAACTCCAAGAAAAACAAAACTAAAGGAATGGCTATAGAAATAAATCTTCATCATTCAATAAAGGATAACAACTAAGAATATGCTTAGCATATTCTTTCTCATTAAATATGTGTCATGAGATGCCTAAACAAGATTAAAGTGTATCGATCCCCCAATACAAGTTGAAACAAGACGACTATCCACGTAATTAACACATACATGGAAAAAACATGGAGAGCTTTATGAGATGCGGATCCGTCTCAAAATCCTCCATTTCTCCATTTGGGTATTCATTTCTGGTCTCAAACGAAACACCCAACTGAAGATCACCCCAATGTAGAATGTAACTTTCTAGATGGTCAACCCTACATTAGAATAATAGTCTAGGAAATACCCTACTAAAATCAATTGAAATAATGTTCAAGAGAACACAAATAACATTGAAAGAAGAAACCAATTATTTCACAATAATAAAATTGTTGGAGTATCCCTACAAAGGTACCAAATCCATATTAAGTAATCTTTATATGATACCAAATGATCTTCCATGCCTTCAATCCGTACATAAACAAGAACATAAGCCATCAATATTAACACATAGCACTATCAATATTAACAAATAAAACTGTGAGATCCAGATCCGCATGTGGGTCCCCCATTTCTCTGATAGGATTCATTTGTGGCCTCGAAAGAGATACCAACAGAAGATTTATCCCCTAGTACATTTTTATCATGAAACAATTTGTGACGATTTGGCCCTTTGACGTCAGTCTCTGGCCGTGGGTCATTACATTACTCCTCCCACTGTTAAACTCCTTTCCGACATCTTGGTTCTTTCTCCGACATCTTTCTTCTTCGTCCGACATCTTTCTTGGTCCATGAAGTATACAAACAACACTGCAACCACTACATCTCCATTTTTGAATTTATTCGAAATTCCCCGAGCGCCCATCTTTCAAAACTTTCCAGCCCGTCTGCATTTTTTTTTATTGAGGTAGATGCTAGAGAAAAACAAAATTTAGTATAATCGCCCACTCAAATTTTTGTATTTGAGAAATCAAAACTAATTTGAGCCTTGTAATGGAAGTTCTTGCAGAGACATCCTCAAGCAGTATAATCGATGAAGAAGACCAGATATATCCATGGAATGCAGAGGAAGATCCAATAGAGGAAGAGGATGGCCAGCCTCTGGTAAAGAAGGTAGCTCTCATTTGAAGGGAAAAGCACATTGCCCAGTGAATTAAAATTTGACCGCGCAGTAGATGAATATTTCTTTTTCTTTTGCTACGGGACTGCGTTGTGCCTAGCAAATACTTAGTTCTAATTTATATTGCCGAACACTCCACTTCACAAATTAACTGCGCAATTCACCTTTTTACCGCACGGAGTTTCAACTGCGTGTTTCCACTTTCTACTGTGTAGTTGAATCTTCAAATAAATGCGCACTTCTCTAACTTTGCAGAACTTGACTTTGTATGGACTGCGCACTTCATACAAATTACTTTTCACACCTCTTTAACTTTATGAAGATTAACTGCGCGGTTAACTTTGAATACCTATCTAACTGCGCACAACCCAATCTTAACCAAACTTTATATTAAAACATTTCTTCTTAAAACATAAGAATGAAACATATGTTGAAGTTACTGCACGTTAAACTAGGGCATTCACCAAAGTGAAATACTTGGGAATATTGGATTGATTTACAGACCGTAAACATAAACAACATTTACACAGGTCAATTTGAAATAGATGCGCGACATGCATAAACAAACATTCTTGAGAATGAATTCACAAAACTATAGATTTATATATTACCACTGTAAAACAGAGTAACTTTGCCGCACTTACAGAGAGATGAGATTTACTTCAAAATTTCACATTCAGAGAGATTGGGCTCTTCATACACTTCACGGGTCTTTCACTTCTTCTCTTCTTCACTCCTCTCACTCTTATCCCTATCTCTGCATCTCTATTTAATCTTTAATTATCTTCTTCTACTTATAGAGTTTCATATCAACCAACTCAAGATCGCTTCACTTAGAAGCTACAGGGTTTCATTAAAGACTATAATTCAATTCTACCTAAGAAGTTATGAGCCTGCTAAATACAAACGCGGCTACTTAAATACTAACTTGCCATGAGCCAGATTGGCTGCAAACTGACTGACTAACTGACTGACTTCTGACATTGCAGACTGACTGAGTGTCTGATAGAGCCAGCGCATATCAGATACACTATCAGCTCATTAATTATGATATTTCCAACACCCCCCCTTAATTATAAGTGGATGGGGATCATTAAAAAAATAAAATATTACAAAATATTTCAGAGCTGAAACATGCTCTGCTCATGACATAGTTCACTACGCAGAACTTGTCACACCCAAAAAACTTCGCAGAAATTGGAATGGGTCCCTTGCCAATGGTTTTGTAAATATATCTACTACCTAATCTTCAGACCTACAAAATTCTAAACAGATTTCCTTGTTGTTTATCGATTCTCTAATGAAGTGATACCTTGCGTCGATGTGCTTGGTTCTCTTGTGGAACACATGATTCTTTGACAGTGCGATAGCTGGATTGTTGTCGTAGTAAATAACTGTGGATTATTGTTGGACCTATGACAGATCACTTAACATCTTGTGCATCCAAATTGCTTGACATGCAGCGCTTGTAGCTGCGACATACTCTGCTTCTACTGAAGAAAGAGTTACTATGGGTTGTTTCTTTGAAGCCCATGATACAACACTTGTTCCTACATTAAATGTATTCCCAGATGTGCTTTTTCTTTCATCCATGTTGCTTCCATTATCGCTATCAGTGTATCCAATGAGTTTGAAATTTTCTGAGGTTGAATACAAAATACCAAAGTCTTTTGTTCCACTTACATACCTCAAAATTCTTTTACCTGCTTGCCAATGAGATTCTTTTGGAGACTCCATGAATATTGAGATTAAACTGACTCCATACATGATGTATGGCCTTGTTGTTGTAAGATACATAAGGCTGCCAACGAGCCTTTTAAACAATGTAGGATCGACATTGGATCCATCATCATCCTTGCTCAATTTCAAACCTGTTATCACTGGTGTTGGAGCTGTCTTGCAATTTAACATCTTAAATCTGTTTAAGACATCACTTGCATACTTTGACTGTGATATGAAAATGCCCTTTTCATTCTATTGGACTTCAATGTCCAGAAAATACTTCATAAGCCCCAAATTAGTCATTTCAAATTCACTTTCCATGACTATTCTAAATTCTTCTATACCAAAATCATCAGTAAATATTAAATCATCTACATAGAGTGCCCTTTTCAATTTGTATACTCTATGTCATTGTCCTGGAACTTCATATCCTTGTGGTTTCCCAACATATACTTCTTCCTCCAAATAACCATTTAAAAATGCAGACTTAACATCCATTTGATAAATAGGCCATGTCTTTTGTGCTACGATGGCCAAAACTATTCTGATAGTGTCCACTCGTGCTATAGGTGCAAAGGTTTCATTGAAGTCTATACCAGGTTGCTGAGTGAACCCTCTTGCTACCAATCTTGCCTTGTGCTTCTGCACATTTCCATCAGCATATTGCTTGGTCTTATAAATCCATTTCACGCTTATCACATCCTTGTCTTTAGGAACATCAACTAATTCCCATGTTTGATTCTTCTCAATGCATTCTATTTCTTCATCCATGCCTTGTGCCCAAACTTTATCTTCAATAGCTTCTTCAAAAGTTAGAGGATCATTAACTTGAGAAAATAATGCAAAACATGAGAAGGAATTAGGTGTACTAGTCTCATATATCTCGCGCAGAGATCTTGTCCTTGTCAGAGTTGCTAGTGTCGAACTGCGCGAGCTACGCGCACTGCTTGATGGAGTTTGTTGTGCACTTGGTGTGCTTGTTGGAGTAGCTTGAGCTGCTCCTTGTGTTGGAGTACCTTCTGTTGGAACATGCTGCGCAATCCTTGGAGTAGATGGAGCTGCGTAGTTCTGATTTACATGCGATGTCTCATCCACATCTTCTGCACTGTCATCATCTTCAACATGTGACATGATTTTCACTTTCTTTTCTACTGTTCCATCCCATGCTTCATTTTCTACAAACTGAACGTCTCAACTGATAATAACTTTCCTCACAATAGGCTCATACAACTTGCATGCATTTGTGTCTTCAGAATATCCAATAAAGATGCATTTCTATCCTTTATTGTCTAATTTTCTTCTCAGCTCATCTGGAACATGTGCATATGCTACACAACCAAAAAATTTCAAATGTGAAACACTATGTTTCATAACTGTCCATGCTTCCTGTGGAACTTTGTTCTTCATGCTCTTAGTCGGACATTGATTCATGATGTATACAGTAGTTGCCATTGCTTTAGCCCAATATTCATTTGACAGATGCATGGTTGCCAACATGCTGCGCACCATCTCCATAATGGTCCTGTTCTTCCTCTCTGCGATACCATTATGCTGCGGCGTATACCACGCAGTGAATTGTTTTTTTGTGCCATGATTTTTGCAAAAAATCAAAAAATCATTTGAAACATACTCACCACCTCTATCTATTCTTAATATATTGATGTTGTAACCACTCTACTTCTCCACGAGTGCCGTGAACTGCTGAAAACAACTAAACGCATGATATTTATGTTTTAGAAAAAAGAACCATGTTTTTCTTGTGAAATCATCAATAAATGTGAGAAGATAAGTGCATCCTCCCATGGATGGTGTTTGCATCGTTCCACAAATATCAAAGTGCACAATTTCAAGTGGTGTGTGAGCTCTGTATGACTTTCCGACTGGAAAAGTCTCTATGTGTTGTTTTCCAAAAATACAGCCTTCACAAATTCTCTCTGGTTTTTCAAGCAATGGAAATCCTTTCACCATGTCCTTCATATGTAGTAGCTTCAACCCACCAAAATTCAGATGTCTGAATATGAAGTGCCATAACCAAGATTCATCCTTCATTTCTGTTTGAAATGCAGCTTGCATTGCGTTGTCTTTTTCTTCCTCTGTGCAATGAATTTCTGCTTCTTTGCTTTCTGCTTTGAACATAGATCCATAATTTTCATTCTGTCTTTCATGAACAACTTCAGTTGTTTTTCCTTTTATGATGGGTCTTACCCTCAAAGGAAACAAGCAATTGCTTGTCATATGTACTTCATGAATTAACTGATTGCTTGGATATCTATCCTTGTTCACACAATGCTTCCCTATCATGTGAACTCCGTAACCTTTTTCCATCAGCTGTCCTATGCTCATCAGGTTATGCTTCAAACCTTGAACATAATACACATCAGGCATAAATTTATGCTCCCAATGTTTGGTTAGAATATCAACAGTACCCTTACCCAAAACAGTAAGTTGAAAATCATTTCCAAGTGTGACATCAATTTGAACTGAATTATCTAGACTAGAAAATAGATTTAAATTACCAGTCATATGATTGCTACAGCCTGAGTCTAAATACCATATGTCATTTGGACTTTCTTGGACAGCATTGCATTCCAGTGGAGATGCACATGCTAAGAATAGTGAGCTGTTCGAAGTGTTGTTGTTGCTTGACTAAGCTTTACCCTGCTTTCCTTGGTCATACTGCTTCTTCCTGCATTCATATGCGAAGTGTCCAAACATCTTACAGTAATGACATTGAATTTTTTATTTATCATACCTCTGTCCACTTGGCTGACTGGGGGTCTGATTCTGGCCTCTACCAGTGACATGCGCAGGACTGTTGCTGCGACCTCCTCTGAAAGAACTTCGTCCTCTGCCTCTAGAGTTTGATCTTCCTCTGCCTCTTCCACGACTTATGGATGACTGTGCTGCGAATGCACCTTCCAATGATGTATTTGAACCGCTGATTCTATGTTCATGATTGAGTAATGAGGCTTGCAACTCATCAATAGTAAATGTGGACAGATCTTTGTTTTCCTCCAAGGTCACAACTAAAGATTCAAATTTCTTTGGCAGAACTCTAAGAACTTTTTCAACAACTCTTTGGTCACTTAGATTTTCTCCATGGGACTTTTTATTTGATTAACCAAACCAATGACACAAGTATAGAATGAGTCTACTGACTTTGTATTTTTCATTGACAAAGATTTAAAATCTCTTCTAAGAATCTGAAGTTTAGCAGTCTTTACCTTGTTTAAGCCTTGATAGGAAGTTTCCAGTGTGTCCCACGCTTCGTTAGCTGACTGCGATGCTACTACTATTGGGAGTATGGACTCAGGTGTTGCTTGATGTATCTGGAACAATGCTTTTCCATCTTTCTTCCTCTGTTCCCTCAGGACATCCTTCTCAGCTTGTGTGAGATTGTTTTATGTTGCTGCATTTGTTGGTTTTGCATAACCATTCTGGACTATGTCCCATACATCTTGACCTCTAAACAAATCCTTCATAGTTAGAGACCAATATTCATAATTTTTACCAGAAAATATTGGGGTTTGCAAATTACCCGAAGTGGAAGCCATTCTTAATCACTGTTCCCTTATGTAAATATAATTTCTACTTTCCGTAAACCAAGCTCTGATACCAGATGAAGGGAAAAGCACACCGCGCAGTGAATTAAAAATTGATTGCGCAGTAGATGAATATTTCTTTTTAATTTTCTATGGTACTGCGTTGTTCCTAGCAAATACTTAGTTCTAATTTATATTGCCGAACACTCCACTTCACAAATTAACTGCGCACTGCACAATTCAACTTTTACTGCGCAGAGTTTCAGCTTCACGTTTCCACTTTCTACTGTGCAGTTGAATCTTCGCATAAATGCACACTTCTCTAACTTTGCAGAACTTGACTTTGTATGGACTTCGCACTTCATACAAATTACTTTTCACACCTCTTTAACTTTACGAAGATTAACTGGGCAGTTAACTTTGCATACCTATCTAACTGCGCACAACCCAATCTTAAGGAAACTCTATATTAAAACATTTCTTCTTAAAACATAAGAACGAAACATATGTTGAAGTTACTGCGCGTTAAACTAGGGCATTCACCACGGTGAAATACTTGGGAATCTTGAATTGATTTACAGACCGTAAATGTAAACAACATTTACACAGGTCAATATGAAATAGATGCACGGCATGCACATAAACAAACATTCTTGAGAATGAATTCACAAAACTATAGATTTATATATTACCACTGTAAAACAGAGTAACTTTGTTGCACTTACAGAGATATGAGATTTACATCAAAATTCACATTCAAAGAGCTTGGGCTCTTCATACATTTCACGAGTCTTTCACTTCTTCTCTTATTCACTCCTCTCACTCTTATCCCTATCTCTGCATCTCTATTTAATCTTTAATTATCTTCTTCTACTTATAGAGTTTCATATCAACCGACTCAAGATCGCTTCACTTGAAAGCTACAGGGTTTCATTAAAGACTGTAATTCAATGCTACCTAAGAAGTTATGAGCCTGCAAAATACAAACGTGACTACTTAAATACTAACATTCCGTGAGCTGAATTGGCTGCAAACCGACTAACTAACTGACTGACTTCTGACATTGCAGACTGATCGAGTGTCTAACAGAGCCGGCGAATATTAGATATGCTATTAGCTCATTAATTATGATATTTCCAACATCATTGTTCCTACAATGGATGATCCAAGACTTCCTGTCATGACTTTCAGGATGTGGGTTCTTGGAATCTTGGCATGTGTCGTATTGTCATTTCTAAATCAGTTCTTTTTCTATAGAACAAAGACCCTCACAATTATTGTGATCTCTGCTCAGATTGCTGTCCTTCCTCTTGGTTAGCTAATGGCATCAACATCAATTATATTAACCACGAAAATGTTCATTTAGGGAGGAGATGGGAGTTCATGCTGAATTCAGAGCCCTTTAATATGAAAGAGCATGTTATCATGACAATCTTCGCTAATGTAGGGGTAGGAAGTGTGTATTCCCTTCACATTGTCAGTGCTGTCAATATTTTCTACAAGAAGAGGCTGGACTTTTTCATTGTATTGGTGTTTCTAAAGCACTTGTACTCAAGTCAGTCATTTCTTGATGGTTTAGATGAATTAATTCAAGATCGAGCTTTACCCGGCTCTATCATGCGCCGAGAGAGGGATCAAATATTTCTAGGTGCAAACCTTGCTTCAACTTTTGCACTCCAAAAAGGGGTTTGCACCTTGAAAGATTTGATCCCTCTCGGCTCATGATAAAGCCAGGTAAAGCTGGATCTAGGTTGGTTGCAGTTGCAAGAAATTGGATCCAATTTATAATGATCATCATTATGTTTTATATGAACTTGATCCTTTGATTTCTATAAAAAATATGAAAGATGTTTTTTATTCCATCATAATTCCATAATTATTTTAATTTTTACCCTTAATTGCTTTCATATTTAATATTTAATGATAATACAATATAGTGATGATATCAACCTCTGTCACGTACCCATGAAAGTATTCAAACAATAACTCATTCGATCGTTAATTATCCATCCATGTGTTTGTTGTTGATATGTACATGCAAAATGGCTCTCGAACCTATTTGATGATGGTCCATTGTTATAATATGTTCAACCTACCAAGCTGCGATGTTGTCAACAACTGTCCTAGAATATGCCCTGTCAAACTGCCAAATGCCTATTGACTACTAGAACGGTAACCATTTCCTATCGAGTATGTGTGCCTAAAACCTATTGTCAACCTCCATGCATGTTTCTTTAAAAACATTATGCCAATGCACCACTTTTCTTTTGTCTTTATCACAATGAAATAAGACATGGGGCACCCAAACCCTAATATGAACAAATTGTACAGATTTTTTCATTCACCTAAGACTTCATCTCTGGTGGTTCCCTAGGTTTTATTCAGTGGAGATTGTGATAGCATTGGAGCATCTACACAATTAGGGCATAACCTACATACATCTCAAACCATCCACCAATTTTCTTCCTACCAATCAAATTCACCGTGTGCTCTCCTTGCTTTCACATTACCGCGCAAGGCTATTGAATCTATGCTAGCCAGATTACAGTCTTCTTTAATTATATAGTCAAGTATAAGACATGTTGAAGAGCTATAGCTACGTTCTAATAAATATAGAAAATGCATTGTTCTTAACTACACCATGGTTATCCCGTGCTAGCAAACACTCGAGGTTCTCTATAGTAGCCAAGTCACCTTTTTGTTTGGCAAGCAGTTGTGATCTCTCAATGCCTCTTCTCTTGTTCATGCGTGCTGCGAATTACACTAGCAACAACTGCATTTTTAAATGTGGTTGATATTCGTCGATCTACGTATATCAACAATGATCACATATATAAAAGTGGTTGATATTCTCCGATCAACAAATATTAACCACATTTTAAAATGTGGTTGTTGCTAGTAGGCAGTGAGCGCAACCAAGAAATACTAAAATAAAAATAAACAAAATTAAATTAAAGTAAATTAAAGTAAAGTAAATAAAATAAAATAAATAAATAAAAACAAAGTAAAATAAATAAAGTAAAATAAAGAATAAAAAATAAATAAGTGGAAATAAAATAAAATAAAGAAATAAAAATAAACTAAATTAAATAATAAAAAATAAAGTAAAGTAAAGTAAAAATAAAAAAAAAATAAAAGAAAGAAGAAAAAAAAAATATATATATATATATATATAAAAGTAAAAAAAAATTAAATAAATAAAAGTAAAATAAAAAATAAAATAGTAAAATATATTAAATAAAAAGTCAACCATGGTTGGCTATGGTCGGCAATGGTTGAATTTGGTTGACCATGGTTAACCATGCTTCACTATAGTTGACTTTGATTGACTATGGTTAGCTATAGTTGGCCATGGTTGACCATTTTTTACTATGGTTGTATTTAGTTGAATATGGTTGACTTTTATTGACTATGATTAACGACGGTTAACTGTCGTTGACTAATTCTATGGTCGACTATGGTTTCCCATGGTAGGCTATGGTTGTCCATGGTTGACCATGGTTGACTATGGTTTCATTTGGTTGACTTTGGTGAACCATTGTTGACTATGGTTGTCTTGAATCCATGGTTGACTTGAATCCAAAACCACATTTTCAAAAGTGGTTGATTGATTTTGAAACATGGTTGAATTCATTCCACAGTTGAATTGTAGGTAATGTTGACTTCAATCCATAAATAGAATTTAAGCAAGGTTGACTTCAATCCATAGTTGACTTTTATGCAAGGTTTCCTTAAATCAAAGGTCGACTTAAACCCATATTTCACTTCAATCCATAGTTGAATTAAAAGCGAGGTTGACTTCAATCCATATTTTACTTAAATCAAAGGTTGAATTCAATCCAAGTTTGACATTAATCCATGGTTGGTTTCGATTCATTGTTGAATTAAATCGATGGTTGAACTCAATCCATAGTTAACTTCAATCCAAGGTTGACTGCAATCCATAGTTGCCTTTTAAGCAAGGTCAACTTCAACCCAAGGTTGAATTCAATCCAAGGTCGAATTCAATCCATATTTGACTTTTAAGCAAGGTCAACTTCAACCCAAGGTTGAATTCAATCCAAGGTCGACTTCAATCCATAGTTGACTTTTAAGAAAGGTTAACTTCAACACAAGGTTGAATTCAATCCAAGTTCGACTTCAATCCATAATTGAATTCAATCTAAGGTTGAATTCAATTCAAGGTTTTCTTCAAACCATAATTAAATTTTAATGAACATTGACTTCAACCCATGGATTGAATTCAACCTTGAGTTGAAGGCAAACTTAATTTTCAGAAGGAAAACTTGATCTTTTGAAGGTTGACTTTGAACCATAGTTGACTTCAACGCACTGTCACATTTTGTAAAGTGGTTGACTGACCGTAAAAAATGGTTGAATTCAATCGATAATTAACTATTGAGTAAGGTTGAAATCAGTCCATAGTTGACTTTTAATCAAGGTTTACTTCAAACTATATTTGACTTCAATTCACAATTGACTTGTAAGCAAGGTTGACTTTAATCCAGTGTTGACTTCAATCCAAGAATGAATTCAATCCAAGATAGACTTCAATTCACGGTAGACTTAAATCTATGGTTGACTTCAATCCATGGTTTACTACAATTCATAAATGACTTCAATCCATAGTTGACGTGAATCGAAGGTTGACTTGAATCGAAGGGTGGATTCAATCCAAGTTAACATCAATCTAAGGTTGAATTCAAACCAGAGTTGAATTCAAACCATAATTGACTTTTAATCAAGGTTGACTTCAATCCAAGCTTATCTTCAATCCATGGTTGATTTCAAACCATGGATTGAATTCAACCTTGGATTGAAGTCAAGCTTGGATTGAAGTTTATTTAGATTGTAGTCTAGCTTGGCTTGAAGTTAACCTTGGATTGAATTCAACCTTGACTTAAAGTCAACTATGGTTTGAATGTAGAGTTTGAACCATTTTTTACTTTAATCCATAACCACATTTTTAAAAGTGGTTGATTGAATTTGAACTATGGATGACTTCAATCCCTAGTTCACTTTTAATCAAGGTTTTTTTCAATCCATAGTTGAATTATAAGTAAAGTTGACTTCAATCAAAGGTCGAAATCAATCCAAGGTTGACTTCAATCTAAGGTTGGCTCCAATCCATAATTGACTTCAATATATAGGTGACCTTTAAGCAGGGTTGACTTGAAGCCAGGGTTGAATTCCGACAATAATAGACTTCAATCCGAGATTGACTTTAATCCAATGTTGGCTTCAATCCATTGTTGACTTTTAAGCAAGGTTGACTTAAACCCAAGACTGACTTAAATCAATGGTCGATTTTAATCCAATGTTGACTCTAATTCATGGTCAACATCAATCTAGAGTTGACTTCAACCCAAGCTTAACTTCAAATCATAGTTAACTTTTAATCGAGGTTGACTTCATTCCAAGGTTGACCTTAATCCATTGACGACTTCAATTCAAGGTTGAATCAAAGATTGACTTCAATCTATTAATAATATTTATATTGATGGCTTCAATCAATTAATAATGTTAATATTAATGACTTAAATCCATGGTTGACTTCAATCCATAGTTAGCCTTAATCTATGATTGAATTCAATCCAACGTTGACTTTGAACCATGGTTTACTTAAATCCAAAACCACATTTTGAAAAGTGGTTGATTGACTTTGAAGCATATTTGACTTTTGAGCAACGTTGACTTCAATCCATAATTGAATTTTAAGGAAGGTTGACGTTGAACCATGGTTGACTTTGAATCCATGGCAGAGTAGGCTATTGTTAATTTTGTTTTTCGTGGTTGCTTTGGTTGACTTTTGGTTGGACATAGTTGACTTTGGTTGACCATTAATTATTGTTAAGGGTTTACTATGTTTGAGTATGGTTGAATTTTTATATACCTCAATCGTTATATAACCATATTAATCCATGGGCATGGTTTTATCATGGGCATATTGAACTGTTATGTACCTCAATGGTTATATCACATTTGCATGTTCATGAGGGTGTTGTTAGAGTAAAATAATTGTCTTAATGGTTACCTTGAATTCTTAAAATTGATAACCAATAAAAGTGTACATTGTCACTTTTCAATATTGAATAGATTAAGTAAAGTATTTGAACTTCAAATAAATTTAATTATTTATATTTACCTACTTTTCATATAAATAATATAATTATTGAAAAATTCAATATTATTTAATTAATTATGTAGTTTAAAACTAAATTTGATAGGAAAAGTATATATACTATAATGTTTACACAATTTTTTATATATAGTATATTGTTTACACAATTTTTTATGTATAGGATAAATTTAAATATTTTAATGGTTAATATAGTTGATATTAAAATATGACAGTGTACGCTTTTACAAATAATCCAATATAAAATAGAATTACTTGTAATATTCATATTTCTTTTATACTATTTAATATTTTTTTATAAATCTATATATTATAATTTTTTAGGCTATTAACTTTAAATTAAAAATTAAAATTCATTTTTAATATTGTCAAACTAAATTATTTAAAGTTCAAATGTTTTAGTAGATAAAGTGGATATTGAAATATAATATTGTATACATTTTATTATAATTAAAATATTATATTAAATATTATAATGTAAATTTGAATTACTTAATTTTATTTCTTACAATGTCCACTTAATGTTGTAATTTAATTTTTTAAATAATTTTCACATATTATTTTATTTCTTATTTATATTTAATTAATTTTTTATAATTTTTTTTATAAAAATTTCAAATTAGTCAAATACAATTTGCATATGACTACTTTGTATTATAAAATTTATCATAATTTGTTTTATCATATATAATTTATAACAATTTTTTTTATCATATATAATACACATAGTTGAAATATTCGGTTGAAAAAAAACATAGTTGAAATATATGTTCCTCATTCATTAACCAACATGGCTAGAAGGCATCATGTTAATAAGAGAGAAACGTTCTTTTTCTTGTTTGAAGTGAACTCTCTACTCTTGCATTGACACAGATTCAAATAAAAGATATTATTTGAATAATGCAGTGAAAGAATAATATATTAAAATATGTAATGTTTTATATTTACCTATTTATTATTGAAAAATTTAATATTATTTAATTAATTATGTAATCTAAAATTAAATTTGATAGGGAAAGTATATATAGCATAATGTTTACACAATTTTTTATACAAATCTATATACTTTATTTTTTTTAAACATATTAGAGTATTAACTTGGAAATAAAAATTGAATTATATGTTTCTAATATTATCAAATTAAATTATTTAGAATTTAAATACTTTAGTAAATGTAATCCTATTTAAATGTTACATTATATACTTTACTCTAATTTAAATGTTATATTAGATGTTTTAATACGAATTTGAATTAGTTTTACTATAATTTTAGTTAATATAATTTAAACACACATATTTTTTATAATGTTTATGTGTATTTTTATAATCAATGATCTTACATTAATTAGGAAAAGTAAAAATTGTTACGATTTAAAATAAAATCCATACATATTTCTTATAATGTTTATATATATTGTATTTTTTTTCTAAATCATGCAAGAATATTAACTTTTAATTGAAAATTGAAATTTATTTTCAATATTATCAAATTAAATAAATTTAAATACTTTAATGATTAATATAGTTGATATTAAAATATGACATTGTACACTTTTACAAATAATCCAATATAAAATAGAATAAAATAGAATTACATCCAATATAAAATAGAGTAAAATAGAATTACTTGTAATATGCATATTTTTTTTATACTATTTAATAATGTCTTTTTATAAATCTTTATATTATAATTTTTTAGGGCATTAACTTTAATTAAAAATTAAAATTCCTTTTTAATATTGTCAAACTAAATTGTTTGAAGTTCAAATGTTTTAGTAGATAAAGTGGATATTGAAATATAACATTGTATACATTTTATTATAATTAAAATATTATAATGTAAATTTGAATTATTTAATTTTATTTCTAACAATGTCCATGTAATGTTGTAATTTAATTTTTTAAATAATTTTTATAGGAAAAGTATGAGCCCAATTTACGCCTATCGGAGTATTCGAACACATTAATAATATTATTAATGTGGTTGTTGCTAGTAACGTGTGCGCATACACATATCTCCCAAATATTAATAGAATAATATTGTTTAATAATATTAATGAAATACATAATTTAATTGTTTGATTAATAACATTGTTTTATTAAACAATAATTAATTAAACATAATAATTATAAAATAATTTAATTCATATTATAGTTATTAGTTAATAACTATAATATTAGTTAATTAATTATTATTTAATTAATAATATTAATAGATTAATATTATTTAATGATTTTAATGAAAACCATATTTTAATTGTTTGATTAATAATATTGTTTAATTAAAAATTAGTATTATTAGTTTATAATAAGTAATTAAACAAAATAATTATAAAATAATTTAGTGAATGATGATATTATTTAATTAATTAATTAATTAATATTGTTATTTATTTAATAATAATATTAAATAATTAAATAATTAATAATATATTATATAATTATTTGTTATTTAAATTATTAATTATTATATTATAATTAATTAACATTATAAATTTATTAATATTGGAAATATGTGTAATATTCTGATATATTTTGGAGATATTTATTAACATTATGATATATTTGACACGTTAATAAATTTTTTTAATATTTTTTAATAAAATAAAATAATTTAACTATTTATAATATAATAATATATTATAAAAGCTATTATTTAATTATATTTTAATAGATGTTATTAATAAATGATAAAAACATATAAAAATATTAAAATATATATAATAATTACTTAATTAATTATAATTCAATAATAATATCATTTTTAAATATAATGATAATACTTTGATGAATGTCACAATATGATATTACGTAACATAACCATAATGAAACATGACCATGAAGGAATGTTGCAATCCAACACGGGTCTTGATGAACGTCAAATTTCACATTGTGAATATGTTACATCTAACCCTTGATGAATGCCATAATGCAACGTAAGCCTTGATAAACATCACAATGCAACATAAAACTTGATGAACATCAAATTTCACATCTTGAGCATTGTCTCAATGCGACATAACTCTTGATGAATGCTACAATGCAAACATTAATGCACATCAAATTTCACATTGAGAATATGTCGCATCTTGGGTTGTGTCGGCATATGTGTCACATAATGGGCATTGTCGCAATGCGACATAGCCCTTGATGAATGCCACAATGCAAACCTTAATGAACGTCAAATTTCAAATTGGGAATATGTTGCATCTTGGGTTGTGTCGACATATGTGTCACATATTGGGCATTGTCGCAATGCGACATAACCCTTGATGAATGCCACAATGCAACTTAACCCTTGATAAACACCACAATAAGATGTAAACCTTTATGAACGTCAAATTTCACATCTTGGGCATTGTCGCAATGTGACATAACCCTGGATGAATGCCACAATGAAACATAAGCATTGATAAGCATCACAATGCGACACAAACCTTAATGAACACCAAATTTAACATTGTGAATATGTCGCATCTTGGGTTGTGTCGCCATATGTGTCACATATTGAGAATTGTTGCAATGCGACATAACCCTTGATGAACGCCACAATGCAACGCAAGCCTCGATAAACATCACAATGCGACATAATCCTTAAAGAAAGTCAAATTTCACATCTTGGACATTGTCGCAATGCAACATAACCCTTGATGAACGCCACAATGCAACATAAGCCTTGATAAGCATCACAATGTGACACAAACCTTAATGAACGCCAAATTTCACATTGTGAATATGTCGCATCTTGGGTTGTGTCGCCATATGTGTCACATATTGAGCATTGTCGCAGTGCGACATAACCCTTGATGAATGCCGCAATGCAACGTAATCCTTAATAAACATCACAATGCGACATAAACCTTGATGAACACCAAATTTCACATTGTGAATATGTCGCATCTTGGGTTGTGTCGCCATATGTGTCACATATTGAGCATTGTCGCAATGCAACGTAACCCTTGATGAACGCCACAATGCAACGTAACCCTTGATAAACATCACAATGCGACATAAACCTTGATGAACACCAAATTTCACATTGTGAATATGTCGCATCTAACCCTTGATGAACATATAACCCTTGTTCAATCTCACAATGTGATATAACCCTTGTTGAATGCCGTAATGCAACATAACATTTGATATACATCACAATGTGAGATAGCGCTCGATGAATTTTGAATGTCACATTATTAATGTGTCACATCTTGGGCATTGTTGGCGTCAAATTTCACATCATGGGCATTGTCGCAATGCGACAAAACCCTGATAAACGCCACAATGCAATGTAACCCTTGATAAACATCACAATGCGACATAAGCCTTGATGAACATCAAATTTCACATTGTATCTATAATGATATTTAAATTAATTATAAAATTGGAATATTTTTATTATTAGTTTATATATTTTTAACTAATTAAACTTTTATTTTGATCATAACGGATGTAACAGCTGGAAACAAAAATCAAAGTATATATTAACATAATGTTAAGAACATGTGAATATTATTATTATACCTCTTTTTTTTCGAGCATAGAAAATACACAGGAATTTGACCTCTTTTTCTTCGAGCATAGAAAAGACACGGTAATTTGAGACTGAATTGAAATAATACAATGGCGGCAAAGTTCTTCGAGCATATAAAAGACAGTAATTTGAGACTGAATTGAAATACTACAATGGCGGTGAAGTTCACACAAAAGATTGTTATTTTGGATACATTATCTATGTACCATTTTGATACCGTAGTGACCACGTATTTATTCCCATCCGAGGCCAATTATACTTCCAGCTTACTGCATATGAAAGGAATCCAGCACTCGAGTCCGTTTTTTATCTCGCCATTCATAATTATTCCTCCCGCTTACGAAGTTGAATGTAGCTTTGGCATGCACTACAAGATATATACACTATAACATCATAATTATTCCTCCCGCTTACGAAGTGGAAGGTGGCTTTGGCATGCACTGCAAGATATACATATTATAACATGCTGCATCAGCGAAGCAAATCTGTGATTTCTGGCTTCAAAATATCGTGAAAGGGTTCTTTAACACCGTTCTACGACATCGTGTTAATCATACATTCAAAAGAAAACCGAAAATGATCTATTTCCTGTGCAAAAATGCATTTATTTCTTGTGGACATCAACAAACTGGACTGCTAGCCTATCTCCATTTGTAGTACGGCTTTCATCTAGGCTGCGAAAACTTGGAACAAGGCCATAGTTAGTATCCAATGCAAGCAAACCTGAATTATATAAAAAATGTGTCTAGTAATGATACCTCAACTTTGATGTGTCTCGTTCTGTATTTGCGAAAACCTGCAAAAAGGGCATATTGATCAGCATTGAATGCAAGAGAAACAATATTATTTCTGTAACTAAAACGACATTCACGATACCTGAAATTCAATGATTCACATTGCAGCCGCCGTCAGTGCTTGCAATTCAACCTGTGCCAATACCTAAAACAAAATCCTTATGTTATGAGCCAGTCATTGAAGCGGTTAAGAAATTCTTAGTTAGCTGGAGAAGCCGCATCCACGTGTGTTCATTAATCCTCGATCGATTCCATGTGGTGAACGGTTATCAGAGCAGTGTACGTGGTGAACGGTTATCACAACAGTATACGTGGTTAACGCCAACATCATCCCTCATAAATCCTCCATCGATTCCGCGTGGTGAGCGGTTATCAAACTATTAAACCAGTGCATTAAACTATTAAACAATTAGCTAACTATTCGACCCTTAAACAGTTCATTAACCTTAACTAAAAAAGATGACCATTGAAGCCATCCCAATCGCACACTTGTCCGGGTTACCTTGAATCTAGAGAATCCATAGATCTCATTCCATCTGCCCAAAAAAATCTAAGATGTTAACGCCTATCTGGGTAATAAAATAGAATTACTTGTAATATGCATATTTTTTTAATACTATTTAATAATTTTTTTTTTATAAATCTTTATATTATAATTTTTTAGGACATTAATTTTGAATTAAAAATTAAAATTTCTTTTTAATATTTTCAAACTAAATTGTTTAAAGTTCAAATGCTTTAGTAGATAAAGTGGATATTGAAATATAACATTGTATACATTTTATTATAATTAAAATATTATATTAAATATTATAATGTAAATTTGAATTACTTAATTTTATTTCTTACAATGTCCACATAATGTTGTAATTTAATTTTTTAAATAATTTTCACATGTTATTTTATTTCTTATTTATATTTAATTAATTTTGTATAATTTTTTTTATAAAAATTTCAAATCCGTCAAAGACAATTTGCATATGACTACTTTGTATGATAAAATTTATCATAATTATTTTTATCATATATAATTTATAACAAATTTTTTTATTATATATAATGCAAATAGTTGAAATATATGTTGCTCATTCATTAACCAACATGGCAGGAGGGAGAAACGTGCTCTTGCATTGATGCAGATTCAAATAAAAGATATTGTTTGAATAATGCAGTGATAGTAGAACCATCCCAACTTTTCTCAAACTTGGGAAAGCTAAATTTGTAATAGTTTGTACAGAAATTTGATGAAAAAATTGTTTCTTTCACTTTTATATATATTCACTAATAAGATTATTATAAACTTTTATAATAATCAACACATATTCCATGGAAATTGAAACAACATTCCAATAATAAATACATATTTTATGAAGAACTCTTGCATTGATTATACTCCAAGTAGCACAGACCCTTTCAATAATGAATACTAAATACATATTTTATGAAGAACTCTTACATTGATTATACTCCAAGCAGCACATACCCTTTCAATAATGAATACATATTTTATCTTAAAGTGGCATTACGCATAAATTGAAACCCTTATATAATAAATATATATTAAAAAGAAAATTGCAATTATTACATGAGCACAGCAAAAGCACTACAATAAAATCCATTTGAAACATTACAGAAAGATCAACAATTGAAAATGGAAATGTTCTTGTCATATATATATTCATTAATAATATCATTACAAACTTTTACAATAACGAACACATGTTCCATGCAAATTGAAATCGCTGGGAAATTATGCAAAGGGTGGACTGGTTGCTGGTTTCTCCACACTGTAATTTAAATTGTATATTTAATTTACCTTTATCAATTAAAATACAACTTTGGACTATTTTAAAATACAACTTAGAAATGATTAAGATTGCAATTTTATAATAATGAAATTACAAATTCTGAATGGGTCAAGAGCATTTGAAAGTGGAAAAGGTGTTTAGATTTAACCCACAATACCTTCACCGTGCAATTGGTTGTTTGTATACATTGACGATATCTATTTCACGAAAAGCTAATTCACAAATAAATAGTATAAAGAATGTTTTTCATTGAAATGAATGGATTAAGATAAATTCCTCGCCGTGGTTTACAAACTCGTAGTTTACAAACTCGTAGACGTTGCCAATTACATGATATATGATAAGGGCGAATTCCGCATCTCCCAGAACAAAAAATCTGGAATGTTTTGTAACCAATCGGCTCTTTGGGTTTGAGAAAGTAACCTGGCGGCGACTAGGGTTTTTAATGCTTTTCAGCTAGCTTGGAGGCGACAGGGTTTATAATTCTTTTCAGGTTAACCATCTACTTTCTTGATCTACTTTTTGCTTTGTTTCTTGCCATGTAGATGCATCTTAAATCCTGCGTTACAATCTTGATTAAAACTGCGTTACAGCCTGGCTGTCCGGAGCCAACATAATAATATAAATGCTGAACTTCATAACCCGAAACAAGGTTCAGTGGAAAATCCAGAGTACCAAATGTTTTAGTGAGGGGCTGAGCATTCTAAAATTGGAGTAAAAGATTATCATTCCATGTTGACGGCAGTAATAATGTTATTTTCATTTCAACCTTTCAAGGGCGGAGGGGCGGCCAATCACCGTTGAGTATTAATGTTATCATCTAGCTTCGAATACCTATGGCATCCAGCTTAGCAGCCATGAAAATATTTAAAGTTACACAAATATAAAGCTACAGCCATGAAAATATTTAACACAATTACAGTTACATCCATCCAGTTAAAGCCATTACAGTTACAGTTACATCCATCCAGTTAAAGCCATTACAGTTACAGTTACAGCCATGAAATATTCGAGCAAAGTGCATCAGTGCATGGAATTTACAAAGAGAAGTCATTTGGAAACAAGGAAATTTGATATTTGTTAGTAAACTGCAGTTATATAATTAAATTATTATAATAATAATAATGGTTGAACATCCAACCATAGACTTCATCATCTTGTAGCACCAGAATCATTTCACTAGCATCCGTGTGGGAGTGCAAGTCGACTACGAAATCTGGCCTCGGGCATGGCTAATAGCTAGAGTTTTTTAAGCCAAAGAAAGGGCTATTGCAATGGCTATTCCCCCTGTTAGTGCTTCTTTCAGATATCGTCTCTCAAGTCCTAGATTCCCGCACATTATTTCTAATACTCTTTCTGCCAATCCCTTCACCTCCTCTGCAAATTCATCCATTGTCTCCCTGCAATATCCACCAGGGCACTGATTAATGCCTTCTGCCAAATATTATTATTCAAAATAATCAATGTCTTAGCAAATCCATTCATCCAAATGATAAACTTATAGGGAGTAGTAACATTAATGTACTTCAAATTGCGCCATTGTACTGTTTGGTTTGAAACCTGCATTCTGAGGTTAATAGTTTTTCCCTTCCCCTTCTTTAATTTTGAAGGCATTTGCCATATGTAGTAGACTTGCTTTCCTAAACTGAAATAATTCTGCCATACAGAATGTCATTCAAGAATCAACACTGGAAATTTTTTTGTGTTCGCTTGGCCATCCATCCGCTTGTTTGCAACGTGTTGTCCCTCACTTTTCCCAAATCTCTGAGTTGTGCGTGGGAATATTCCTTGTTAGGTGTCTAGCTGCATGCCTCTTCAACATAGGCGTGGTGTATAGTTCCCCAAATCCGCGGGCTGTTCTTGATAACATGCTGCTTCTTCAATTCGGCAGGTATTAGCTGCCATGCAGCCTTGTTTTATATTGATATAAAACAATGCCATTTTATTTTATTAAGAGATAACACACATCATTTATATCCTTATGGTATAAATAACTTCATTCCAAATCATTACGTTACAGCATGTCCCCCGATTTCACTTTATCGAAACTCTAATCATGTTAGATTCATGTATCAATAATTTATTACCTTCAACAATAAATAGAAACTTGAAGATCAATATTTATTTCCTCATCAAATATATATCTCTTGACAAAATGCGGCTCCATCCACTGCAGCTCCATCCACACATGAAGAATTCTTTGTAGCCTTCTGAGCGCTAATTTTACCATTGGAAAACTCAGCTACCTTCAAGATGGCGTTTTGTTAAAGGTTGCATGAAATAAACCAAGTGGAATGATTGTTTCCATGAAAAGACCTCATGACATTGTATTTTTGTGATGGAATGCGGCATATCGGTTTGACTGTTATTGGTGCTGAAACGATTGAAAAGTAGTCCAGTCCGGGTACTTGAATATGTGTGTTTAAGGAGGAAAGAGATGTACTAGCTGCGGGAACTTTTCCTTTGAGTCTTGTCCATTGGGTTGGCCTTAAATGTGTTCGTTGTTTTTTCCTTAAACAATTCCGGAGGAGGAACTTCGGCTCTGGCTGGCTCAATCTCAACCGTCCAATTGAGTATGCAAGATTTAGCGTTCGCTCCTGTAATTACCTTCAAGGTCGGCCTGAAGGCCTTGAATATACTCAAAATCTCGCCCTCTATGGCAGCGTAAGTAACGGTCATATCCGTTTCATTCACAGCTTCAATCCTCTCGGTTGCGTCTGTTCACATTTTCATTCGTACACCCAACAGTCATTTTGTTGTTATATTCAAACCAAAAAAATCCTTTTAGTTTTAAGAAGTTGATTGTTAGATAAGAGTTAGGTTTCATCAGGTTCGTTAAAGAAATGGACTTCAACGGTGATCCTAAAATGCAGCTAGCTAATCCCATGAGCACCAAATGATAGAAGCAAAGAGAGTAGAAGAGAGCCAAATGATATTACAAATTTAGCCGACATGTATATATAAATTTTTTTAAATTGTTTATAGTGATACCCGTGAACTCCACCTTAAATAATTATTATTATTCTCTTTTATTATTATTTGAGCCTACATTGTTAATGGACACGTGTCATCTCCATGTTGAGCACGAAATTACACTTCTACTTCATACTGGGCTGTAAAATGCACCTCTCGATGCAATTATTAATTCATTTAAGGCTTGGGGCAGAAGAATTCCTTCAATTTCCGTCCGTATACCTTAGTTCCCTTACGTAAGCTTAGCTTCAAGCTCACGAGAATGTCCACTTAGCCATCATTCATGCATTCCGATGTCTGCACCCGACATAGTAGTCTCATCACTGCCACTACACCATGGAAGGTTAGGGTCGAAGCAACTAAATCTAACTCAGCCAGCTTTTGAAATGTAATTGGCAACGAATCCATCCTATATATCTATCATTCCTCCTTGGTTGTCTCCATTATTTCTTACTGTTTTGGATATGCATATATTGGGGTTTGGATGCGCAGGTATATTTAGAAAATATGTTGTGGAGCATGCTGCTATATGGTGGCCTGCAAACTGTTGGATCAAACAACCACATAACACAATATGCTGCGGAAGCAAATAATTATACACACATGAAATATACTCAGAGATTTACATGGTAAAACCCGCTCTTAGGGAAACATCCACGGAGCAATGGTATCGGTCTCCTTATTATTCAATAACTGAAGAATACAACAACTCTCAACTCTCCAATAATACTTCTCTATGAGAATACAAGAAATATATACATTTCTTACATGGTTACTCATAACTGTATACTCGGTTAGACAGTTACGTAGTGATCGAGAGACTGGTTGTCACCCGTTTCCAACAATCTCTGCCTTGAAAACAATTTACCTAATACCATTGCTCATTGCTCTATTCATCACCTTTCTTCCAAGCCTCGAGAAACTAAGCACCACCATAGCTTCTCTAAAGTAACTGGCTTCGTGAACATGTCTGCACTATTCTTTTGAGTGTGAACCCTTTCAATAACCACTCCACCTTCATCAACAACATGTCTAACAAAATGAAATTTTACAGGAATATGTTTTGTCTTACTGTGATAAGTTGGATTTTTAGCCAAATGAATAGCACTTTGACTATCACAGAAAATTTTTATAGTGTTTTGAAGCTTTCCTAACTCACCCAGCAAACCTTTTAACTAGACTGCCTCCTTGCAAGCATTTGAAGCAGCTATATATTTTGCCTATGTAGTGGACAAAGCAGCAATATTCTGAAGCTTTGACATCCAACTAATAGCTCCACCTGCAAGAGTAAAAACATAACATGAAGTGGACCTCCTCTTGTCCAAATCACCTGCAAAATCAGAATCAACATAACCACATACTCCATCACTACAACTATCAAAAGTGATACAATAGTCGCTTGTGCCTCTAAGATACCGAAGCACCCATTTCACTGCTGCCCAATGCTCTTTTCCTGGATTTTCCATGTATCTACTGACAACACCAACTGCATGTGAAATATCTGGTCTTGTACTTATCATCACATACATCAAACTTCCTACTGCATTAGCATATGGTACACGAGACATATACTGCTTTTCTTCATCATTTTTAGGACTCAAACCTGAAGAAAGCTTGAAATGAGAAGCTAAAGGGATATTAGAAGGTTTCACCTTATCCATACCGAATTTCTGAAGTATTTTCTCCACACACTTCTTTTGTGATAGCCACGGCTTCCTATTTTTCCTGTCTCTGTGTATCTGCATGCCCAAGATCTGATTTGTTGCTCCTAGATCTTTCATATCAAACGTCCTAGCCAACTGAGCCTTTAACCTGCTGATTTCAAACATGCTCTTGCTTGCGACAAGCATATCATCAACATACAATACCAAAATAATGAACATGTCATTTTCCAACTTTTTAAAGTACACACAATGATCATACTCACTCCTGGTAAAATTCTGACTCACCATGAAAGAATCAAACTTCTTGTACCATTGCCTGGGAGACTACCTCAAGCCATACAATGATTTTTTGAGCTTGCAAACAAACCTCTTGTTACGATTCTGAACGAACCCTTCTGGTTGTTTCATGAAAATTTCCTCATCTAAATATCCATGTAAGAAAGTTGTCTTAACATCTAGCTACTCTAACTCCAAATCATATAAAGCAACTAGTGCTAACAGAATTATGATAGAAACAAGTTTTACAACTGGTGAAAAAATCTCATGAAAGTCAATACCTGCTTTCTGAGGAAACCCTTTTGCAACCAATCTCGCTTTGTATTTCGGAACAGTTTCATCAAATCCTTTCTTTAGTTTGTACACCCATTTGTAGCCAACCACTTTCCTACTCTCCGGAAGTTCCACAAGATCCTAAGTTTTGTTCTTTGCCAAAGAATCCATTTCTTCTTTCATTGCATGTTTCCATTTTTCATTGTCAGACACTTCTAATGCTTCCTTATAACTATCAGGTTCTCCTTCATTAGAAATGAAAGCAACAGATGTGACAAAATCATCATACCTCTTTGGAAAAGTTCTATTCCGCGTAGATCTTCGTAGAGTTTGTTGTGGTATTTTCTCTATTTATGTCTGCTCATCCTCTTCCCGAGGAGTGTCCTCATGAATATCCTCTTCCTGGACATCCTCATTATTCCCCCTCGCAAATGACTGAGTATCAAACTGAATTTGCTGAAACTGTGGTACATTAGCATGTTTCAAATCATTATTTTCATCTAAATTTGTCAGAGAAAGTTCATCAAATATGACATCTCTGTTTATGATGATTTTGTGGATAGTAGGATTCCACAACCTATATCCCTTAACACCATCACCATATCCAACAAAGATCAATTTTCTTGACTTAGGATCTAGTTTGGAACGTTGATTTTTCGGACTAAGTGCATAGGCTTCACAACCAAATACTCTAAGATTAGAATAATCACTTGATTGACCTATTCATACCTCTTTTGGAATTTTGCAGTCAATTGTTGTTGATGGTGATCGATTGTCCAGGTAACAAGCTGCAGCAATGCCTCTCCCCACAATTCCTACTGCAACTTCACATTACTGAGCATACTCCTTTCTCTTTCAAGAAGAGTCTTGTTTATGCGTTCAGCAACACCGTTCTGCTGTAGAGTGTAAATGGTGGTCTTATTCCTCTCGATCCCATCCTTCTTGCAATAATTATCAAACTCCTTCGAAGTAAATTCAGTTCCATTATGTGTTCTAAGACATTTAATGAACCTACCAGTGCTCTTTTCAACCAAAGCTCTAAACTGCTTAAATATATCAAAAAATCATCTTTTCTCTTTAATAAATAGATCCAGACTTTCCTTGAGTAATCATCTATAAAACTGACGAAATATGATGATCCCTCATAAGAAATTTGAGGAGATGGACCCAATAGATCAGAATGTATGTAGTCCAGGATACCTTTACTAGTGTATTTTCCAGATTTAAATTTTTGTCTAGCATGTTTACCATAAATACAGTGCTCACAAAACTTCAAATCTACAGATTTTAAACTAGGAAGCAACTTTCAATCAACAAGTACCTTCATTCCTCTTTCGCTGATATGACCTAACCGCTGATGCCATAGACGAGTGAAGTGTGTTGCACCAACTGATGCTACTGTTGCGTGATCAATTTTCGCCCTCCCTTCAAGTCTATACAGGTTCCTGACGTTTTTTTCCTTCATAACAACCAAGATACCTTTCGATACCTTCATAACTCCACCTTGAACTATACATTTGTAACCAACATCATCTAGAACTCCCATTGAAATCAAGTTATTCCTTATTTCAGGTACATGTCTCACACCTGTTAGAGTCCTAACAGTCCCATCATACATTTTTATTCTGATACTCCCTATCCCAACAATTTTACATGAAACATTTTTTCCCATATAAACTATCCCGTCATCAACAGATTTGTATGTGGAATACCAATTTCTATGAAGACACATGTGGCGAGATGCTCCAGAATCAATTAACCAGTCAGAATGGTATTGTGAAATAGTAGATGTAGATAATACCTCATCGATCATACCTGAATCATTCTCGGCTATGTTCGCCTCCTTTGTAGAGTCCTCCTTAGAAGCTTGCTTGCGTTTCCAATAATCTTTCTTAAGATGTCCTTCTTTATTGCAGAACCAACACTTCAATTTACTCTTTTTGCCCTTCGACTTTGACCTTGATGTACCCCTTGAATGTTATCCTCTTTCACTGGTTCTTCCCCTGGCCACCATTACTTCTGATGTCGAGGTTTCAGGATTAGATTTCTTATGATTTTCCTCAGAAATTAAGGCTCCCACAACATCATCGAAGGTAATAGACTCAGTAGAACTCAAACTGATAGAGGTTACAGAATGTGCCCAAGACTCGGGCAGAGAGCACAATAGTAAAATTGCCTTGTCTTCAGATTTAATAATATCTTCCATACTAGCCAACTGATAAATGAGAGTATTGAACGCATTCAAGTGATCAGAAATTTTTGTACCTTCTTTCAGACGCAAGGTAAATAACTGTCGCTTCAAGAGGATTTTATTCGTCAAGGATTTAGTCATGTACAAACTTTCCAACTTTGTCCAGAGACCTGCTGCTGTAGTTTCAGACAGGATGTTAAATAAAACATCGTCGGCCAAGCACAGATGAATAGCACTGAGAGCTCTGTCATCCATCTCGCTCCAGTCTTCATCTAAAATATCCGTGGGTTTCTTTGTCTTCCTTGCCAGTTCCTTCACCACTCCTTGTTGCACGAGCATATCCCACATCTTGACCTTCCACAACTTGAAATTATTGCTCCCATTGAATTTGTCAATTTCAAATTTGACACTCTGCATTTTCGCCATTTTCTCAAAAAACCAGGTCAAAATACCTTATAAGAAAAAACCCTTTTCAAAAAATAATGAAATAAAAGTTTTAATACTTTATAAATAAAAACCAGACCTTTAATGTTAAAGGAATACCTTATACCTCCCACTTTAATCCTTTTTAAAAAACAAATCTTATAAATATGACCTTATAACTTCTTTTTTAATAACCATGGCTTCCATATATATTCACTTTTAAATATATATATATAACAACATATACCACCTTTTATACCTCCTGCCCCAACCACCTTTTAACATTAATATTGAATCCACGTGAATTGCTTAAGAGCAACCATTCTTCAAACCTTTTTCGAAACTTTACGAAGTTAATAGATTTACCAAGCTTTACCAAGTTAAAATGAAATCACCTTTTTCAAAGAAAAGAATTGACGCGCTTCACAATAGTTGAAATCCGCGATAATTTACTCGATCAGAATTCCACAAGTGTGCTGTAAATCTACCGCGCCCCACCAAGCTATGGACCCGCGATAATTCAAGATTACCACTTCCCTTCTCTCATTAGGTAATTTTTAAACTGTCAACTTGTAAAACAAACGGAAATTTTTGACTCTCTTCTGGTGATAGGAAGGATAATGAAAAACTCTAAACTTTCTCGATCTCTATGGCCTCTTACCAAGCTCTGATACCAATTGTTGGATCAAACAGCCATAGAACACAATATGCAGCAGAAGCAAATAAAATAAGAAAGCAAATAATTATACACACATGAAATATACGCAGAGATTTATGTGGTAAAACCCTCTCTTAGGGAAACATCCACGGAGCAATGGTATTGATCTTCTTATTATTCAATAACTGAAGAATACAACAACTCTCAACTCTCCAATAATACTTCTCTACGAGAATACAAGAAATATATACATTTATTACACGGTTACTCATAACTGTATACTCAGTTAGACAATTACATAGTGACCGAGAGACCAGTTGTCACTCGTTTCCAACACAAACCTTCTGAAGTGTTTCACATTATGAAGTGTGAAATGCTTGGCTTGGTAATCATTTTGGACTTGTTTAATGAAGTTCACTTCTTTCTTTTCTTGGTTGTTTCCATGTAGAAGGAGAACGACATACAAATAGATGAGTTCAATAGTAAATGTCATGGACATTATAGTTTTAAGTCTAAATTAGTTTTCAAATTGGATATCTAGATGTGTGTGCTGTGTTTAGTTGATAACAATTGTAGTTGCCATATTAATTAAGCCAAAATTTCATGTTAAGTGTAGATAAACTTATGGCTATACATGTGAAGGAAATGCAGAAGCGAGATCACTATATAATTTGTCATCTATTTCTCTACTTTCTAGGTGGGAACATTAGAGCTAATGGCTTGTAGGGCCCATTTAAGTGTAGGTCATGTTCTGGTGATTTGGTGTAGTGAAACTTGTAAAGCCCATTTAAGGCATTAGACACTTATTTTTGGGTTGAAATTTTTACAGGCAATAACAACCTACAAGGTTACTACTAGAACATAGTCAATATTTTTTTTCAAGGCATAACTTGAGCAAGTAGAATTTCAATGCAAAAATTTCACCCATATGCTAATTTTTCCATGTTTTTTTCCCCCAAAAAATCACCAATTTCTATTTTCTTTAAAAATTTATTCACCCAAATTCTATAGGATAAAATACTTTACTCTGAAATAACTCAACTTTTATAGAAACTATATAATATCCTTAGACATTTGAATCTTTTTAAAAAATATTGCTAAATAGTTTATAGTTGTCATTTTAAGAATTATTAAGATTCTCCAAGATTTCTACACTATAATACAAGTATGGATACTTCATATTTTCATTTATCTCACATATTATGATTAGAGTAAGCAATAAAGAAACATTGAATTATTAAACATCATTTAAACTCAAAGTAAGAGCACGACATATGCCAAATGGAATTTTATTGTAAGTCAGAGTATCCAACCACTTTTATCTGTGACAATATAGTTAAACATAATAATCACAACAACAGTACCTATAAATCCCACACTCGTTCATGTCCAAGTGCATATCCAATATCAATAAATCATGAATATATTTCTAGCCAAGTGGGGTAATCACACCCACAGACCAATTCTCTACTCAACTAATCCAATAGCATATCTAGGTAATGACCCGGGCCATATAGAGCTCAAAGCTCAATCAGGAGATGCAAACATGGGACACACGAGAACAATCCAAATATAACTCATACAACTCCTAATGAGATGATCCATAAATACGAATCTGTGTGTTAGCGCTAGAAGTCGTCCCTAGAATGCGAAGGGACAAGGCTAGCACATCTTATTTCAAATATTTTATGAAATGTGGAAGTTCGAAGGATCACAAGATTCCAATGACATGAGGATATTGCTCTGTTTAAACCGTTTCCCTATGCTCAACAGGTCAAGTAAACAAAACCAGGGATTAACGTTTTGGGTCTTAAAATAGAAAGAAGAATAAAATTCGCGCACCTCTAGTTATGAGGTGCTAAGGTCCTGAATAAAATTCTAGGTACAAATAAGAATAATATTCTTGAACATGAAAGTGTACCCTCAGCGTCATATTCCACATAAACCAAGTTAGAGAAGCCCTCAACATTCCCTTCCAAATGTCACTTTCTTAAGAATATCACTTTTTTTCTCATTTGTAACAACATATATCAAGATTTGATCTTGGAATTTCCCTCCCCTTAGCATCTCATACAAAAGTTAAATGCCTACGTCATGTTTTTTTTATTACTTTGAGGATGAAGGAATACTAACATATTGAACCTTAGACTCCTATAATTTATAAATGAACTTGAGCTATAGTTATTGAAATTGGTTCTAGGGAACCCAAAATTTACTTGGGCGTTAACAAATGATCGTTTTGCAGTATGTTGTATGAAGTCATTTTTCTCACAAAGAACAAGGAAACCTGTATTTCAATATTTATTGACCCTAATAAACAATACATCATAATTGTGGAATATGATTAGGAGGCCTATCAAAATATGCATAAGGGATATTCTTATGGCCACGAAGGATATGAAAAGGCATTTACAATCGACTCTTCTCATTGTCCATTTTTGCAATGGTTCAATCAACATAACCTTTACAACATACTTCTCAACATTAAATATTCGAGTGAAATATATGATAAGTTTACCAATTACAATGTTCTCATTTGAGATCCAAATCCCCCCTTAAAGTTTTCTTTTTTAAGTAATATTTGTTGTGTGATTCACGTAATTTAAAATAAAATCTAGTTATAATATATAAATATTAAAAACAAATATATGACAATCTCAATAAATGTTTTTTACAAATCACAAAATTTTAATAATTTGATTTTTGTTGGGTTGTAACTATTAACCTTTATTTAAAAATAAATAAATCATTCAATATTGTAATAATTTCTAAGAAAAAGTAGATAAAAAAGATTTTTTATTTTGTTTATGTTGAATTGTTCAAAATAGGATAAAGCCTCTCTCTGGATTGTTACACTAATTTTTACTAGTAAATGGTGCATTTTCTCATTTTATTAATTTTTTTTTATAGAATTTTAATTGATTTTTTTTTTTTGTATTTATTTAATGGTGATGGTTATTATTCATCAAGATTAATTTTGGTTTATCAAATCTTAAAATAATAAGTAATTGATTTTTTTTCTTGACATTTTATTTTTCTAATGAAAATGACAAAGAGAAGCTTTCCTAAGTCTCCATAGTTTTGATGACTTAACAAGCTATAAAAATTGTTAGTTTTACAAATATTTTGATATTGAGATCTAATGCAGACATAGGAAGGATGTCCTAGGAGAATATATTTTCATCCTCCATGCTCTTAGTATCACAAAGATGATAAACTCTTTCATCCCATAGTGTTTTAGGATTCTTGCAATGCCAAATTTCATTTTAAAACCTGTAAGAACTTTCATTCATATTTTTGTATTGTTGAATTTATTCTTTCCAAGCTAACTATAACAAATTTTTTCTTTTAATCATCTAGATAGGGGTTAATGACCTCAAGTTATAGTACGTTGATTTTCCCTTATTCTCTATTTCTTCGTTGCACTAAAATTTCTCTTTTTGGAAGTGAAATAATTTTTAATGGTATCAATATTCTAAAAGTGACCTCCTCTTCTATTCTCTAATGATATATCCATCTCTAATGATCTATCCATGAAGTAGAATACTTATGGCATCCTCTCTTAAGAAGAAATTTACTTTGTTAGGAATTTCAAGCAATGACATGAAGCATCATTTTTTTTCATGTTTTGATATCGTGTGCTTGTACATTAGGTACATAATCATACTCATACTATCAATGTGTGGAAGGACAACTTCAAGGAGGATGATTGGATATGGTGTGTAGTTTCTAGTTTTAAGATTATAAAATATAAAATTCTAATGAAATTGTTTTATTTTTCTAGAGAATAGTTTTTAGAAATGCCACAACTCCAAACTTCAGATTCATATAAGAAAACTAGTACTAAAAACTATTACATATATGCCATTTTTATAGAAAAAATATGTTAATTATAGCTGTTCTCAAGACCAAAATAAGATCTACATCCTCAATTGATCCTTATCTTAATGTTATAGGTTCAATTAAAATCTTATGATGAAGGTCAAATTCAAGATACTATGAATTCTTACTTTCTTGTTAAAGTTAGATGGACGCCTCATAAGAAGAATAATATCATCATTGGGTGTGTGCAAGAAGATGAAAGACATTTTAGATGCAATCCTAGTTTTTGAAAACACGATCACGTTACATAAAAATATAACGCGTTTTTGCTATATAGAACTTGGTATGGTTAAACTCGAGCCTAACATGTCATTAGACATGTAGGATAAGTAAACATAACACATACGCATTCTATAACTACAAAACGCATAAGCGTTATGTAGTTATAAAACACGTACAAGATTTGTAAATCTAAAATCAATTTAAATACACAGTCCCAATACCCATGACACATTTCCACCACCAGGAACACGGTTTTGAGCACTAAGGAATTGGAGGAGCGCGGCTTTTGTGCACTAGAGTATTGGAGGAGCTCGATTTCGTTGGAGGGGAGGCAAATTCATCGGTCAATTTTCATCTAATCAGGTAATTCAAGCACCCATAGCATTTTTTTCTCAATTCTAAACCTAAATTACCGTTTTTTATAATTTAAAACAACCAAATTTTGTAATATTTAACAAATTGGAAATAACCCAATCTCCAATTAAATTCACAACTCCCTCAACCAAGATGAGTGAATAATTACAATGAATCCCTTTTCAAGAACTCAAAAATTCCTAATGCAACCAAAAATCCAAAAAAATACAACTTCTCCCTTTCTACAATGTATCCATCCACATGAAACCTAAATTTCCAACCCTCAAAGGCCATTTCCCCATGATACTAATTGGATAAGTTTCCTTGGAAAGGGCCATAACAAGATGAAATGCATGCATAAGCGTGAATAGAAAAATGCATAAAAAATTAGTAACTTGGTTTCTCAAAATTTCATCACAATCATTTGTCCATGAACATAATCACAAATAATTACACACAACATACATAACCGATAAAATTAAATATAGATACTAATTGAAATTTTCAATATTCATAAACAACTTGAAAGAATACTTATCCTTTATCAACATTCAGTCCATAAACTCATTGCATGAGAGAAATTTCCACCTACTGGTAGGAACTACTTGGCAGTTGATCTCTCTTCCAAATAAGCCACCCCTAATCTCGGCTATGAGGACACTATAGAAAAGTATTCTACACTCTGTAGGCTCTTTCTCCCCCAGCATAACCCATAGTTTCTCATGCTAAGCCAATATGTTCAACCATAGATCTTACAAGCATCACAATTTGCTTCACCTAGCTTTGGCATGCACAATACCTACCCTGCACAACACCAGGAAGGTACTCCCTTCTATTCTCCATAATCCCTCATAATACCCCTTTCCTCGAGTGCTTTTAAGTGTTTGCATCAAAAGGTTCAATCTCTTGCAAGCTTTTGAAGGTCTCCTACCGTGCACTAGGTTTATCAACCATTTTTTAAAATAGTAAAGACAATGGGTAATATATTTCTACATGTCAAGTATCTAAGCTCATATACAACCAATTGTAATCCAGCCCACAATTTCCCCATTTTCCCATGTCACTTTTGGTTGGTTTCCATGTTTATAGAACAATGGAAATGGTGAACACCCATGAACTACTTAGAGTGTGTCGTGAGAGTGTTCCCAACCATGATCGAGTCAATGATATTTAGAGGATTGGTGGTATCCCTGTATCACCCCTTTTCTTGCCTGACATATCCTAATAGTCCCTCGCCCCTGTCGTTTACATATCCAACAATCCTAATCTACACTCAGAAAGACCTGCGGCCCTGACCTAGTAACTACGCCTGGAAACCTATCCTAAAACCCTTCTAACATTCTTACCTATCTCGGACCTTCTTCCCTTGGATGTTGTCCTAACCCTACATCTATCCTAAACTTCCATCCCTCGTAAAGACTGCGTTTAAGACACGGGTCTGATTTTGAGCACCTGACATGCCCCTGGGCATGTTTGCTTAACCATCTTTCTATACCTAACAAGTCATATCCTATTCTTAATTATTCATTAACTGAATGTAGTCATAGTCCTAGGACTGTGAAATTTAAATTTAGTTTCTCTATCTCAACTTAATTTAGTTTCCTAGGCCAGATGTCCCACCTACACATCGTGTTATTCCACAAACACGTGATGCGTTTTTGAGTTTGGCACGAGCGGTTGTTTGCCAGAGCACTATGGTTCATAAATATGGGTGAGGAAGGGACATATGTCCCTGGTGTGGTACATACACCATGTCATCACGATGCAGTACCATCGACACATCCCCAGCCTAGTTTTGAGCCTCACGAGTGCACATCGTGTGGTCATCCCTACTATGGTCTTTCCTTAGATGTTTCCTTTAGTGGGTTTTTGAGTGATGTATGTAGATGGCTAATTGTAATAAATTATTCATTTATTTTCCTCTTTGTACACATATATATAGTTTGAGCTAATATATTAATTTTATGAACTTGCAGTTGATGCTTTATGCCGGCGGTGACGCCCCAGAGTTAGATGTTCCAGACTCTACAGGGGGCATGGCATTCCATCCACTGATCCCTTCATTGGTGGAGAGATTCATGATGCTACCTAGTTGACATGCCCCTCTTATATAGCACCCATTCCTGTATCTCACACCGAGGTGGACATTTTAACATTTCAGTTTTTTAATACTTGTTAATTTGTTAATTTACACATACTGTACATGTTAGTTCACTAATGCTATCTACGGTCTAATATTTACAATTATTAAACTTGCAAATGGCAGATCCTTCACCAGGGAAAGCTAATATGGAGGTAGCATCCATGGTCGTATCGTCCGAGGAAACATCTTGGGTCCAGGTAAACAATTAAAAATGTCATTTTTTAAATACTTGTATGTTCGTTGAATCATGCATGTCCAACTACATGAACACTTGCTGACTGTAGGTACCAACCAAAACATCTAGACAATTGCCTGGATTTGTCTCTCCTCCTAGGTGATACGTGAACAAGGGTCACGTGTATGTGAGGCGGCCTACTCCTAGCAAGACTCCATCTACCCACAACCATGGACCTACTGATACCATCGTAATGTATATCTTTCGATGATATTTGTTGGTTAACTTGAAATCCAAAGCATAAATTGTTTTTTTCAATGTTTGATTTGCATGTTTACTGCATTAGGATCCAGAGTTGTCTGTTGCAAACCTCGCAGGGATCGTTGATGCAGCAGTCATTGCTGCATCTGCAATAGCAACAAGTCACATAGAGGTACAACTATTTCAACATGATCTTTACATAGTTTATTATTGTTGTCTATTGTTTATTCATGCATATCTAACTATTTCAACATTTGGTGATTGTAGCCACCAGCAGCAGGAGTAGTTCCTAGCCCCTCTGGTTCAACCATGTCTCCAACCATCCTTGATATTCAACCAACAGCTCCATCTGATACCATGGTAATGTATATCCTTCAATGATATTTGTTGGTTAACTTGAAATCCAGTGCATAATTTTTTTTTTTAATGTTTGATTTGTATGTTTACTGCATCAGGATCCAGAGTTGTCTATTGCAAACCCCATAGGGGTTGTTGATGCAGCAGTCAATGCTACATCTGCAATAGCAACATGTCACACATAGGTACAACTATTTCAACATGATCTAGACATAGTTTATTATTGTTGTCTATTGTTTATTCATGCATGTCTAACTATTTCAACATTTGGTGAGTGTAGCCACCAGCAACAGGAGTAGTTCCTATCCCCTCTGGTCCGACCATGGTTCTGAACATACATCCTTGATGTTCAACCAACAACTCAATCTGCTACACAAGGAACATAATCCCCTTTGTTATAGTCTCTCATTGAGGTGAGATCTCCATAAATGACCAAGTGTTTCATGCAATTTCCATGCACATGTTAATAATTGTTGAGTTAATTTAGATATGGTATTTTATTTGCAAAGACCAATTCCAGAGAGGAGGAGATTGGTGTTCGGACCACCAGAGTCGCCAATTCGTCCAGCAGAGTGGGTGATTTTTTGTTATAAATCAGTGAGCCACAAATTAATTTTTTTAATTTCTTTGAAGCTAATGTATCAGTACATATGTTAGTTGAATTTAACAATTGATATTTAATTTGCAGGATCGAGTGACGCACAATGATCCTACAGATGTGCCTAGAGGATCAACGTCAGAAAAGAACAAGAGGAAGCTTCAGTTTTGATGTATCTTATGGGATATATGTACATTTGGATAAATGTACATGTGGCTTGGATAGTTTTGGATACATGTACTTTTGGATAATTTTGGATATATATGTACTTTTGGATACATGTACTTTTGGAGACATGTACCTTGAAATTTCACATATAAATGAATGATACATTTCACTTTGTATTTGTTCTTCGGTCTCCACATGTTCTTGTGTCAATATATTGTGTTGATTTGTGTGGAATATCTATTACTTATGAATGCACTATGTCAAAAGAACAAACTATTATATTTAAAGGTTTCAACGAACTCACTACATGCACACTAATTGGATATCTAATTAAAAATTGTGATTTTGGATGATCATTACAAGTTAAGTCAAAGTTCTTGCTCGTGTAATTTAATAAAACTAAGTGCAATACAATGTATTTCAAGGTTTCAATGAACTCACTACATGCACACTAATTGGATATATCTAATTAAAAATTGTGAGTTTGGATGATTAAATTACAATTTAAGTCAATGTTCAAGTGTAATTTTATAAAACTAAGTGCAATACATGCTACACATTTCATCAATGCCCAATATTTGATTGTACAATTAGATTTAACACTACATATGAATAACTACGTACAAGTTCTCAAAGAAACATTGGTGAAAGGAACAAACGTTACCTCATGATTCAAGAAATAAAGTGTAATCGATAAATACAATGCAATCTTACTCAATCAACATGAACAATAAATGCTCACTCAATATGAACCTAACACGACCAACAACACTATTCAAAAAGCCTCACGCACCCAATGACTAATCACTCAGCATTAAAGGAACTACAATAGAGTCCAAGTACCGAGAACCAACTTCGTGAATCAACATGATTTGAAGCATAAGCATAAGTGAATCAACATGATTTGAAGCATCAACTCTAATGCATCGTAATCCATAAACCCTGGTTAGGATTAGGGTTTCCTTGTTAGGGTTAGGGTTTCCCAATTGATGAACATCCAATTGACCAATCTATGCATGCTAAACCATAGGTTATGAATTCCAAACCCTGGGCCATGCATGTTAAACACTAAACTCTAGTTAGGGTTACGGTTCCCCTGTGAACTCGTGCTGACGCGCAAAAACCCTCATGGAGCAGCGATTTTGAATTTCGTCAGCTCCTACTAGTGTGTTTGGGCAGGGGCGATATGGAAACGTGAACCGCAACCCCACCATCTATGGTTTTCCAGTTTTGACACTGGTTTGCGTGGAATGCATTGTCCCCTATTGAGTGAAACCCTAGTTTCAGAAAACCATCGTATATAGAGTTCACCGGGTGATGGACAGGCACGAGAGAGGCCCCCCTAGCTAAAATCCCTCATCACGAATCCAATGGAATCGACCATTCATCAATCAGAGGCTCGACCATCGATCTATGGCGAGTTGTAGGTCACCTCCAGATTCCATTCAGGGCCACTTGGTGGACTTGTGCCCGGGGCGCAAAAAACCACACAGAGCAACGATTTTGAATTCTGTCATCTCCTGCTAGCATGTTTTGGCATGGGCGATATGGAAACACCAATGGTGGCCCCACCATCCGTGGTTTTCCAGGTTTGGACCTGATTGGCATGAAATGCCCCTACTTAGAAAAACCATAGTTTCATAAACCACCGTATACGGAGGTCACCGGACGATGGACAAGCAAGAGAGAGGCCACCCTAGCTAAAATCCCACGTCATGAATCCAACGAAATCGACGGTTCGTCAATCGAAGGCCTGACCCTCGATCTATAGTGAGTTGCAGGTCACCTCCAGATTCCATTCCGGGACACTTGGTGGACTTGTGCCTGGACGCAAAAAACCACACGAAGCAGCGATTTTGAATTCTGTCAGCTCCTGCTAGCGTGTTTGGGTAGGGACGATATGGAAACACCAACTGCAGCACCACCGTCCATGGTTTTCCAAAATTTTCCCTGGTTTGCATGAAATGCATTGTCCCTTACTGAGTGAAACCCTAGTTTCAGAAACCACCGTATACAGAGGTCATCGGGCGATGGACAGGTGGGAGAGACCCCCCTAGCTAAAATCACATGTCATGAATCCAACGAAATTGATGGTTCATCGATCGGAGGCCCGACCATTGATCTATGGCGAGTTGCAAGTCACCTCTAGATTCCATTCAGGGACACTTGGTGGACTTGTCCTCGTGGCACCAAAAAACCACACGGAGCAATGATTTTGAATTCCGTCAACTCCTTCTAGCATGTTTGGGCAGGGGCGATATGGCAACGCCAACCGTAGCCCCACCGTTAGGGGTAGGGATTCCCTATTCGAATTAGGGTTAGGGTTTCCATAGTAGAGTTAGGGTTAGGGTTTAAGGTACTAATTGATTTGTACAATTCATGGTAGTAATTAGTTTAGACAAATCGAGCCAATGGAAAGATAAGACATGAGTTTTTCAAATGAAGAAAAAATTGGCATATTCATAAACTTGACATACAAGAGAACTTTTGGCATATTTATAAACAACATAAACAAAAATTTGGCATATCAAGGACACAAAATTGACATATTCATAAACAACATACATGAGAAAATTGAGCATATATCAATATTCAATTACAAATAGTATAAATAGTATAGTATTAAAAGTATGTAACATACCTCATCATGCTAGATCCCACCTATTATCATACAACCAAGACCTTCAGATCATCTCTTTTAATGATGGTCTCCATTAGTCTCTTGTGCTCTATATCTAGTAAGAAGTAGCGTACCTTAGATGAATTTCGACTAGCCATTGTTCGTACATGGAGGTTCATACCCATGATTAAGTTGGTGAAGTGATACACACTTGTAGGTCTGGTCTGTAATCCCTGTAAACATATCCACCCTTCTTTCTTGCATTGTTGTATTGTGTCAAGTATTCACCTTTAACAACCATAGATTCGATTGGGAAGATTTTATTTTCATCATCAGTCATGGAAATATTGAGGGTTTGTTTTCCCTCTATACAACGTTCCAACCAGTAATCACCACCCCATTCACTATCTTTTGAGGCAACCGCTGCGTATATGTGCCATGCATAATATGATTATAGGTATATGATCAAAATATTTTTCTTTTGATACAAGGCCATTAATGTGCATTTGAAGACTACGTAAATAAACAAAAAAATGTTAAGGAAATGCATCATACCAGGTTGTACAAGGTTTGGGACATGATCAAAATCTATAGAAATAGATGATTGGTCTTCTTCCAATGGAGTTAACTCAATAATTGCACGCTGATCAAGTGGAAGTGATATGTGATCCCATCCATCAACCCAATCCAATGATTCACATCCATCCCCATCACCATCACAACAAGGCAGGAAAAAACATGCGAGTTTTTTGGTCCAAATTTCAAATACTGGGTTATCAGAGCTTCGAACCAAATGAAAGCCACGAGTCCCAGGAACAATCTTGCATTCCCATGCATGAGAACGATCTATTTCTACCACCTCCAAAAAAAATCTCTCCACGAGTCTCTTTCTTGTGGATTCTACTCGCATAGTTGATTCCTCTCCCATTACTGACATGCACCACCTGACTATAGATTGAGCATTTCGAATAGTAGATTCTGTAGATAATTTCAATTCCTCTCTTCGTAGGTTTTTTTTGACACATGCTCTGGCTCCATCATGCTCTCCTTTACTATGCCCAGTCTCAAAATAGTTCCACATATGTGGCACTTTGTATTTTTTATGCAATGAACATAACCATTGAAATATGCATGCATTTTTGAACTGAACAACACATCCATCAGACCAAATCCAGTGTTGATCCATCTGTATGTTCCTGCCCTTCAAGTGATCATAGAACATGATGAAGCAATGACGTACATAGTGGAAGTCATGGCACCTATCATCACTTATGTAGAAGTGATATTCCTTCATAATTTCTCTTTACTCTTCACTACTATTTGGGCCATGCCTATATGTGATATGGACAATCAAGGAAACCTGCTCAGAGTGATAATACTGACTTTGGATCTCATTTTGAGGTTGCAGAGTGTAGTTCTCAGCAAAATCAACAACTTAAAATATAGTACCACGGGGAAATGTATCTCTACATATTCTAAACTTCTCATCCTGCCATTGTGCCAAGTGGACATGCTGAACATATTGATGTGTCTTTTCAATAAATTCCTTGACGAAGTCACTAACATGTACCTAGTGACACAAAATGATCTAAATATCAGTTTTTTTTGTAAGTAAGGTTGAAATGTAACTGTTCAAACATAAATTTATAGATAAATGCATACCTGAGATGTCACCAATTGTATTTTTTTTCTTTCTTTCCCTGGGACTATTTCATAGCTGATATATTTGAAACTTTTCATGTCTATAACCATATTCCCAAATTCATTGTCTCCACTCTCATGCATACATTGACTCAATAATTCCATTCAGCACAGTTGGAGCATGTTCCATCCAAACAAGATTTTGCATAGTATGTTTGCCCCTCAGGCCTATTGCACATGATGCTATGAATGAACTCTCTTGATGGAGTCGGTGGTATTGTCAGGGAGCAATCCTGCACATGGTTAGTATGCAACACACGGCAAATGTACAAAAATGTTTCATAGTAATATTCATATTCTACATGGTATCTACAGCAACAAGTGTTACAAAGAGTATTTAATCTAACATACCAAGGCTTACATTTCTTAAAATATTTTTTCCCAAAGTTCAATTGTCTATGTTCATTCCTAAATTTATCGTATAGTTTTGTATGTGTTATATCAATAAGATGCCTAATATGTGGTTAACGATCCTTTGAACCACTTCTCAGTTTTAGTACATCCTTCTGATTTGAAGAAGGCCTTGTGTTATCATGTCAAAAACTCTGCACTAGTCCCTTTACCACATCAACTAGCTTCATGTCACGACGTGGCAATTGATTAATAAAGGCCCAAAAATCTTTCTGATCGGTTGTGTCAAGATGTTATCTTCTAATAGAATACCTACGAAGGGTTTTTACATTCAAATTAACTAGTTTGGATGTAGGCTTGAGAAAACAAAGGACCCTGGTGTTCTTATTTACAATTGCTTGTGACAACACACGACGAGCCGCATTGCGGTCCTTTGAACGTGTGTTCTTAACAATTTTACCAAAGGCATCTACTAAGATTTTAACTATATGAGAACTTGGTCCATAATTATTTATCATCTTTATCCCTAACTTTTTCCTAACAATATTCATGCCCCTATATTTTAACAATGATAAAAATAATCTACATTTATCTCCATCACATTTAGAAACAAAATATTTATTTAGTATTTGTTAAGTTTGATAAGAAATACTATGTTTAGATAGCGTACCTTCAATGGAATTGAGGAGACTTTTATCAACTTGTATACTCTTCGGAGTTCTTCGACATGTGCTTGCTAATGGAGGTAAGGGGGTTGGACTTCTACCATGTAGCTCATCACCAAGATGCTCCGACGTTTCAGTAGTAGCTTGTTTTCCTTCATTCTCTTCCTGGTAGTTGGATGGTGGAAGTCCAACATCCTCATCGATGGTCCAAATAACATTTTCTTCTTCAACAGTAGGCTCCATGTCCAACACCTATCTGACTTGATCACTAGTATAGCCACAAGAGGTCAACAAATTTTTTGTTTCTTCATGAGATTCATCGTGAGATGGTAACTTATAACTTTGACATGAAGTGGGAATTGAAACATCCCCTAATAATCACCTACGTTTTTCTTCTTGATTACTGCCATGGCGTGCTTGTTCAACAACTATTGTGGAAATTGAAGGTCCCTCTAGTGAATGCTTCCTTTTTTCTTGTCGTGGATTAATAGGATGAACCGTGGTATCCTCTATAATTGGATTTGGATTAGTTTCCAAAGAAATCCTCCGATTCATCATGTCTATTCTTTTATTTTCTTTCTCTTCTTCAATCACTTCTTGAGGTCTCTTATTCCTCACTAATTTTGTTCCTCGGTTACGTACATTCCCCATCACCACAATGATCAATTCAATATAGTTTGTTTTTGTTTTCTCTAAAATTACAAGCTTTCAAACCTTTAGTGCTTTAGAACTATAGATCCTTCAAGGTTCTTCAATCTTCCCTCTCAATTGTTCATATTTCCCATCAAAACAATGATGAATGAGAAAATTTACCTTTGGTGCTCTTCAATAATAAGCAAATGAAAGTTAAATCAGAAATTTTTCCTCAAGCTGATTCTCTTGTACACTTGTGTATATCCACTATCACCATGAAATGGTCTTTAAGCTTGATATCTTATCTTTGTGCTCCTCAATTATAGGAAAAATGAATCTTTTAAATACCTTATCTTTGGTGTTATTCAATAGGAGATTCTTCAAGCTTGTTGATTATCTTCTTCAAATATGATCATATAACCCAACATCACATTGATCAACCATGAAATATGTCCTCAATGGAGCACCTGCATAGCAAAAAGAATGATGGAGATGTTGTATTGTGAATATTCAAATGATGGGCTCGTGCTCTATTCAAAAAAATTGAGTGATAACCTATTTTTTGTTTGGACAGAGTAAAGTGGTTGTCGGATAGGGACAGTCCACTGTTTATACAGTTACAAAACGTGCACGTGTTATTGTTAAGCACAATAAATAGGTTAGGTGCATGACTAAGGCAACAAATAAAATCAAAATAAAACAATTTTTTTATATGGTTACATACAAAACAAATGTTTTTAGTGTTCCCTTCTTTTCATGCATATACATTTTTCTCTCTATAACCCCCTAACTCTCTCCCAATAATCCCTAGATACCCCCTATCTCTTTCTAAATATCTATCCCTCATTCTGTGTAGATCCCTCCCTATATGTTTCTTTCTCTCCCTTACTCCATCCCTATCCCTACCACCCCACTCTCCATCTCTCCACCTTCTCTTTATCTTCGCCATTATCCCTCCCTATAGCACTTTCTCCCTTCTTCTCCCGTAATCACTAACCCCATGTGCCTTTATCCCTCCCCCCTACCCTCTCTCTCTCTCACCTTGTATCCCTCCCTCCCTATATCTCTCTCTAGATATGTCCCTGTATCTCTCTATCTACCTCAGTTTCCCCTGGGCATGTGGACCCCTTCCCCTCTCTCTCACAACCTTCTTCACTGTCCCTCTCCACTAATCTCTCTCTCTCTCTCTCTCTCTCTCTCTCTCTCTCACACACACACACACACACACACACACACACACACACACACACACACACATTCCCTCATTCCTTCTACATCCCTCCGCCTGTGCTTATTTCTCATCCTTACTCCATCCCTGTACCTACCACTCCACTAATCCCTCCTTCCCTACTACACACACATGCACAACCTAACACTTTCTTTGTCGCTCACCACTCCCTCTAGTCTCTTTGTCCCCCACCATCTCTCTCTCTCTCTCTCTCTCTCTCTCTCTCTCTCTCTCTCTCCCCCCCACACACACACACACACATTGTGTCCCTTGCCCCTCTCAAATCCATCCCCTCCATCCATCACAATCTCCACCTTTATCCCTCCATCTCTCCCTCTCTCACCATCTCTCCCCTTCTCTCCTTCTATCTCTCCCTGCTGCTATCTTTACCTCAACTTATCCCCTTCTCTCTTAGTCTCTCAATCTCTTTCTCCACCTTCTCTTTATCTTCGCAATTATCCCCATCTCTCTCTCTCTCTCTCTCTCTCTCTCTCTCCATCTCCACCACTCCCTACATGTATCCCACCAACACTTTCTGTCCCTCCCTTCCTATCTCTTTATTTCATTCTATCCCCATCTATATCTCACTCCCTCTAAATCCATTCCTCCCCATTTTCCCTCTCCCTCCCCCGCTCTATGTCTCCCCCCCCTTGTATTCTCTCTTTCTCTCTCACACCCCCCTTGCCTCCATCCTCCCCCCCTTGTCACTCAAGTCTCACTTTCCACTTCTAATCCTATACCTCTTTAGAACCTCTTCTACTCCTAATAGTGCTCTCAAGCCCCACTACCCTTCACCCCTGTAGCCCATCATGTTCCCATTCCCTTCATCTCTCCCCACTCAATCTTCCAACATCCTTCTAAGCCCTTGACCCTTTCCCACCCCTATTAAATATTAACCACAGATTCCCTTGACCCTTCCCACCCCTTCTCAAATATTAACCAAAAATAACCCTCCATCCCTCCCTCTCTCACCGTCTCTCCCCTTTCCGCCTTCTATCTCTCCATGTTGTTATCTTTGCCTCAACCTATCCCCTTCTCTCTCACTCTCTCACTCTCTCTCTCTCTACCTTCTCTTTATTTTCGCCATTATCCCTCCCTATAGCACCCTCTCCCTTCATTCACCCTTAATCACTAACCCTCTGTGCCTTTATCCCTCCCCCATGCCCTCTCTGTCTCACTTGGTATCCCTCCCTCCCTATCTCTTTCTCTAGATTTGTCTGTGGATCTGTCCCTCACTCCCTTTACCTCCATCCCTCTATGTCTCTTTCTCTCCCTTACACCATCTTCGTCCCTGCCACCCCACTGATTCCTCCTTACCTATCACACACAGACACACACATAACCTCCCACTTTCTTTGTCGCTCACACCTCCCTCTAGTATCTCTCTCCCCAACCATCAAGCTCTCTCTCTCTCTCTCTCTCACACACACACACACATTATGTCTGATTCCCTTCTCAAACCCATTCCCACTCCATCCATATATATCTCCACCTTTCTCCCTCCATCCCTCACCCTTACCTTCTCTCCCTCCCTCCCTCACCATCCCTCTCTCTCTCTCACCTTCTATCCCTCCCTCATGTTAGCTTTCCCTCAACCTATCCCCATCTCTCCATCACTCCCTCTCTCTCTCTCTCACTTTATGTCCCTTCCCCCTCCTCTCATATTATTTCTCTCTCTCTCTCTCTCTCTCTCTCTCTCTCTCTCTCTCTCTCACCACCACTCCCCACATGTCTCCCACCAAGACTTTTTGTTCCTCCTTTCCTATCTCTTTATTTCGTTCTATCCCCATCTATCTCTCACTCCCTCTAAATCCATTCCTCCCCATTATCCCTCTCCCTCCCTCGATCTATGTCTCTCCTCCCCTTGTATTCTCTCTTTCTCTCTCACATCCCCCTTTCCTCCATCCATCCCCCCTTGTCACTCAAGTCTCACTTTATATTTCTAACCCTATACCTCTTCAAAACCTCTTCTACTCCTAATAGTGCTCTCAAGCCCCACTTCCCTTCACCCCTGTAGCCCATCATGTTCCCATTCCCTTCAGCTCTCCCCACTCAAGCTTCCAACATCCTTCTAATCCCTTGACCCTTTCCCACCCCTATTAAATATTAGAAACAGATTCCCTTGACCCTTCCCCACCCCTTCTCAAATATTAACCAAAAATGCCCTTGAGTCTTCCCCATCCCCTCTCAAGTATTAACCATAGATTTTATGTTTTACATAAAGCTAGCGCATTTTTCCACTACATAATGCGTACGCGTTTTATGGTTATCTACCTCGTTCACGTTTTGAAATTCTAAAATCGCGGGAATAATTTTTGAATTTAAACATAATGTGCTCGTGTTTGGTAGAGCCTAAACCAAGCCACCTCATTTGCTCGCATGTCAACCATAATCCTATGTGTATGCTTTGGAGTTTGCTTCTGTAATACCAAACATGTGCTATGTATATGATAAACCAAAGCTAATTGGGCATTTCTTCCAGTTTCTGAAGAAGCCCGTGCTTAGCCACTCATTACAGTATGCTACACACAGTCATTTTTGACGAAATCTTAGACACAATAGCATTTTTCTGTAGATTCGAAATATGTAACTTTTATTTAAAAACATTAAATTTTCCTTTTTTTCAATTTCTTTTGTGTCCTAACTCCTTAACTCGTGAAACACAATGTTAGTGTTTCTTCCATAACTTTTTCAATTCTTGATCATTTCAAAAAAAATTGTATGGTGCACAAGTAGACACTAACCTCTATGTTCTATCAAAACCCCATTTCATGATTATTGCATTAAGACCTTCAAAGGCTAAACCCACAAAAGACGTACTATTTTCGAGGTTTGATCACTTAGACAATTATAAAATTACTAATTTAATTTTCAAAAAATAATGTTGCACTAGTGCTATATGTTCTCTACATGCATGCTCATTTTTGTAGCTTGATTCCATCATTTAGGCCCTCAAAGGCTACACCCACAAAAACATATACCTTATCATTTGCCTGAAAAATAAAAAGTGACTATTAGGAAAAATGAAACTTGAAATAGCTATGCAAATTTTCAATACATAAAAGTTATATATTTGGAAACGTGATTCAATTTCCTACATTTCATCTTTTTTACTCAATGTAAGATATTTTGCATAAGTATCTCAAAACATCCAAGTAAGTTGAGGGATGCCTGATTTTTCAGTTTTCTATTGCATCTAACATGCCAAAAGTGACCCTAATTATCTTGCAGTGACCCCATCATAAAGAAGGATGATGATTATTCTAGATAAGGTAGTACCATCACAACCTTCTCTCTCTTCGTCTAACCAAGAATCTAATTTGTCAATATAAATGCCAAAAAGGGTAGGAGACAATGGACAATCTTACTTAACCCTTAAATTACAATTAACTTCTTCTAACCAATCCTCATTATTTTTTAACTGAGTAATAATTTTCCTATACAACCCTTTTTTATTAAGAATAGGGCTCACTTTGACCATTAGGAGTAGGCCAAACATTACCTATCATTATTTAAATTATATGCATGCAAGATTGCGAGACAATCAAGATAGATTCCCAGTAGTCTAAGAAAGATGAAAACAAAGGTCTCTTCAAGTTCAAAGGAAAAGACTAGCTCTTCTAGCACATTCCAAAATTTGTTTCTAGACACTATATCATAGGTTTTCTTAAAATTCAATACAACAACATAATAGATCTCCATAGTTTTGTCACACTCCAATTTTTATTATTATTTTTTTTATCATTTTATTTTGTTTTTATCATTTTTTTTAAATTGCCACTTAAAACACAATAATTTATTAAAATATTGAAAAAATAACTCGAAAAATGAAATCGATGAAAATACTTGCTCATTCGCTTATTGCGCCGAGAGGCGCTCTACAGCCCAGTATGAGGGAGATGTTGTAACATGTGTGAGTTTGTCGAGTTTGTCTAGTGTAGTGTGAGGGAGATGTTGTAACATGTGTGAGTTTGTTGAGTTTGTCGAGTGTAGTATGAGGGAGATGTTGTAACACGTGTCGAGTGTTTGTCCAGTAAACAATTAATAACCAAATAATTAAATTAAATATTGTAACGTCGGCCATTAATAAACAAAAAATAAAAGGACGTGTTTTTTCGAAATGAAATCAATTACTATATACATATTGATCATGAATTGAAACAACCAACACCTCGAACAATTCCGAACTACGACATGTGTGGATTAAAGAGTCAAACGTGATCGCAACTACCTACAAGGTACACATTTAAACATTGAAATTGAAATTCAATATTTATATTAATTTTTTAATTGAAATTGGAAATCAAACACGCTCCCAGTTCCTCCTTGCGCAGCCCTCCCACCCTCCCTATGCATCCCCTCCACGCTGCCCTCCTCCCAACTCCTCCTAGCTCCTCCACACTGCTCCTCCTAGCTCTTCCCTCCTCCCTCCATGCACATCCCTCCATGCTTCCCTCCTTCCAGCTCCTCCACGCTGCCCTCCACGCTGCTCCTCCCAGCTCCTCCCTCCTCCCTCCATGCTCTGCAGCCCTCGTGCCATCCCTACGTAGCCCTCAATGCTGTCCTCCATGCTCAACAGCCCTCCACACTACTCCTCCCAGCTCCTCCCTCCTCCCACCATGCTCCGCATCCCTCCTGCCCTCCGGCCCTCCGCTACTTCTCCTAGCTCGGCAACCCTCCTCCCTCTCTGCGCAGCCATCCTCCCTCCACGCTTCCCTGCAACGAAATATTAAAACATTAATATATTTAAGTTTAATTTTAAATATTATATTTTAAAATTGAAATTATATTATGTTATGTTGTAGTTGAAATTTTAATTTTAATTTTAAATAATATTAACTTTATATTAAATTATAAACTTTATATTGAAATTTAAAATCTTAAATAATATAAACTTTATATTAAATTTTAAATAATATAATATAAACTTTATATTATATATATTTTTTTTGAATTGAAATTAAAATATCCTTAGGAATAAAAAAGATTACATTTAATGAAGTTTTACGGTTATGTTTATTTGTGCAGATACAATCAATTTTAAATTTTACAATCCAAGAGAATTTAAATTTAGAATTAGATTTAAAATACCAAGATTAAATTGGCAGCGGGTGCTTGATTAGAATTAAATTTAGAATTTAAATTTATATTTATATTTAAATTTATATTTATATTTAAATTTATATTTATATTTAAATTTAAATTTATATTTAAATTTAAATTTATATTTAAATTTAAATTTATATTTAAATTTATATTTATATTTAGAATTTAAATTTATATTTAGATTAAAATAAAAATATAGTGTAATATTTAGAGTGTATAATATAAATTGAATTTCAATTTATATTTCAATTTAAATTAACATTTCATTTAAATTAATATATATATATATATTAATTTTTACAAATAAGTATATAACTTATTTACATTGTATAATAAGAACTACATGTGGTATAGTGGTAAGGGTGTTGGGATAATGGTTGTGGGGTCCAAGGTTTAATCCTCTCGGATCACCTACTTTTTTTAAAATATAGAATTTCGTAAATATATTGAATTTCATGTAAACTGAGTTTTAGACTTGCATAGAGTTCAGTGTATGGGGTCTTTTTAATGCATTTTTTTCAGTGTAGATGTTATTCTGTGGGCGCATTGATTTCAGTGTATTGATGCATAGATTTCAGTGTATGGGGTTTTTTATTGCATATTTTTTAGTGTAGATGTTATTCTGTGGATGCATTGATTTCAATGTATGGACGCATAGATTTCAATGTATGGACGCATTGATTTCAGTGAATAGACGCATAGATTTCAGTGTATGGGGTTTTTTATTGCATATTTTTCAGTGTAGATGTTATTTTTTGGATGCATTGATTTCAATGTATGGACACATAGATTTCAGTGTATGGATGCATTGATTTAAGTGTATGGAGGCATTGGTTTCAATGACAACAAAAGAATGAGAAGAAGACTTGAAACGAAAAGCAGAAGAACAAAAAGAATTTTGGAAAAGGAAGTTGGGCGAAATGATTGCAGAAGAACTAGAAGAATGAAGAAAACGAAACGTAGATTGATAAAAAGAATATCGAAAAAGAAATTTAGACGAATTGACAGGAAAAGAACAAGAGGAACAAAGAAAACGAAACGTTGATCGACAAAGAGTGTATCGAGAGAGAAAGTTGAAGCAGTTGGAAGAACAAATAAATCAAGTTGCAGAACAAAAAATAAATCAAAATGTACGAAATGGCGAAATGACGACAGAAGAACGAACAAAACAAAATGCAGATCAACAAAAAGAAAATCGAAAAAAAGTTAGGTGAATTGACGCAGAAGAACGAGAAGAACAAAGAAAATGAAACGTTGATCGACAAAGAGAGTATCGAGAGAGAAAGTTAAAGCACTTGGAAGAACAAAAAAATCAGTTTGCAGAACAACAAATAAATCAAAATGTATGAAATGACGAAATGACGACAAAATAAGGAGGAGAACAAACAAAACAAAATGCAAATCAACAAAAAGAGAATCGAAAAAAAAATTAGGAGAATTGTCTCTATTTTCCAGTTTAACAATTTACTGAATCCTTAATACTTATTACTTACATTATGACAATCCTCGTAAATGTATCTGTATTTTCAACTTAACCTGTTCCTTACAATGCTGATCAAACTTCAGTTTTGTGTCACTGCCCACAACTGAAACCAGCCTAGATCCAAATCCTAGGCTCTATCAAGCACCGAGAGGGATCAAATCTCCCGAGGTGCAAACCTCTTCTTAGGTATTGCACTGAGGGAGCTTTTCGAGGACAGGTTTGTACCTCAAGAGATTTGATCCCTCTCGGTGCTTGATAGAGCCTAGGATTTGGATCTAGGTTGGTCCATACAATGACCATCTTGTTCCATACTCAATTTTTATTAAAAAAATAATTACAATATCACATTTAAACAAAAATAAATTTAGATGAATTTTGTTCCATCCACTCGGGTTCACGCACTACCACTTCATTATGTCAGTTGGAAGTTACTTGACTTACCATCCACAAAAGTAGGGAAGTTTGTAAATTGGATAGAATATTTAATACCTCCACTTCATTATGTGAGTTGAAAATTGTACAACAAGTTTAAAAATAAATTATTTTAGAAGAAATTAATTGAAATCAAACAAGCATTCTATACAAAGGTTATAAATTATAGAGTTAAGTGTAAGTTTATATATATGGGGTTTAATTTCCACAATTTTTTTGGTCAAATTACTTTAGACAATTAACAATTGTTTTGGTTTAGGTATTCTAAATAATTTGTTGACTATCATTTAAAGAAATCCTAATTAGGCGATACAATGAGCCAACAACAAAGTCAACCAATCTACCAACAACTCAACTTGAACTTGAGACCTCCTAAAATCATGACATATCTAGAAAAAAGGTAGTAATATCAATTCACTTACAAACCTAAACCAAAAAATATAAACAAAAGATACATCCAAACACTCACTATTTGTGAAACATCTCTTTGGAAAGATTTTGTGAATGTGAAATATATCATTTAGCATCAATTTAGATTTACAAAATCCTCTACAAATTTAAAAGTTCATATAAATACATATATGTACATCTATTGAATGAAGTTGTCATTGATGTCAACATGTAACGCGGTGTTGTTAAAAGCACATGAATGTTCAGAGTTGCAGGAGAAATCAAGCCCATAGATAGGGAAATCAAATACAGGCATGAAATGTTTTATATGTAGTTGGTAGAGGTGCTAGAAGAAGTTTACATGAGTTATCATTCACTAAACTAGCACTATGAAGAATCGACCAAAAGTGTCGTCTTATTTGGAGGTTTTATTCTTCTGTTAACATGAGTCCTAGATCTACGGTGGAGATTGTTTCTGGCGGTCCCGATGGACATCCAATGGATATCACAATCAGAGTTGCATGGGAGGTAAAAAGGTGTGGGTAGTGCGATGGAAACTAGGTGGTTTTACCTTTTTGGTGACGTGTTCGAATGCGATAGGATATCGCAATCGAACCTTCCATACTCAATACCACTTTCACCTGATTGCGATAGGCACTTTTGGTTAAAAGTCGTGATCATATGTGGATAGTGTTGGGCGCATGGAGCAAACAATAGCGGAGGTTGCCCAGATCGAACGGTTTCCATCACATCAGAAAGAAAATCATGAATTGACCAACGAACAGGATTCTCTGTCTTCGTAAAGCCCCTAAACTATTGATCGAAGCCCCTAAAGCGCTTAATCTAAGCTCCATGAAGAAATTAACAAGTCAGCATATGATCCAATTAAGAAAATAAGTTTAATCACATAAAAATTACTGGCAATTGGCTTGATGAAGTCATGTGTGAGTGAACCAGTGATGATCTGAAGGAGTTGGAGGTGCGAGAGATAGTATGAAGGTGGATAAGGAGATGGCAGTAATATGACAACTCAGATCAGGGATAAAAAACCGAATTTTAAGTATGCTTCAATGGTTCTGGTTTAGTTATGATTCCGGGAATTTATTTTATTTCATATCAGGGAGTCTGTTTTTTTGGTTCTACTATTTATTGTTAGTTGAGCAATAGCAAACATAATGTTGAAGGAACAATAGCAGTGGTGTTGCCTTGATGAATCCATACTAGCAGCAGAGGTAATAAATAATGATGCAGAAACAACGACTGTGACCATTGCTGTATAAAGTCAGTGATTGATGATGTGTAGAAACAATGCTTGATGCAGGGTTGATTGATGCAGAAATGATCAAGAAAAGAAGTGATCATACAATGTTGAGACAGTGATGATAGTGAAGCAACAGAGACTGTAATCCTTATGATGATACAACAGAGATTGAATTGAATGTGATGAATATGAAGATCATGCTGAGACTATAATGAAGAAGAAACAAGCATAGGTTAAGTAGAGATAGCATTGATGAAGAGACAACTAAAAGAGTGAAGGAGACAATGCAGAGAAAGGACAATAACCATGACTGATACAGTGACAAATACATATACATAAACTAGGGTGTTGGTGCATCCGTGTCAGTTGGTGTTGACAGAAGCTTCAGTGTGTAGGTGCATGCTTGTCAGTTGGTGCTGACAAAAACTCTAGGGGGTAATAGCCTCCTGCTTGTTGGAGCGGGATAAAAAAAGGATGGTGTAGCATCCTTGTGAGTTGGAGCTGGCAGAAACCATTAGGGGGTTGTAGCTTCCTTCCTGTTGGTGCAGGAGAACTTGGAAGTTGGTGCTTCCAGTCAGTTGTAGATCACTCATTGGATGTAATTGATTATGAGATTATAACATTGTTAAGTATTTCCATAGACATCTTGTTTCTTCTCTTGTTGATGGTGTATATTACATGACATGCATATTAATTGATGATCATGAATAATTGAATATGGTTGGATGTGTGTATAAAAGTAAAAATTGATCAATTTTGTCTAATATTGATTCACATCTCTTAGTATCTATGAATATTCCAACAATTGGTCTCAGAGTGAGTTACCTTCATAACAGTTTAACCACTAGAAGGAAGATCTCATTCAATAAGTATGAATCATGTAGCAGAATATACAAAACACAGATTTCCATTGTTTGATGGACATAACTATGCCTTCTGGAGTACTAGAATGAAACTGTTCCTACAAGCACAAGGATTAGAAGTTTGGGAATTAGTGAAACATGGATTCACATTGGATGAAGGTATGGAAGAGCCCACAGACCCACTTGAAATAAGGATGTTTGTAACCAATTCAAAATCCATGTGTTCTATTCTAGGAGGATTGACAGGAGCAGACTTTGTGAAAGTAATGCACTGTACCTCAACAAAAAAAATCTAGGACAAACTTAAAAATATCTATGAAGGAGATGTTAAAGTAAAGAAAGCTAAGATGAAAAGACATAGAAGGAAATTTGAGCAACTCACAATGAAAGAGGAAGAAGACATTGTCGGCTATCTACTAAGGGTTGATGATATTTTAAACACCATGAGAGGCTTAGGAGAACAAATTGATGAATCAAAGGTTGTTGAAAAAATATTAAGATCACTACCAGCAAGATTTGACTCCAAGGTATCAACAATTGAGGAAATGAAGGATTTGGACAATCTAACCAAAGATGAGTTACATGGGATTCTTGCAGCTTATGAAATGAGAATAGATTCACACAACCCATCAAAAGGCGAAGCAACATTTAAGATCTCCAAGAAAATACACAAACATAGGACTAGCTCAGGCTGCAGCTCAAAGGATGATGAAGAAGCCAACTTTACAAAAAGGCTACAACTAGGAACGAGAAAATGCCCACATAAAAACTCAAGCAATAATAATAATGGAGCTGGTAAGAACAGTAAAAGACAAAACTGGAAAACAACCAAAGGAAATTTCTTTAAAAAGAAAAACAATTTCTACTCAAAAGAAGATAGTGAGTCCTCTTCAGATGAAGAAGACAGTGATGATGAAGAAATGCTCTTCATAGGAATTGAACAACATAGCAAAAAAAAAAAAATACCATGAAGCAGAAATAGAAGCAAAAGTAGACTATGAAGGGGGATTGATTAGTTCCTTAGATTATCTACAATTTGAAAGGGAGAAGAATACAAATCTTAATGATGAAGTTGATTAGTTAAAAAGAAGAGTTGAAGGATTAATAAAAAACTCAGAAGTATCCAAATAAGCAAATATTCATCTAAAAGAACAAATAAAAGAAGCTAAGGCAATCGAAGAAGCTCTCACCAATCAGTTACAACAAAAGGATGAGATCAATGAGAAACTTGAAGCAAAAATAGAAACAACAAGGGTGAAACTTCAAAACAAGGGAAAACAACAAGACAACAACAAGATCCTTGAAGAAATTATCAACAATCAAAGGCACCATCTTGACATAAATGGTTTAGGATTTGATTCCAAATCTGTTGATAAAGGTTCAAGCTCCAAGATAATAGAAGACAAACACAAGAGTTATATAGATGCTCTCAGAAGTTCAAAAAGGAAAGAGGACTACCCATAGAATCATGACTTCAAGAATGTATGGAAGCAACCACCAAGCAGAAGGATTGTAGCAGATTCTGAAGATAAACATAAAAGTCATGATTTCAGAAATAACAGGAAGCAACAACCAATCGAAAGGACATCACCGATAAGAAGGCTTCCCCTCACCAGGGATCAAAATATTTACTTGGAATTTTCTATGTATGTTGTAACTTGGACACAAAGCGGTGAATTGTAAAGCCTATCAAAGAAAATAGGTTACATGGAACAAAAGGAAAAATGAAGGTGCTACACATTACCCTTCCAGAAATTATAATCGCTTTGAAAACCTGAACAAACAAGTTGAATGTTACAAGTGCAACAACTTCAGACACACAGTAGAAGAATGCAGAAGCAAGAGGGCTGTGTTTACAAAATGAGCAGATTATCATTATAAAAATAGTGCAATATCCCTACAATCTCAAGACATGTTAGAACAATGGTGTGTTGACGGAGGATGCACATGATAGGTGATAAGAACAAGTTTATCACCTTGAACAAAAACAAGTTAGGAATAGTTGTCTTTGGGAATGATGATGGAGCAAACATTATTGGTAAAGGCATAGTTAGTCTTGGAACTAAGAAAGCCAAAGAAGAAATCATTCTACTAGTGGAAGATATGACACATAATCTCTTAAGTGTAAGTCAGATATGTGATCATGGTCACACATGTACTTTTGATTCAAAAGGATGTGAAATAATGAAGAAAGGTACAAATAAAGTTGTTTCTACAGCAACAAGGACTCCTCAAAACATTTACATCCTTGACAAAGTCAAACAAGTCAAATGATGCATAGGAAGAGAATATGAGAGTTGGCTCCGGAACAGAATATTGGGGCACATAAAATTTGATAATCTTGTCAAGATCAACAAAAATAAGGTTGTTAAAGAAATGCCAAAAATTGCAAAACAAGACAGCACCATACGCAAGCAATGTCAACATGGGAAACAAACACATGTAAAATTCAAGAGAAAGGAGCACTCTACCTCAACTCCTTTGGAAATAGTACAAACAGACTTATGTGGTCCAACCAAGTCAAAGGTATTTCAAGGTGAGCAATATTTCATGTTGCTCAATGATGATTATACTAGAATGACATGGGTATGTCTTCTCAATAAGAAATCTGAAGCCTTCAAACATTTCAGAAGCTTCAAGGAACAAATTGAAATGAAACAGATACCAAGATCAAATGACTCAGTTGAAACATAGTTGCAATTTGAAGAAGAGTCCTCACTAGAAGAACAGTTAGAACGAGTACCTTAATCTCCATCAAACAATATCTAGACTCCATCCAAGGTTTTGACTCCAACAAATTTTTTTCAACCTTCTCTCAAGACACCTACCAGGTATGTTCATAAGAATCATCCAATAGAACAAAGAATTGGGGATAAAAGTGTAGGAGTAGAAACAAGAAGTAGAAAACAATTGCAGTCACCAGAACAAGGGAATGTATCTCTACTCTCTACAATTGAGCCAAATAATTTCGATCAAGCTAGTCAAGATAAGAGTTGGACCAAACCAATGGAAGAAGAACTAAGTCAAGTTGAAAGGAATGATACTTGGGAACTGGTTCCAAGACCGAAAAACAAAAATGTAATTGGTACAAAATGGTTTTTCAGAAAAAAGCTAAATGAAGATGGACAAGTAACCAGGAACAAGGCAAGATTGGTTTGCAAAGGATATGCCCAAGTAGAAGGAATAGAATTTGAAGAAAATTTTTCTCCAGTAGCCAGGATGGAATCAATCATAATGACTTTAGCATATGCAAGCTCCAAAAACATCAAGGTATATCAAATGGATGTGAAATCAACATTCTTAAATGGAGAGATAGAAGAAGAAGGATTCTCACTTTCAAGGAATGAAGATTATGTATGTAGATTAAAGAAAGCATTGTATGGTCTTAAACAAGCTCCCAGAGCATGGTATGCAAGGTTAGATAAGTATCTTCAGCAGGAAGGATTCAAAAAGGGGAATGCAGACAATACTCTGTACACAAAAATGGAACAAGATAGCTTAATCATTATCAAAGTATATGTTGATGATATCATATTTGGTAGTGACAATGATAAGTTAAGTTAGAGTTTCTCAAAAGATATGCAAAAAGAATTTGAAATGTCCTTACTTGGTGAATTGGGTTTTTTCTTAGGTCTTCAGATATCTCAACATGATAATGGGATCTTTATCTCACAGTCCAAGTACATCAAGGAAATGTTGAACACATTTAATATGGAGGAATTCAAACCAGTAAGTACTCCTATGATCACAAGCTATAAGCTGAGAAAAGATGATGAATCCCCAAAAGTAGATCCCAAACTCTATAGATCAATGATTGGTAGTCTACTATATGTAACAGCTTCAAGACCAGATGTAATGCATGAAGTTGGACTTGTTGGAAGGTTTCAAGCAGCCCCTAGAGGAAATCATCTATAGGAAGTTAAAAGGATCCTTAGATATCTAAAAGGTACAACTGAGTTTGGTTTATGGTATACGAAAGGGCATGAGCTAACATTAGTAGCCTATACAGATGCTGACTGGGAAGGTGACACAGATGATAGAAAAAGCACTAGTGGTGCAGATTTCTATCTAGGAAAATGCTTAGTGGCTTGGCTAAGTAAGAAAAAATCTTCAATATCATTATCTACAGTAGAAGCTGAGTGCATAGTGGCAGCAGCCTACTGCACTCAAATTTTATGTATGAAGCAAACTCTACAAGATGTACATGTGCAGTATAATGAACCTATTACTATTATTTGTGATAATACAAGTGCCATCAACATTTCAAAGAACCTATTGATGCATTCCAAAACCAAGCACATTCCCATTAAATATCATTTTGTGAGAGAGCATGTTTTAGACAAAGCCATCAAATTAGAGCACATTGGAACAAAGGAACAAGTTGTTGATATCTTTACAAAACCCCTTCCCAGGGAAACATTTGAATATTTGAGACAACAGTTAGGAGTGATTGCCACTCGCTATTGACTAATAAGGCTTAGTTTCTTCTCCCTGACATTAAACAGGAAACGGGAAGACAGATGTTCAGAGCATGAAGTCAGGGGGAGCACAGCTTGAAAACATGAAGAAATGAACAACACAATTGTAGGGAGAGCACATGAGTTTGAAGACAAGATGGGCATGGCTGAGAAATAGGAGAATATCGGCAGTTATGACAACACACAATTAACTGAAACCCTCTTCCATTGTTTTCAATGGGGGAGAGAAAGCTGATAATATTGACATCAATGACAAAGGGGGAGATTGTTGAATGAATTTTTCATTGATGTCAACATGTAAGGCAATGTTGTTAAAAAAGCATAGGAATGTTCAGAGTTGCAGGAGAAAACAATCCCACAGACAAAGAAATCAAATAGAGGCATGAAATGTTTCATATGTAGTTGGCAGAGGTGCTGACAGAGGTTTACATGAGTTATCATTCACTAAATTGGCGCTATGAATATTCGGCCAAAAGTGTCGTCTTATTTGGAGGTTTTCTTATTGTCTTAACATGAGTCGTAGATCTACGGTGGAGATTGTTTCGAGCGGTCTCGATGGACATCCAATGGATATAGCAATCAGACTTGCATGGGATGTAAAAAGGTGTGGGTAGTGAGATGGAAACCGGGTGGTTTTACCTTTCTAGTGGCGTGTTCGAATGCGATAGGATATCGCAATCAAACCTTTCGTACTCAATACCACTTTCTCCCGATTGCAATAGGCACTTTTGGTTAAAATTCATGATCATATGTGGATAGTGTTGGGCGCTTGGAGCAAACGATAGTGGAGGTTTCCCAATCGAACGACTGCCATCACATCGGAAAGCAAAGCATGATTTGATCAACAAACATGATTCTATGTCTCCACAAAGCCCCTAAACTATTGATTAAAGCCACTAAAATGCTTGATCGAAGCTCCATGAAGAAATTAACAAGTCGTCCTATGATCCAATTAAGCTAATAAGTTTAATCACTTATAAATTAATGGCAATTGGCTTTTGATGAAGTGGTGTGTGAGTGAGTGAGTTATGATCTGAAGGAGTTGGAGGTGTGAGAGACAGTATGAAGGTGGATAAGGAGATGGCAGTAACATGAAGAGCTCAGATCAGGGATAAACAACCGAATTTTAAGTATGCTTCAATGATTCTGGTTTAGTTATGATTCAGGGAATTTATTTTATTTCATATCAGGGAGTCTGTTTTTCTGGTTCTACTATTTATTGTTAGTTGAGCAATGGCAAATAGAATGTTGAAGGAACAAAGTAGTGGCGTTTCTCTAATGAATCCATACTAGCAGCAAAGGCAATAAACAATGATGCAGAAACAGTGATTGTGACCATTGCTCTATAAAGTCAGTGTTTGATGATGTGCAGAAACAGTGCGTGATGCAGGGTTGATTGATGCAGAAATGATCAAGCAGAGAAGTGATAGTAAAGTGTTGAGACAATGATGATAGTGAAGCAGCAGAGACTGTAATCCTTATGATGATACAACAGAGATTGAATTGAATGTGATGAATATGAAGATCACGCTGAGACTGTAATGAAGAAGAAACAAGCAGAGTTTGAGCAAAGATAGAATTGATGAAGAGACAACTGAAAGAGTGAAGGAGACAATGCAGACAAAGGACTGTAATAGTGACCAATACACTACCAAATACATATACATAAAACAAGGTGTTGGTGCATCCTTGTCAGTTGGTGTTGACAGAAGCTTCAGTGTGTATGTGCATACTTGTCAGTTGGTGCTGGCAACTCTAGGGGGTGCCTCCTTCCTGTTGGAGAAGGCGACCAAAAGAATGTTGTAGCATCCTTGTGAATTGGAGATGGAAGAAACCATTATGGGGTTGTAGCTTCCTTCCTGTTGGTGTAGAAGAACTTGGAAGTTGTTGCTTCCAGTCAGTTGTAGCTGACCCATTGGATGTACTTGATTATGAGATTATAACATTGTTAAGTATTTCCACAGACATCTTGTGTATTCTCTTGTTGATGGTGTATAGTGGGTTTATATTACATGACATGCATATTAATTGATGATCAATGAATAATTGAATATGGTTGGCTCAGCGTATAAAAGTAAAAATTGATAAATTCTGTCTAATACTGATTCAGCCCTGCCCCCTCAGTATCTGTGAATATTCCAACAACATTTTCATAGCATTTGAATATTAGGGTGTGCAAAAAATGAAGATATGTGAAATATATCATTTAGCATCAATTTAGATTTACAAAATCCTCTACAAATTTAAAAGTTCATATAAATACATATGTGTACATCCTCATAGCATTTGAAGATTAGGGTGTGCAGAAAATGAAGATGTGCAAATTTGTACGGGTGAAGATATAAATATATAAATATATATTTAAATTATGCTTAGGCATATAGATAGATGGGCAATGCCATTTTTATGCAGTTCTTAAGAGTTTTATGGATGTTTCAAGTTCAAGTCTAATTGTTGACAAATGAATTCACATATGCTGACCAAATTAAATAATATACAGATCTGTATAAAATCAAAATGTGAAAATATGTACTAAAAATATTTTTTTTTTCAACTGGAATATATCAAATTTCCACTAAGCTAATGGATTTTAATTTGATGCAGGGTAATAATCCCCACCAACGCAATTGAAGCTAATCGATGTAATACTCGCATGTTAAAATCGTTAAAGCTACATTAACGACTATGATTACAATCACCCATGATTCTGGAACTTGTTTTTACTTCCTCCTTAGTCTAGTGTGCACATCCTGTTTCTGAAATCTGAAAGCAGAGAGGCTAAGCTGCCAAATTTCCCTGCATCAAATAAAAATCCATTAGCTTCATTATATATGATTGCTTCTGGATTCATGGAATTATGATGAAGCCAGGGACTGAAAAAACTTACTTCACATGAAACAGAGCAACATGGACCACTGTGGTAGTTAATGCAGCGAACCCAACACCATAGGTAATAGAAAAGAATGTGCTAAGATGTATTGGTGCATACTATCATACGCCACGAGGTCGAGATGGAAGTTGGAATCAACAATCAAGGAGATGTTGTACTCCCAGATAAGAAGAAATGGTGGCCCAATCTATCCCTAGACAGCCGATGCCAAACCCATATGGTCTTGAACCCAATTGGTGTGCCAGAACAAACCTGGGAAATATCCAACAGTTCCATGACAGGGATGTCACCATGGGAAACAGATAGCCAGGGACTACATAAGCCTGCAAGGCCTCACGAAGGTCTCATCTCCTTCTCATGAAGAGCTCTACAATCAGAAAAATTTGAAATATAGTGAAAGTATTCAACACCTACTCAAATAGATGTTTATATATGAAAATTGCTCAACTAATTAAAAACCCCACATAAACGGGTATAGGTTTTGATCTAAAAACGAAATGAGAATCCATGCATGAACATAGAAACCTGAACAAAGTTTGCACGCCATCACATAGAAGCATGCTCCACTACATATTTTCTAAAGATCCCTGCGCATCCAAACCCCAATATCTGCATATCTAAAAACAGTAAGAACTATTGCAGACAACCAACTACAAAGAATTTAACTGGACAATGACCTACAAACAAAATTTTGAGCAGAAATGGTCAAAACCGAACCTAAGTTGTTGTCATGGCAACGAGATGAGTTTCAACACATTGGGTAACATCAGGAGACTTACTTACAAATGAAAAGTCCTCACAGAACTTCTCTGTTGAGTCTCGATTCACAAAGGAAGCAAGATAGATCTATAGGATGGATTCGTTGGCAATTGCATTTCAAAAGCCGGCTTAGTTAAATTTAGTTGCCTCGACCCTAACCTACCATGGTGTAACAGCACTGAGGAGACTACTATGTCGGGCGCAGTCATCGGAATGCACGAATGATGGCTAAGGGGGACATTCTCGTGAGCCTGAAGCTAAGCCTACGTAAGGGATCTAAGGTATACGAACGGACATTGAGGAATTCTTCCGTCCCAAGCCTTAAATGAATTAATGAATTAATTCATATGAACCGTCAAGAAATGACTGACTTTAGTACAAGTGCTTTAAGAACACCAATACAACGAAAAAGTCTAGCCTCTTCTTGTCGAAAATCTTGACAGCATTGACAATGTGAAGGGCATACACACTTCATGCCCCTGCATTAGAGAAGATTGTCATAAGAACATGCTCTTTCATATTAAAGGGCCCTGGATTCAGCGTGAACTCCCATCTCCTCCCTGCAAAGAACATTTTCGTGGTTAATATAATTGTGACATTGCTGCCATTAGCTACCCAAGAGGAAGGACTCCAATCTGAGCAGAGATCACAGTAATTGTGAGGGGCTCTATTCTATACCAAAAGAACTGATTTAGAAACGACAGTACGACGCATGCCAAGATTCCGAGAACCCACATCCTGAAAGTCATGATCGGAAGGCTTGGATCATCCGTTGTAGGAACAGTGAGAGCCACCTTCTCTACCGGAGACTAGCCATCTTCTTCCTCTGCTGAATCTTGTTTTATAGGACAAAATTTTCCTCTTCTTCATTCTCAATGGGTTTTAGCTGATCTTCCTCTACATTCCATGGAGATATATGGTCATCTATGGTCCTCTTCTTCATCGATTCTGCTGCTTGAGGATGTCTCTGCAAGAACTTCCATTACAAGGCTCAAATTAGTTTCAATTGCTCAAATGCAGAAAATCTGAATGGGCGATTATACTATTTTTTTTCTCTAGCCGCTGCTTCAGTTAGAGAAAATGCAGGACTGGAAAGTTTTGAAAGAATTCAAATATGTGCGCCCAGCGAATTTTGAATAAATTAAAAAATGGAGACTTCCAGTGGCTACGTTGTCGTCCGTATAATTCGTGGCCCAAGAAAGACGTCCCACAGAGAAGCAAGACACCAGACAGAGAACCAAGACGTCGGACACGAGTTTAACGGCGAGAAGAGAAATGTAACGACCGACGGCCGGAGACTGACGTCAAAGGGCCAAATCGTGGCAGCTTTAGCCTCAAAGACCCACTAAAACACAATACAATAATGAAAAATAAACACAAACTTTCATATGAAAATACCTACTAATAATAATACGGAAATGATCCTTGCTTTGGCCACCAGCCTTGTGATGACAGGGTTTCCATTATATTACACCTTATCTTGATGTGTTTGTCATTTAAAACCCTAACATTTTGTTTTAGCTTGACCTCATAGCCAATATTGATATGCACGTAGGGCATTAGCTCTGCCAAAATCCAAAGCAGATGTCTGGAAAAGAGAGCCAGAAAATACCATTTCAACCCCAAACCCAAGCTTGATATGCAAATGTCATCCGCATGAATATCTCTTGCACATTAATTATGACCAAGCTTTTCTAAATTTTCGAATTCATAAGGAAATCACACCCAAAGAGTTCCCATAAATAATGTTATGGTATCATTCAAAAGATTTCATCACGGATGTGGTACATAAACTCGCAGTATTTTCTCAAAGCCCATCGAATAGACATGGAGATTTTTTTCGACCAGAGATCTTTGCAATCTATGAAATAAAATTTTGCTGAATACTCCCACCCGATAAATGTTATGAAAAATCCAACCATTTAGTCGAGATGGAGAATATCTTTGCACTCCCTTAAATAAAGTGTGAGAAGGTTTCCATCCAATACATTTGGTGAAATCCAACCATTGAAAATTCCTGCACACGACACCCTCACATGATCCCCACATTGCAAAAACCCTAGGGAAAATAATTTTTTATTACTGCATATTATTATTTTTTCAATTTTTTTAGACTGCTCAATGATAAAAAGTCGAGAGTTTGTGTAATAAAACTAAAAATTTAGGAAAAAATTAGTATTAACCATTAAAACATTGATAAATATAGAAAAAGTAATCAAATGGAAAAAAGTACTGTATTAATAACAAACTTTTACAAAAAAAGGAATGCAGGAGTCGAAACCCTATCACGCCACAAGGACATCCACCAGTCAAACCCACCGATCTTGTACCATGGCATTGCGATGAACCAAAATATAATGTTCTCTTAAGATGTAAAGAGTACGTGCATTATTTATTACAGGTTAATCTTGTTTTATTGAATTTTAAAAACTCCACTAAAAGTAAATACAAATTTTTTAAAACGAAATATATGCACGCCGCTATTATAATTGTCTTTCTAAAAAATTATACCATGCAATGTGACAAAAGTATGGATTTTAAATCTTACACGCTATGGATGGACATTGATTGCTCTTAATCTTACGTCTACCTATGTAACATGATCCCATGATCCCATTCGAGAAAATTTAAAGATAAAAAAAAATAAAAAGCATACAAAGCACAAGCTCACATGAAATATGAAAAGAAGATTCAAAGATAAATGACAAATATAAATACATAAACAAGAGTTACGAGATGGCAATGTCCATGACATTGTTACTTCTTGTTTGTTACAATTGTTGTAGACATGATTTTCTTGATTGATGGGAGAATTGGTCAAATACATTTTACATATTTTATTATAACAATAATTTTTTAATTATAATTAAATTATAAAAAAATAGAATTAAAATTTTAAAACATCTAAAATTTAGAATAAAGTATATATTTATTACATAGACAATAATTATTCTTAAAATAAAAATAAAAAAATTAATTTATATTTGAAACTAAATTTAAAATCAAAATTTAGTACAATTATTTTTAAAATAAAAATAAAAAGCTAATTTACATTTGAAACTAGTTTAAATTCAAAATTTATATCAAAGAATACTTCATTTTATCATGTATCACTCTTACTTTTAATTCTAACAAACTAAAACATTAAGAAAAATCAAACATACGAAGGTTGAGAAGACTTCCTTCCAACTGCCGTTGATGAGACTTTCCTTCCAACAGCCTCCAATTATGAAAGTTTTTTAATTTATATCTTAATTAATACAGTAACACATGCCAAAGGTACTTGAGATCTTCTCTATGTACTGATGTACTGTATTTTGAAGACTTGAAAAAATGTCACAAACTTGCATCCCTGACTCTGCATTTCAAGCCATGATTTTGGCTATTTCATGATTTTTCTTGTTGCAACTGTTTCACGTGCAACCCCCTATTCTCTTCAGTTTCACGTGTCTACTGAACATAATACTCATACTCTACATTATTTAATTTCTCTTCAGTTTCACGTGTCTACTGAACATAATACTCATACTCTACATTATTTAATTTAAGTTCGAATTTCAAATTTTAAAATATGCATTAATCAGTAGCATGCTACTCTAACATTATTTAATTTAAGTTCGAATTTCAAATTTTAAAATATGCATTAATCAGTGGCATCAAGCATGGTATCAAGCATGGTAGATGGATGGTGTAGGTATACATTCCATTCCCCGGTTTGCTCGCTCAGTTGGAGTGTTGGAGTCCTGGTATCTATTCATATAATCCTTCCGTCTTTCTGGCCTGTAGCGTGAGGTAATAAACAGTCTTATTACCTAACGATGCAGAGCCCATTCGAAAGTCAACGCCAATTTAATACTCCATGGCACTATCTCGGACTACCAGCTTACTTGGTGGATAGTTCGTGTAAAAATAATAGTTCTTTAAAAGTTTGGAATAAAATTCCAAGTAGAAAGGGTACTTATTTATGTGATGGTTGGAATAAACCTGAGTTAGTTTGGTGGCAGACGGATGACATAAGTATTAGGAAAGCTGCAGCATAAAATCCAAGATGAATGATGATAAAGTCTGAATGTAAAAGCAACTCACATTTAAATTGAAAAAGTAACGCGAAACCCTAAAATTTTATAAACAATCAAACGAAATCTTAATTTATTTTTATGAGAACTTTTCCACAAATTTGAAAAATGTGATCATTTTAATTTATAAATATTTCGTGCAGCTAAACTTCCAACGACCCGTGTAAGTGATTGTTTGAATAAACATATTCAAATAATGGATATGTTAATTCTTATTTTGTATTTCTAAAAACTTCTTTTAGTTTTAACATTAATTTTGTTTAAAATTGAAAAAAAAAATGATCGAGATAGAACCAGCTCACTTCTATTGGTTGAGAAATAAAAAAGTAGAAATAACAACAAACTCATTTCTCATAATATTTCAACGTTCTATACACTACTAATTGAGGTCATTAAAGATTTCTATGCATCTCAACCTTAAATTTTCATCGATGTATATATTAGCATATTCACATCGGAAACTAACTGTGAGTTTCGATTTGAAACTGCTCTTTACCAGAAATTGAGATTGCTTCGATCATTGGAGAATCTAAAATATAGCACCACAATTATGCTTACGTGTTTCTGAAAGCGTTGTAGCCAGTGAAAGTTGCTTTAAGAACCTGTTTCCTGTGATAGTCCAAGCTCTTGTCGATATTTTAATATTTAGATTCAAGTCATCCACTTTGACTGCAATTTGTAAACAAAAGTAGAGTTTTGCATTATTCGATTTATGAAAGGTCGGGTTAAGTTCATAAGAACAAATTGAAACTACAATCATAATTCAGTCGTGATAACAAGACATCGACAGCAATAGCGCCCTCTTATTAAGACCGTATAAAATTAGAGAATTTGAAGTACATATGTCTAGCAGCCTTCTTTTGGAAGAGCCGTTTTCTTATTTGACTTTGCACTGAAACCATTTGAATAGCGAAGACCCATTTTCTATTCAAATGGCTCCATTGAATAGGTGTAAGTGATTATTTGAAATTCCAACGGGTTGTCCTGCAGCTTAATTTATAAATTCAAATGTGTTCATTAACGAGTTTACCTTAAATAAGGCGAAGGGGTAAGCTATGGATACAATAGTTCTGAGATTACAGTAAAGTGACAGTAAGTTATGACAGTTTGCACATCTAGTGGGATTGGCATCTTCGTCCAAACCCAGAGTTCACCAGAAACGGAAATTCTCATCAAACATGGTAATCCGTGCACTACAAGAAAAGGGGCATTTTAGCCTCACATTAGCACTACTATTTGTAAAGGATTTGGGAAATTCTCAATTTTCAAATAGTGGTGCAAAAGTGGTGATAATGTGGGGATACGCAAGTGGTGCTAATATTTATGCTGTAAAAGTGGTGTTTGTAAAAAAGTTGTTTTTGGTGTTAAATGAGTATGTGGCATTCCATGGTGTATGGTGCAAACCACCAAAACCAATTTTAGGTGGATTGAAGTTTTGTGGTGCAAAACACCAAAACCAATCAAACATGGATTGAGACTTTTTGGTGCAAAACACCAAAATTATTATCATTATTATTATTTAATATACACAAACTTGTATATGGTGCAAAGCACCATAAAATAACAAGTGGTGCAAAGCACCATAAAATAATAAATAGTGCAAAAAAATATAAATCACATATTATATATAAATTATATAATATGTGATTTATATTTTCTTTTGCACCACACACAAATATATATACTTCTTAACAAGGTTAAAAAAGTATATTAAAACATTTTCTTAAATCTTATTTCATTTTAATCCATCATTAACAAAATCAATAATTCAGTAAAACCCAAAAATCAATTAAGTGGGAACATGTCACAAAGCACTCAGGTGAAGACAATTTTTATGGTTGTAGAGAGGCCAAGTAAAAGGAAAATAAAGTAATTTGGAGCTTTGTTAGAGCTGGTGTAAACTTAAGGGAAGGATATAATTCCCACACTTAAAACCTTATTTTGAAGCTAATAATCCTTCAGAAACCATCACATCTCTTTGGCTTTTGGATTTGAAAAACCGGAAGAGAAAAAAAAATATTGAATTTGGTATGTTTCCATTACTCTCTATGCCCAAAAAAAATTAATTACTTCAATAAAATTAGCAGAGAATTAGCTTCAAGAGGTTACTTAAATAGATTTCCTGCCGCCATAGAGAGTTAACTTGAATAGGTGTATACGGTAATATCACCGCAGATATGCTTCAAATGGACCGCCTGATTAGAATATACAAATATCACCACAATATGCTTCAAATGGACCGCCTGATTAGAATATGCAAATGGTGTCGAGTTTAATCAATTCAAACTTTCCACGGTGAAACCAATTTGTAGTGGATACACACCATCTTCCTATCTTGGATTGACCGCTGGATGAAATAAGTTACCATATATTAATATATAAATTAAGGTGAGAATTCATAATGTCATCAATGGAATAAGAGTTGGGAAAGATGTTATACATTAAGACTTACATGCCAAAAATCCTAAACACAATCAAGAATATCTTCTCTACATATATTTGGTATATTTGGTCAGGCAACAAAAAAGAAAAGCGCATTCCTTTATGCAGATGGGAACTCCTTTGCAAGCCAAAAGCATCTGAAGGGCGAGCAAAGATCTATGTCTTTTATGTTAGGCCCTTGCAGCCAAAAGCCTTTTGGAGGCTGGTCACATTGAAGGGTTTGTGGCAGGACTGCACCTCAAGGAAGTATATCGTGCCACTCTCCACCACCACGTTTTTTTTAGGTCTAACCCACCTTCACAACAAAGTGGCTCACTATGTTGGTGAGCACTGATACGCAGCTTTCCTATAATCAGTAGATATATTGCTTGGAACTCTGGCAATGGAAAAAGCATCCTTCTGGGGTTGAACCATATCATTAGAATTACAGAGGATAATCTCCTACCTTGAGAGCTAGTAACTTTTATTAACTCACATAATTATAAATTCCTAGCAGATGCATACGATGAGGATTGTATAACACTTTGGCCTTCAGATTGGTTTACTGTTGATATGATGAGACTCAATGAGGATCAGATGGAACAATGGAGGACTCCTGCAGGGTTTGTGAAATTCTAGTTAGAATTTATGCAGAAACAACAATTCATACAAAATAATACTACGGATAAAAATAGCAAAACTTTCACTTGGTTTATGCCTATTTCAAGATTTGCTTGGGATTGAAAATTGTTATTTTGTTCCGGAAACTTTGCACAAAATAAAGGTGAAATCAAAATCAATTTTTCCATCTTGCGTTGAATTCTATTAACCATGAAAGCTACATAACTCTACTGAACCCGCATGATTGTTAGATGCTACACATGTTAGACATCTCTTAAAGTCATGCCCAACATATTTCAATAACTATTTAATGAATTCTGCCAAAACTATTTATGACAATATCGATCAATGCCAGGCCACCGGAAGGATGCAAAAGGGTTACAACTTTGGTTTGGCAGAAATCCTCATTTTCAAATCCTTTGCAACTGCATCGATCAATTCTTCGGTCTTCAGTGTTTAGGTAGTGCTCCCTAGAAAGCCTACATAAAATATTTACAAGAAAGATGAAACATTTAGAATTTGTACCAAAGGCTGCATATTTTACAATGTATAGATCTTAAAGCACAAAAACAAAACCTACTTTGAACCGTGAATGATTAGCGCCAAGCTTTTGTCATTTTTCCAGCCTCGACAGTTCCTATACAAGCAACTTCCATCTTCTCTGTAAATTCCAGTAGCCTTTCATTTTCGTCTAGTTTTTCCCTGCCAGAGAGAAGTAACAAAGATTAAATTAAGCTCAACACCCGGTATGCCTTTGCGATTTTATATACATAGATGCAATAACTGTGTCTCGGGCATGCTGCGAACAACGACTGGCATGAAGAATTTTGTTTGACAAGGATTCTGCCAGGGTTAAGTTGACAAATTGGGTATTTTTTGATGTGTCTACAATGCTTATTTTCATGATATCATTCAATCAGTTAAACAGAAATGGAATCATTTAAATTCGAATAAGTATGAATTATATATGATAAAGGGTATGCATTTTTTTTTCTACAACTGAAAACAAGCAAAAACAAGCTAAGCAAACGTAACGTTTAAATTACACAAATACTTTCTGCAGATAGCTTTCTATATTCCTTGACACACAACTATCTAGAACTCTCAATAATCAAGATTACTATATGGAGAGAAAAGTTCGTAAAACCATTTTTTTTCTCATTGGATTCCGTCCCATGTCCCTGCAAAGGGTATCGTTGTCCCATATCTGAAAAGTGTCAAGACAGGTTTTCGAATAGAAGGGTGTAAATTTCTTCATATGGTCGGAGTGATTGTTTGCATCTACCTCCATTTCTTTAATACTTGGAAGGGAAAATTTGCCCGAAAGAAAATGGGCCAGCCACTGACTACTTATTTATGTGGAATGCAGATTCAATAAACATTCTGGATAAGCAAGAATTTCCATATGAGGAATGTGTGGATGGATGAGGCGCTGTTTATTCTCAGTAGAAAAGTGATTTAGGCGTTAGGGTTAGGTATTTGAACTTCATCAATATGCATTTTTTCACCTCAAATGAAGCACTTGAATTAACAATGACAATAAATTGAAAAATGTAAAAGAAAGAGCGCAGGGTTGTAATGAATAACTAACCTATATAGAGGAAGCACAGATGATTTTTCGAGAACGCCTGCAAAAGTTTTTGGAAGTAGGATCTTTAGTTTTTTCTCACTCTCATAACTAGTAGCAAACACCACAAGATCAGCTTCCACCACTGTTTGATCATCTAGTACAATCCCCTTACTGGAAAAACTCCAATTTGAAGATTTCCGAAAAAGTATGCAACCTTCCTCTGCTTTTGGAAACAAACTATCTGGAACTGATGAAATTTGGCAAGAAGATAACTCTTGAAGAAAACTGTGATCTGGAACAAGTCCATACTTTCGTAACGGAAGTTTCCAAATAAGGAAAATCTTCACAAACTTGAACATTGCCCATCTCTGCAGAAAATGGGAGAAAAACAATGAACTGCAATGCAACACTGTACTTGGATTTAAATGATAAAATGTTCGGGAAGGTGCTACTGCATAAAGTGGGAGAAAAACAATGAACTGCAATGCAACATTGTACATGGATTTAAATGATAAATTTGTTCAGCAAGGAAATACTTTACACGCCTTCTACTGTAACATTTTACACGCCTTCTACTGTAAAACATTTTACACGCCTTCTATTGTAACATTCTCTGCACTTTAATCTAATATTTATATTGCCAATATTAAGTAGCTTTATGTAGATTTTCTAGTTTATATTCTTGAATTTGGGGTTGAATTTGGGGTGGAGTAGAAAGTATGTTTTTTCATAAATTGCATGAAGATGAAACAACTATACTATCTAGATTGATTTTATTTGAAAAAAAACAATTATAAATGAAATATAAAAAATGTAGCTGAAGCATAGACAAATAGCTAATTACAACTAGGCATGGAGAATAGATAACTTGTTTATAAAAAATGTAGCTGAAGCCTAGAGAAACAGCTGATTACAACTAGGCATGGAGAACAGATAACTTGTTTATGAGACTTAGCTTGTGACCTATTAATGTCAACCAACTACAAGTTAAACAGGTGTGCTAGTAGTTAATAAAACTGATAAATGTTGAATATTTTTATGTTGAGGAGAGGTTAGCAAAAAACTTGCTAAAAATGTCTGGAAGTCTTTGGGAACAATTTCTACAAATTGCTTCAAATTCTATCCTTTAAAAACTCCATTGAAATAGATAAAAATATTACCAGAGGTGCAAATAGGCGTGATATTAGGCTGCATAGAAATCCCTGGCTGGGCTTTTCAAGTAACAGTTGTGCAAAACGTATAGCATAAAAAAGTGATAAGGGCACCCCCAAACTTTGTAACGAAGGAATTGTCCAGTGCGTTGTTCTGAAGACCATTGTACAAGGATGACCACCTTCTCGCCATAAAAAAGTTAAAGGGAACTCATTAGTCTTGATCAATGAAAATTGACACTTCTTACTTCTTGTATAACGTCTGTAATGCCGCTTCTATATGTCAAAATCATGTTCAATGACACTTATTTAGTCAAAGAAAATGCAAAGGGGTAGGATAACATGTTCGATATTTATTAGTCATGCCATTCTTTTTGTATTTTTTCATTCAGATTGATTAAAAGAACTACATCTGGTCCAAAACGTCTTTTAAAAAACATATGCCATGTACATGAAAAAACACTATCATAGTATCTTTGATTATTAAAATATGATAACTTCATCATATCTTTCATCTTTAAAATCTGATAACTAAAATAAAGTGTATAATCCCAAACTTGAATGGTTATGGTCAGCTCTTTTTTATTTTTCTTTAACTTCAACATCTTTTAATAATACATTGTTATCCATTTCGTTGAGCACCGCACCCGTTTTATTTAATCAATGTTAAAATGCTTAGCTACTTAGCATTTTAATTGGTTTTCCATTTAGAAAAAAGCTTTAATGAGTCACTCTTTTCAACTATTGAAATCTGTAAGTGACTTAAAATAATTTAAGTGCATTTAAAGGTTAAGGGCTTGTATTCTGTGTCCTTGAAAATTAAGATAAGATAATGAGTTTGCTGGTATAAGAAATAAAATTATGTAAAAGCAAAAAACTTTTCACTGTTAAGAAATTAAATCTCAAACTTAAGAATATTTTAAAGTGCTTGAAAATAGAAATCTAAACTTCTGAAATAGTACTTTACCTTGCTTTATGTTTAGTTCAATTCAGATTTGCAGAGCATGTGCATAAGCATTTATAGATTTTGTCACTGTACACAATGCCTTTCCATTTTATCCTCATATGGGGACAATGTTAGAAGTTATAGGAAAGAATTCTGGATTTGAACTGGATAATGGCTAATGCTCTTGTTGATTGAATACAGATGTCTTCATGTTGACTAAGAATAGTGAACACTCACAAGAGACGATTGGATTTTGGCTCGAATGTTGTCAAGTTGAAGAGCATAAGCAGGTGGGTTATTGTACAAACCTTTGGCTGGTAAGTGTTTCTGGGTTCTCTGCGTTAAAAGTGTGCTGCCAAGTATGGATACATTCGTATATTTGGAGGAGTTTTATGCATTTAGAAGCGTTGTGGATACATTTACGTACAGATGCGTGGAGCTGAAGAGCATACCGAGGTTGGTGCAATGAGAAAATATTACATGTTCAGGGGTGCTCTGAGTTACAACCGCTACCAACTATGGAAACATATTGGTATGTCTCGAGGAGTTTTCTGCAAAGAAATGCATGAAGTTGAAGAGCATAGGAGCATTGGTACAATGTGCAAAGCTTCAAATACTGCAATTCATTAATTGAATTTTAGATTGACAATTTGATACATAGAGATCTAAGTCTGATGTATAGATTGATTGCTAGTGCAGATTAGAGATTGCTAAATAATATCAGTAGCAGATAATTGAGGGCATATTTGTAAAGACAGACATATTTCCACCATCAACACATAGTATTTCCATCTCCATAGGTATATTCTAACAATTTCTTCTACTCATTGATGGCAAAAAAGTTAGAGATGGGTTGTGCTCCATGCTGCTCAAAAGTAGGTATGAACAAGGGAGCACGGCCTGTAGAAGAACATAGTCTTCTGGGGAAATATATTAAAACTCACGGTGACGGTAATTCGAGGTCTCTTCCCAAGAAAGCAGGTCCGCGGCTTCTCTACCTATCCCACCAGTTGTAGTTATAAAGGTACTGTCTCGTCTAGTCGAGCTGTGGAGATCATTGAGGGAGTGGAGTTGTTAATAAGAGGCAGAGGAAATGTATTAAACAAAGGTAATATCCCATCGATATCATTCTAGGTGAGGAAGTTCGGATGCATGACATGGTGGAAATGCAAGAGCTAACACTTATTAGACATTTCCTTGGGAATTTACCCTAAAAAACTCGAGGGCCCAATCCTTACCACTCTCCCTGTCTTCTATGTTGGTGTGGAGAAATTGTTCGATTACTTTCAAAAATCTCTCATCTTTCCTTTTTGCATTACATTCAACAGTTTATAATGGGTGATCACATTTTCGCACATCGAAGTTGAAAGTTTGATGTTCTTCCAAATCTCCTTGGGTGACCGGTTTTTTCTAGTCCTTGCGAATTGCCCTAAAAGTGAGGTTCATTCATATAGCTCCTCCAAAATCCTGGCTATGGCTTGATGATCTTATCCTTATTTTTCCAGATTGATCAGTTTTTTCTAGGGGTTTTACAAAATTTAGGGGTTTTTCTTTGTAAGGGTCATTCAGCCATAGTTTTGACAATTAAATCGGCACAAAGAGTAAATCGAAAATCCTGGCTAGGGCTCAATGATCTTATCCTTATTTTGCTAGATTGGCCAGTTCTTTTTAGGGGTGTTTCTTTGTAAGGGTCATTCGGCCATAGTTTTGACAATTAAATCGGCACAAAGAGTCAAACAAAAGTGATAGGGAAAAGCACACAAATTCAAATTCTTAGATTGAAAACTGTAATAAGAATTTTAAAAAAAATGATTTTTTTTTCTTTCACAACTAGTTACAAACAATCCTAACTGCATGTCAAAAAAAAATAAAACCTGAATTCCAGTGCACGAGCTTAGAAAATCAATGGCATTGACAAGGTCATCAACTTCTGAATGCATCACTACCCTTTTCAAACAGAGTATCTGCATCCTCCATGGTTTTAGGGGAGAGTAAGGGATTTTTCTTAAGAGCTGCAGCTTCTCCATTACCAGCACCACTGTCATTCATGAGCAAACCCTCAACGGTGGATGCTCAGGTAGCTAAGTCACCATCATCTTTGGCTTCATTAACTTAGTCGGCCCCGGTTTTGGATTCTAGGAAGTCAGGGGTTCCAAGTTCGGAATCACTAGTGGTATTATTGTCAAAGGGGAGAGCGAATTCATGTTCATTTTCTCCCTCGGCAGTAGCCGAGCTCTCGACCCCATTGGGCTCCTATGGAATGGCAGTTTTTGCAGAGTCTGCAGACGGTGAAGAGATGGCTAAGTGATAGATGGTAGAGAACTCGTATTAGTTTGTGGGTAGCAAGGAAAATGGGTCCGGGAGCCAAAGGATTGAAGGCTTTAAAACTAGAGGAATAGAGGGAAAGCTTGGGCTCAGAATTTTTGCGAAAAAATTGTGGAGGGAAAGATAAATGGTTGAATAAAAATAAAATCGAAAAATTTGAGTTTCACCCAAGGGGCGGGAAGCTAGTTCTCGGGTTCGACTCTGGTTTATTGGAGGTCAATGTTTACCTTCATTTTATTTAAAGGTTGGATAAATAATAAAAGTTTATTTATGTCCTAAATTCTTTTTTGAAGATATGTGAGGTGTATTTTATAGTTAGTTTTTTAATATGATTAATTTATTTGAATGAGTTTAATGTTTATGGTTACTGAGCTCTAATCTAATAATAAATGTAAGATAAAGTGTAACAACTTAAGGGCATTAAAGATTAGATTAAAAATTGCACTATAAAAGTAAACAATGTAGTAAATAAAAGTTATGGTTAAAACTTACTTTAAACAAATATCATTTTTGTTAAGTGATTCATTGTAGTAAATAAAATTTATGGTTAAAACTTACTTTAAAGAAATATCATTTTTGTTAAGTGATTCATTCAAAGTTACTTATAAGTATTATAATTTATTTAATATAATTTTGGATGTAAATGATATGCTCAATCTAATTAAGTTAAAGTGTAAAATATTTCATAAACTTTAGTTAAGAGTGAGTGGGTGGCTTTTAATCTAGTGTCAGAACTTTTAGTGAGCTTTGACAAAGGTTAAGGAAATGTGGTTGAATGGTCAGCACTTAGGCACAAGAACATAGACCACAATTTGAAAACAATCTCCCCATATGTTTGTTCAATGTCCTTTTTTTTCAAATATATGGGGGAAGTATAATATTGAATCATGTTAGAAAGTCTAGTTCAACAGGGGATAAAAATACTTATATAGTTATCCCCTTCCTTATGCTATGGGGGGTCTCACTAAGTCCGAGTAGCCTGACCTTTGTTGAGAATGCATTCGCTTACTTTCCAGGTCTATTCTCAAGTGAAGGAAATTTTTAATTATCTAAAGAACAAAGACACCCCTAATTTGTCATGATAGGTCGACCAAATGCATATTGAGAAAATTTCTAGCTAGGGATTTTATTGATGGAGCTTGCCGGGGTTCAGAAAGATATGTGGCATAGGAGCGATGTTGTATCTCTTAGACGACCATTGTTTTTGTATAAACGAATGCAAAGTTCAAGGTACAAATAATATGGTTGAGCTCTTCCCGTTAAAACTTTTGGTGAGGAAAACTATGGAGTTGGGAGTGCACCCTCTCCAAGTCTTCGTAACCTCATTGCTGGTTTTTAAATGGATGACAGATGAGTAGATGATTCAGAATATGGATCTTTAGGATTTGGTGCTCATTCTTAAAAAAATTGTTCGAATACTTGATATGTTCTCTATTTGCCATGTTTTTAGGAAACACAACCAATTTGCCAACTCCCTTTCCAGGGAAATTTTTTTATTGATCCCTAGTTTTGTCTATCTGGTTGAGTACTGTGGTGGGGAAACAACTGAGACTTGTCAAGATAAATGGGTTTAATAAAAAATCTGGGAGAGTCTTTCTCATTTTACCTCAAATAAGTCATATAACTCTCATTGACTAAGGAATCATTCTATAACAATGATTCATTGTTTTGGACCTCACAATTCCTTCTATAGAAATGACTCATTGTTTTGGAGCCCATGTATAGCTCATGAGTCATGAGCCCTAAAGAAATTGATACCATGAAATTTCATTATTTCTAACTCCAAACCATTATTTGATCTAGAACATCCAATTATAGGACGTGAGGTAATCTAGGGCCTACAACCTTTTCTATTCCAAAAACATGAGAAAGAACTTTAGAACAATACACATTGCATAAATGATAGTAATTCCCCCTATATGACACATGTAGGCCAAAGGGTCACTTTACAATGATTATGTGGTGGTATTGTACCTTATGCATGGTCTATGAGTCATAAATATCTTTTAGGAATGAGATGATGTTATTCCTTCTCAAACCATGTCTACATCTTTGAGTCCCATCCCTTAAGTCCAAAACCTACTAATGGTGTCCATATTTCCACTGGAATTCTTAATATTCCCTAGATCAATATTATCTGATCGATTGAGGCATTGTTCATTGCCTTAATCCCCGAATGCTTACTTTAGAGCCTAAGGCTTTGGTTTCCTCTATCAACCATATCTAGTGCCCTAAAACCCATAAATAATGCTCAAATCCTCCCAATGGCACCCATATCCCTTATTAGATGTTAAATATAACCTAGACAGGTTCAATGTTCTTATTAGAGACCTATTCCATGCCTCTAGAACCTTCGAATACGTCTTTAAGGCCTAAGGCTTGAGTTTCCTTTTCCAACGATGTGTAAGGACTTCTGACCCATACTTGGTTCTCAAAACCTCATAATGGTGTCCATATTCCAAATCAAAAGCCTAATATCCCTTTTTCCAATGTTATGTGGTAGTCAAAAACATGATTTGATCCATTAAGAAATCAAATATTCCTTAATGATCAAAGGTGTAAGGACCCCAACCTGGGTCTCCCTTATCTCCCAATAAAATCTAAGTATTTCACTATTTACATTCTAGTCAACTCTTTTGTTTTGTTTATGTTCTCAGTTTCTAGTTTTGTTTAGATTTCAAGCCTGTAAAAATAATGAAATCTACATTTAAAATTTCAGTATATCTACCTATTAACTAGTTATGTTTGTGCAGGAGTAATAGAACATAATAACAGCGTAAAATCCTTTTCAATTAACTTAAGACAGAATTTGACAAGGTAGAAATGATAAACATACCTACTGAAAAATACCTGAGTTAGCTAGTAGATCCACCCTTGTTGCTGTCCCTGTTTTGCTGAATGCCTTATTGTTTTCCTTGGCTGTTACCTGCAACCAAAAGCCTTCCCCAAAGTTCTGAAACTCAACCGACCCAAAACAGTCTTGCCACCCTGCCAACTGGTGAGGTCTCGCCGACCACCCAGCTCCAAAGGTACCCCTTTGGACCCCCGATCCCAAACCGAGTACAAGCCAACCTGCTAGATCCCTTTTAGAAATCTCCAACAAGACACCCCCTTTCAACTCTGCTCTGAAAATTCTCCCCTTGCTCTCCAAAAATTCTCACAAAAATATCTAGGGTAAAAAGATCCTCCTCTTTCTTCCCTTCACTTCTCCCTTTATCCTATGTTTGCCGACTCTTCTTCCCCTCCATTAATGCCTTATCCTCCCATTAATGAAGTCCCAACCCCCTCATTACTACTCAGTCAGCTAACTCGAACCATTCCAATGAAATATTAATAATTTAATAATCAGACAATTTAATATTCACCTCTCTTTATGAGGTTTACCGACACCACTTTCAGCAATCATTTTAAAACATTTGTTTCTTATTCAAAGTTTAATTTTTTTATTTAATAATAAATGTTACATTATATTTATGTTAAAGTTTGGGGTTGGGGTTGGCTCACCCACCAACCACAAGAGTTTTAAACCTTCATGCTTCACCAATCTAATTAATTAAAAACAATTGTCCATTGATTAATTACTATTAACCTAATCATTTAATCAAAGATTTATAATATTTATAATATGCTAATTCCCTTTAACTGTAAATTCAACTAATTCAATTTATCAATTATGAATATTAATCTTATCAATGTAATTCATATCATTATCAATGTGTAATTATATTAATTAAATAAAAATTAACTAAGATATAATCGACTCATTTACATGGTCCCATATTAATTGCACCTCAGTGTAATTAAACTAATTAACAATCAATCAAGCATTCTAATCACTTGCATTAGTCACTACCTAGGTTAACCTTAGCTTTGTTTATTAATCAACAGTAATTAATTATTAATGGACAATAATTAATCATTAATCAACATTATTAACCCTAATCAACTTTATTAACCTTAATCCACAATAATTAATCGTTAATCTACATTATTAACATTAATCATCATTATTAACCTTAATCGACATTTTTAACATTAATCAACAATAATTAACATTGTTATTCAGCAAGATTTCATGAAATTCATAAATATGTAGGCGAGTTATGTAAGCATAGCTACTGCTTACATACCTCGTGTAAGTACACTAACAGTAATAATTTACACACATCAATCATAATCATGAAGCTTGTTCTTTACTGACACAAGTTCTAAACGTAGTTTGCAAGGTACAAATCCATTAACTAACTGAAATCCAAGTTACGACAATTCATACATCACTGATTTACGACACATACTAACCAAGGGTTTTACACACCTACAGTTAGATCTTGTTTTCACCCCTACTTCACGCTACACCTATCTACCTACATCATCACTAACTTCCACATCCTATCCTGTCCTCTGCTGGACTACCCTGGAATGTCAAGTCATGACCGGTTCCAGCTAGAACCCATAAGTGGAAGTGTCGGCTACATCGACCAAGCTTCCCCAGTAGGCAACCACCAGTCATCATCACACACCTTGGGGAGCGCGCCATAGCACAGACCTCCCATGACACTGGGTTTCAGGGATAAATGGTGGGTAATGCTTCCACCCCCCTAATGGAACAAGGGACTATGTCTACCTGACATAACAACAGTGTTGCACTCGTACTCGGTCTGTCATTGTATAACCAATCTGGGCGGTTGAGTTTCCTGAAACCCTACCCCACCCATTTCATAATATACATCGTAATAAATAGCATAATAACCACACGAAAGTAAATAATGCATCACTCGCATACCATTTTATCTTTCGAAGTCCACATCCCCGAGGCCCTCCCACCTCGTAGGATCCAGCTATCACTTAGCCGTTTCAACCTGTAAGTCAATACTCGACATACAATATAGAATATCGTGCATAAATACTCGACATGTACACATATATTTCATCATAACATAACAATAATAAACTCATTTATTCGCCATGCACCTGGCATAACATTCATTATTTCAACATATAACTGTAACGGTATCCACGTACCCATCATTCAGTAATTTCTATATATGAGACATAATTAACACATGATACATATCTAAACATGACTACCGATCATAATACTATCATCACACACACACATATATATATATCGGCAAAATAATAGAACTAGATGTCCACAGTGTCGTCAAACCGACGAGGTCTCACAATCAAACATATACAACATATAATAGTAGTTCAGGTAGTAATGTCAAAACGGGGTGTTACAAAAGGCTAATATTTCCTCCTTAAAAAATATCAAGATCTCATGACACATTTAAACTAGTATCAAAATCCCCCTAATAAACCCCATAACCTGACTAGAAGACCAACTATCCTCTAAAAAATTCTTCTATGGTGATTGATGCCTTGTTGATGTCCCTCAAACCCTAGAAAATTCCCTTAGTACCTAAGCCATATAGGCCCGAAGACCCATCCACGATGGCAAATACTTCCTCATGGAACCCATATACCTAGTAAGCGAGAAAATATTTTTTGTGATGTTTCAAGGCTTCATTCATGGCCTCTTAAGGCCACCCATACCCACACTTAGATGATAAATATCCCCTATAGAGTTATTTTGTGGATTTATGAGATGTCATCCAAGAACGTTGATCCCTATCATTTTTTCTCGCCTCTCTATTGCTAAGGTATTCAGAGTCATACTTAGTTCTCAAAACATATTAATAGCTCTCATATTTCCACTAAGAGGCATACATAGTTCTCAAAACCTCTTAATGTCTCTCATATTTCCACTTAGAGGCTTTATATCCCTTATAGATGTCATGTGTGGTAATTTGAGGCAATGTTAATGGTCCTTGATCCCTATAAGATTTATTTATAAATTAAGGCATTGGATCATTCCTAGAGCATGTATATTCCATTGAGATACATACATGGATATCAAACCTCCCAATGGATTTAATATACACACTTGGAATCCAAACACCCCCCATATAGGTCCTATGTGGTGCCTTGCAACCTCCTTTCTAGCCCTTTATCCCTAGGTGTGTATGTTTAGGGCCTATGTCCTATGCTTCCTACATTTACCTTATCTAGATCCAAGACCTATATATGGGGATTAAAACCTCCTAATTTAGATCCTATTTCCATTTAGAGGACATGTATCCATAGTATATGTGAAGTATCGTGGTTTGAGGCCTTGATCATGTCCCTTAAGCCCTAGAATCTTCCCTTAGGAACTAAGTACCAAGTATCATTCTTGGATACTTTCTATATCTTAAGATACTAGTTTGGTTCTCCAAACCTCCAAAAAATGTCTATATCCCAACCTATAAGCTAAATATTCCATATATAGGTGTGTGTAGTGGTCTAAGGACTCATTCATAATCCTTGAGTCCTTTAAGTTATGTATAGGGCCTAAAGCTTGGGTTTATTCCCACAATGATATACAGGCCCTTGAGACCCATACTTGGTGCTCAAAACCTCCTAATTGTGTTTGAATATGTCATATAGAGACCATATATCCACTTTATATATTATATGTGGTGGTTCAGGGTGTTATTCTTAACTTTTTATCCCTTTTTTTTAAGAACTAAGGCCTGAGTTATCTCCTTAGCTTGATGTCATCCATTGTGGGAAGCTTATGGATGTGTTGTGGTTTGAGACATTATTGTTTATGGCATTATCCATATTATTCCTCCATTTACTATGTTAATTCCCCAAGGACCCTACCTAGTGCTCAAAGCTTACTATGGCATGGATATCCATAGCTAAAAAAAGCATATCCTTGATTGGTCAAGTGTGGTTCCTTAAGGCATCGATCATGGCCTTCTATGCTTATGAAATTCCCTTACAACCCAAGTGTTTATTTTTCTTCGCTAGCAATGTCTTTGGTGCTTACATCCATACCTAGTGCTTAAAAAGTCCTAATGGCACACATTTCCCCACTTAAAAATAGATATATCATAGGAGGTCACGAGTGATTCTTCAAGTTATTTTTATTATCCTTTGACACCTAAAAGATTATTTCAGGGAATAAGACCCACATTTCCTCTTTGAAGAATGTTTAGGGCCCTAAATCCTATGCATAATGTTAAATCTCATAATGATAATGATTCCCCCATAACTTGTAGGATAAAGGCACTCTTGGATATCATGAGTGGTGGTTGATGGTGTGATTTATCCTTGGATTCCTAGAATATTCTTTTAGTGGTCATGGATTTGGTTTCAATCCCTGACCATGTCAAGGACCCAAGATCCATACCTAATGATGCAAAATTTCTATAACTAACATCCCCACTTGGAGGGAAAGGATTTTGTTGGAGGTCAAGTGTGGTGCTTCAATGCATCATTTAGGAATTACATGCCTAAAAACCTCCTTTATGATATCAACCATGGTATTCATCCCTTAATAATATCTAGGGCCCCGGGAATTATACCTACTATTAAAAACCACCTAATGCCAAACATATACCCACATAGAGGCCATGTGTGATAGTTTGAAGTGTCATTATTTGGATTAGATGCCTAGGCTCTTCCTTTAGGGATTAAGGCACAATTTTCCTACCCCAACCATGTCAAGTTACTTGAGATCAATACCTAGAGCTCAAAAATTGCTAATGGACTCCATATCACCACTCAAATGCAAATGAATCCATCAAGAGGTCATGTGTGGTATTTAAAGTCATTATTCTCGGATGTAGATGACTATAACTTTCCTTTAGGGAATGAGGCTTTGGTTTCTTACACATTCCATGGGCCTTGAATCCCATTATTAGTGTTTAAAATCCCCTAATTGAATGAATATCACTTGATGTAGCAATGGTTTATTTAGGGATAGAGGAATGGTCTTCTTACCTAGAAAGTGATTCCCAATGCCCCAGGACATGTACATATTTCTCAAAATCAACTAATGGCACAAACATCACCAATCAAAGGCTAATGATACCCTCAAGACGCCACCTGTTGGTGGTGGAGGAAACCTTCTTAGCCCTATATGGTTAGAAGATTCATTTAGGGCTTGAGTTGCAGGTCTCCTCCATTATCGTGTTCAAGGCCCTAAAACCATGAGGACTAGATACATAGCACCATGGATACACATGCAAAGTCATGCGTGGTTATTTTAGGTATTGTGCATGGCTCTAGATGCCTCAATGGTTTCTTTATAACTAAAGGTATGGTCTTCATCTCTAGAATTTCATTCTGAAAGCTCTAGGACACCTTCATAATTCTCAAACCACCTAATGGCACCAACGTCCTGAATCATAGGCTAGTGATACCCTCAAAATATCATGTATGGTTAGTGGAGGAAACCTACATAGTTATAGATGCCTAGAAGATTCCTTTAGATCTTAAGGTTTCGGTCTCCTCGACTAACCATGTCTAAGGCCCTAAGGCCACAAGATCCAAATACTATAGATACCACTCCAAAGTCATGCATGGTTGGTTGAGGCAATCTTCTTAGCCTTGGAAGGCTATAATATTCCTTTAGGGCCAGAGGTTCAAGTTTCTTCCCTTGACCATGTGCAAGTCCCCAACGCCTTAAGACTTGGATACATAGTGGCATGGATATCCATTAAAGTTCATGGATGGTACTCTAGGCATTGTTCATCACTCTAAATGACACAATAATTTCTTTAGGGCCAAAGGTATGGTTATTTTCCCTAAAACATCATTCCCAAGGCCTTGAGTCATGTAGATACTACTAAAAAACGCCTAATGGAAATGGCATAATCAATCATATGCCAATGATACCCTCAAGAGGCCACGTGTTTTTAGTGGAGACAATCTTATTAGCCTTAGATGGATAGAAGAATCATTTAGAGATTGAGATTGAGGTCTCCTCCACTAACCACGTGTAAGGATCCAAGGCCACAAGACCTAGATACATAGTGCCATAGATACGTTTCTAAAGTAATCAATGGTGCTTTTAGGTAGTGCTCATGGCTTTAGATGCCTCAACGATTTCTTCAAGGCCAAAAACATGGTCTTCTTCCATGGAACATAATTCCTAAGGGCTTAAGACTTGTACATACTACTTAACACCACCTAATCGTAACGGCATCCTTAATCATAAGCCAATTATACAATTAGGAGGTTGTCTATGGTTGGTGGGAGAAACTTCTTACCCCTAGATGGTTACTAGCTTCCTTTAGGGGTGAAGGTTTCGTTATCCTCCACTAACCATGTCGAAGGTCACAAGACTTAGATACATAGTACAATCAATACCCCTATGAAGTCATGCATGGTGCTTTAAGGCATTATAATGCATGGATTTAGATGCCTCAATGATTTATTTAGGACTAAAAGCATTGTCATCTTCCCTAGAAAATCACTCTCAAGGCCCCAAGACATGTACATATTGCTCAAAACCACCTAATGACACCAACATCCTCAATCATATGCTAATGATACTCTCAAGAGGCCATGTGTTGTTGGTGGAGGAAACCTTCTTAGCCCTGGATGGATAGAATATTCCTTTAATGGTTGATATTTAGGTCTCCTCCATTGATCTTGTCCAAGGCTAAAAGGCCATAAGACCTAGATACATATTGTCTCAATGGATTTGGATGCCTTAATGTTTTCTTTAGGGATAAAATCATTGTCGTCTTCCCTGTAATATAATTACGGAGGCCTTGGGACACCTACATAAGGCTCTTGTTTTCCTCCTATGACTCCAATCAAGGCCTTGAGATCCATCCCTCTATGCAAAAGCTCTTGATTATGCTCATATCCAACTATTGTGCCAAATATAAACTTTAAAGGGTGCATGTTATGGTTCATGGTCTTGACCATTGCCCATTACCTCAATAATATTATGTTAGGGTATACTTCTTTCAATTTCTTCCCTAGCCATTTCCTAAGACCCATCGCTAGTACATAAAACCACATATTTCCACTCATATCCCACTTTGAGAATAATGATATCCTATACATTGCATGATCTCCTATGTGATAGTTTGAGTCATCACTATTAGCCTAATATGCCTAAAATTGTCCTTTAGGGACATTAGTTCCTACAATTCTTCCCATGGCTATGTCTATGGTTTGCATACCTAGTGTCACTTATGAATGCTTAGATGCCAAGGATAGTGTTTGGAGTTTATGGGTGCATTTTAAAGCTTCCCTTAGTGTTAAAGGCACAAGCTTCCTCCTATGAAATTATACAAAAACCTAAGACCCATTTATACTAAAAAAAATCTCATAATGGTGTTGATTTCCTCACCGAGAGGTAAATAATAACCCCAATATGTCATGTGTAGTGGTTCGAGCTGTTATATTTTTCCTTGATTGCACAAAATATTTCATTAGGGACTAAGGCCTAGGTTTCCTCCGTCAAACATAGTAAGGGCCTAAACACCCATATATAGTGCTTAAAAACAACCTTTTACTTACATTAATACCCCCAATATTAGGCCAAGAACACCCTTAGGAAGTCTTATGTGGTGCTTCAAGGTATACTTGTTAATATTATATGCCTAGAGGCTTCCTGTAAGGTCTAAGGCCCGAGTTTCCTTCATTAATCATGTCTATGCCCTAAAGACTTATACCTAGTTTTATTACCTCCAATTTCCCCCATTATGCCTATTATAAGGCCATAGATATTCTCGAAATGCCATTTTTGTTGGCATTGAAAATCATTATTATCCCTACACGCCTAGAAGCTTCATTTATGCTAAGGCCTAGGTTTCTTCTCTTAACTAGGTTGAGGGCCAATTGACCTATCACTAGTGATCAAAACCTTATAATACAATCAATATCCACACAGATGTTAAGAATACTCTTATGAATATATGTGTGTTGACCATATTTCTTGGTCCTAGATTCCTATAAGCTTCATTTAGGGCCCAAGGAAGAGGTTTCATCCCTTGAACATGTCTAAGGATTTGAGACCCATGCCTTGTGCACAAAGTCTAGTAATGATATTAATATTGTCACGTCCCCATTTTGACCCCCTTCACATTATATCGCAAATGATGTAAATATTGTAATTCAATCATGGTGAGGAGCTCAAGGCCAAGGCCCCACCATTGATTTGTCGTTTTATGTACCGGCAATTAGAATAGATGCATATGGTTCTTGTGCTAGCTGTGCACAATGTAAAATCGGACATCATGTAAATATGCAATTTTAATAAAAACACACAATCAGCTACGCAATGCAACAAAGAGATGGGGGGCATGATCTTTACAAGGAATAGGGAGGGAAAATAACCAAACCCTTGAGCCATGGTGTTAAGCCATTTCATTGAGGAAACCCATGAACTCTCAACTACCCATTTGGCCTCATGCACCCAATCATTTAATTCTTCCAATAATTGGTTGAGACAATTAATGCCTTGGGATGGGAGAGGTATGGCTGTCAATTTTCATGTATGGGAAAGACAGCAACCTGGGAAATCGATTTTTGGGTTGGCTGGGCAAGAAAACCCCCACGAAATTGGCCCAAAGCCATTCTTCACCCATGGCATTCTTCCTCTCACGCAGACTGAGCTTACTGAAGCTTATCCTCACATTTTTCACCATAACCCTGCGTTTTTCCATGTCCAGGAACTCGTTTTTGGCAGTGTGCAGTAGTTGGGAAAGGAGGGACGCGATTTTGGGCTGAGGGAGAGGTCGTTTTTGCCCTTGGGGCGTTTTTCTGAAATGGGTTGCTCTCCCAGTCGAATTTTCCCATTTTACCAATTCGTTTTGAGTCTACCCACGTTTTTTTGAAGCTCAAGAAACCCCATCTCGTGCATTCCCCTGTTGAAACGTTTTTCTCATGCCCAACACTTAACAGCCTGAGAAACCCAATTGCTGATTGGCTTGGCTGGTTCTGGTATACCTTTGGCTATGTGAGAGCCTGTTTTCCCCTTTTCCTTGTGGATATCATGCCCAGCTCGGGGGGTGGCAGTGGTGCTGAGAGATTTAAGAGCACACTGGCCTACGGTTGGGTGGAACGTTGCAGAAGCGTAGCTAGTTGCTCAGGGACTACTTTCTTATAAGATAAGTATCCTCCTGTATATTCTTGCAATTATTTATTTGATGGATATCTGAATGTATGGTGAAGGGGTAAATGATATTACTTCCGTTGTGTTATAAAAATAATTATGCATCTACATATCTCTATTAAATTAACTGAATGCTTATGTAATAAGTTCATGGGGCTAGATGCCCGGTTTAACCTCACGATCCACTCCATCTAGCTGAGATGATGGGAGGGGACGTGACAAATATCCATCACGAAATTTAATAATCTCAATAAACATATACCCTATCAACTAATGAAATCTCAATTCAAATCACTTTTATTAATATTTTATTATAGTAATAAATTAAAAATGGTTTCCTTTAATTATTTGTCAATATTAAGAATCATAGATTCATAGGTATTTATTTGCTTGAATAATATTAAAAATGAATAATCGAATTGAGCTATTTACAAATAATTCTTTGTGAACTTGTTGTGTTTGTGGTGCAAAACCTCATAAATGAATAATGCGAGTTTATTTGTTTAAATAGTATAAAACAAATAATTGAATTTGTTGTGATTATGCTTTGATACCTTATAAATTAATCATGAGCATTTATTAGAATGAGAAAATTAAATTAAGTTATTATAAAATAACTATTTCTTATGTTGTTGTGTTTATGGTGCAAATCATCATAATTAAATCCTTTTTGTACATGTCCATGTGACAAATATGAGCTTAGCACCACTATATTGTACTTTGACAACATGACATTTCTCTATGGTTATGATTCATTTAGGCGAAGTCCTGGGACTGTTCTCTCAACCACATTGAGGGCCATTGGACCTATCCCTAGTGATTAAAAACTTATAATAGTGTGAATGCCCATACTTAAAGGCTAAGAATACTCTTAGGACTATGTTTGAGGACGTTTGTGGTGTCTTTCTTGGTCCTAGATTCCTAAAAGCTTCTTTTAGGGCCCTAGTTAGAGGTTTTCTCCATTGACCATATCCATGGATCTAAGACACATGTCTTATGCTAAAAACCTAATAATAATACTAATTTCCATCAAGGAATTTAAGAAAAAAATATTCTCAAATGAATAATCAAATTTAAATTTAAATAATTTATATTACTACTTTATAATAGTAATAAATTAAAAATGGAAATGAGTAATTGAATTGAGCTCTTTTCCAAATATTTTTTGTGAACTTGTTGTTGTACTTGTGGTGTAAATCCTTATAAATGAATCATGTGAATTTATTTGCTTAAATATTCTAAATATAAATGATTGAACTTCTTGTACTTGTAATTGTGGTGCAAGAACTCATAAATTAATCTTTAATCCTTTATTTTAATTAATAAAACAAAAAAATAAATATTGAATTGAGTTATTTTCAAAATAATTATTTGTGAGTTTGTTATATTTATGACACAAATACATATAATTAAATACTACTCGTACATGTCTGTGTGGAAAATAATAGCTTAGCACCACTTTATGGTACTTGCCAACATGGCATTTCTCTTCACATACAAGAGAGAAAAAAGTGAATTTCCAATAATATTAACAAATATAACACCGTATTAGCACCACAAAATATAAGTGGTGCCAATACCACCACCTTAACACCACAAAATGTAAATGGTGCTAATAGCACCACCATAACACCATAAAAATGTAAGTGGTGCCAATACCACCACATTTACACCACAAAATATAAGTGGTGCTAACTTGTGGTGCTAAAAGATGAATTTTCTTGTTGTGATGGCATCAAGGATGGTAGATGGATGGTGTGTAGGCGTTGTTCAGGTGAGCCATAGCAGTCCCCTCATCTGTCGCCAGTCTCCCCTCATCTTGATGCATTTAATTATCCAGCAAAGACAGAGGGTTGGATTTCCCGACAGTTAGAGAGCAAACGATTCCAGCAACTGGAGGGAAACCTGTTATGGCAGTGCGGGCCAAGTCCATCTATGTAGACAGATATGGAGAGGAGGGCCCAAGTGTCCACGTATGTAGGTTGAGGGAATCTACAATCGACATAAGGGTAAAAGTATAAGCACCATAAAAACCATTAACGGATATCACAATCCCGATAGCTTTCATTATTGTTAAATTGTTGATTAAATGTAAACATAGTCATCATAGCAGTGAATCGAACCACGACCATTGTGAGAAGTTATAAAAAGGTAAACATTACAATGTCGACTAGACCAACTGGGCATAACCCAGTTCCACCCGGGTAACTGGACAAGCTCATACAGATCCATCCCAAGTGATGACAATGCATGCAACCACACAAACCAAGCCGTGAAATTCAAACCACTTTTCAACTTGGAGAACCCTCTTGACTCTGGAGATTATTTTGGAACCCGAGTACCTGGCCATGGATGCCACTCAAAGGTAGCTGCGGTCGATTACACCCCTATCAGCTAAACCTGTATAGGTAGGGCCGTGAGTTAGACTCTTTCCTCGAATAACTAATATACAAAGGTTGACATTAATAGAGCTAAGCTATGATATTATTTACATATGCGAGGAGTGGTCAGGAAACACTCGGCGAGGCTTATCCACCCTACTCGTCGAACCCTCATCTTGTGGAGACAAAACTAACACAAATTGGTAAAACCTTAAAAATGAATTTAACAAACTCATAATAAAACCCAAACAAGAGCCGGTGTATACCTATAAAGTGCAAGCAAAGTGAAGTTTCCTCTAGCCCCATCATTGCAAGGAAGTTGCTGGGTTCCCTTGCAAATAAATAGGGACTCATCATTAGCATATGGAAACCATCAAATGAATCAACCATAAGATAATGCAGAGATTTAAACAATGACTATAACCATGCAAATAGCAGTTAGATGCATACAAAATATGCAAATGTTATCAAGTATTCACCCGGGTACAATGAACCAGTAAGAGAATATGCAAATGTTATCAGGTATTCATCCAGGTACAATGAACCAGTAAAAGATGGTGATATACAGCTTCGAATTCAGCGAGTAAGCCACACCAAGTAAGCCACTTGAGGAGCAACAAAACTACTGCAACTAAACCTTTGAACTCTCAAAATGAAACCAAAATACAGTAACAAGAGATAGAACCAGTGGGCATATCTAAATTGTTGAGCAAAGCTTAGCAACCAAAAACTAGCTCAGAGCTCAAGGCCAGAATGGTCGAGACTATCCTAAAGGGCTCGAATGAATGGGAATCAGACCAAATCCAGATGAAGCGTATGGTGATAAGACTGAAGATATTCCCCATACACGAGGACCATGTACTCTTCTCCAAACATGCTGTTTAGGAATGGGCACCATGCTTGCATACGAACTGGATTAATTAACATGCTACGGAAGCTTACGCAACAGCGCTACTGGCTCATGGGACCTGAAAACCGAAAACAACGTCACTTGTACTCAACCAATCAAATGCTAAATAAATACCAATTTTAAAAAATTGTAAATATAAATAATATTCATGGTGAAATACAAAAATTTAAAACTAGGTGTTGGATTAATTCACCTACATGAAAACTAAATGTCATGGACATAATAAAATCATTCCTACCTATACTAATACTGAGAGAATGAGTGGAGTCCACCAAATCTCACACTCTAACCACCCCTTCACAGAAAACATGGCAGTGATCATAATCCCTCACTTACTCCATAAAGATTTATTAAACTCTATATACCAGTTGTATGGTTCTCATTCACCACATTCCCGAAAATAACCTGTTAGATAAATTAATATTAACGAGTTTCCAATGCAGATAGATCTACATTGGTGTTGATGGAGTTCTTTGTAACACCTCAGTTTTGATCCATAGATAATTAATTGGCTATAACTCTAGACAATGGAGTCTAAGTTGACGTATGACATAAAACATGATTATTTACGCAGTATATTTTGGCTCATAAACTTGTATTGCAAATATAATACAAAGACCACAACACACATGAGGAAGAAAATGAAAGGGAACCGAGCCCACGAGAGGGGAAGAAAATGGGCTGGGGGGCTAGCTTGAAAATAACAATATTTTATTTCTACCACCCTTCAAACTAAGTTCTCAACCTTAATCGATGCACATTAACTATTCACTAACCATGAGATTAGTTGTCCCAAAAGAGAGACACGTGGACTTCTTGCAAAGGCATGTGGCCACTTCTTAACATGCAACATACAACATGTGATTTTTGGGCATGGTTTTTCTTTTTGCTAATTGCATTTGTAATTCTTTGTTGTTTCATTATGCTTTGTCCCTATGTTGGCATGCCTTGTTTCCAAGCATTAACCATGACTACGGTTTTGGGTGAATGTTTATGAAAAGAAAGGTTATTTCTCATAGTCTAAATCCTTGGTTCTTAACACTACAGTTTTCCTTGCTTGCATTGGATGCTTTGTTCCTATGTTGGCATTCCTTGTTGCCAAGCATTAATCATGACTAGGGTTTTGGGTGAATGTTTATGAAAAGAAAGGTTATTTCTCATAGTCTAAATCTTTCGTTCTTAACACTACAGTGTTCCTTGCTTGCACTGAAGCACTGGAGGGAAAGGGGATTGCTTAAAGGGATACATGGTAGAGAAGGCGATTCCATTCATTGTATTTTGTAGGTTGAAAGGGAAGAGCTTTGGGGTTAAACCACAAGTAGATTGGACTAAAGATAACATATAAACTTCCCAAGTTAACTAAGTGTAAACAAGAAATACAAGAAAGAAGGAATATTGGTACTTGGTGGCTAGCCCCTCTTCTTGTTGATGAGAATGAATAGTAATTGAGTCACAAGCATTGTCTCTTGAAACTTACACATCGACCAAGAAACAATCTTCTAGATCAAGTATATTCAAAATAGTAAATAATCAATAAATTGACCAAAACCCTAGTTAACCCTAGTTAGATTGAACCTAATTAGCAACATCAAAATAATTCAAAGAAAGAATGATGATATTGGGGAGGGAAAGAAAATAGATATTTATTATAAAAATCAATGGACAACAACTACAAAATAATATTTGATTAGTCATCAACACCTCATTACTTGAGCCTTGGGTTCACCTAGTTTAACCTACTTATTGTGTCTCCTTGGTCACTTTGATTTCAAATAAAGATGAAAGACAAGGTTCTCAAATCAAGGGAAATAAATAGAATCCCAAAATCTTGATGATTGTCCATAAAGAGGATTAGGTCAAAAAAAAACCAAGGCTTTGAAGAAGGTCCACTAGCATAAGGACAAGTTGGATGATGGTTCCCCTCATTACCACCAATAGGTCCCTATTTATACCAATTAGAAGAGGTTAAAAAGAGGTTAGGGTTGTTGGCACAAAAATAAGGGTAGTACAAGTATACAAGCCTAGCAATTCCTTCTTAAAAGGGTGTAAAATTTCAATACTTTATATTTTTTGGGGTCATTTTGGATGCATATGCTCCTTGCAAAAGGAGAAGGTGCATATAAAATGTTGCATGCACGTATGCTTTTAAAACTAAGTTTTTAAAATGAAACGGACAGAAAATGATGGGATTAAGAGCAAAATGATCCTTTTTTTCTTTAATCTTCTCACAGGGGGTTCACTCAGTGAACTTTTTACATAGCATGATCGTTCGCATGATATTAAACAATATCCATAATTTCACTAAATATTGAAAAATTTCTCCTAAAATTTTATTGTTGAACCCTCCTCCCAATATGCCTTTCCAATTAATAAAACCCCTAGTTTTACCAGATATTGTATGTATCCATTTTTATCAACCCATTTTTAATACCCCCTTTATATCATATTATCAACTTGTAACAAATAGGATCACTAACACATATTAGTATAAGCAAACATGATGCTAAATAAAATAATAGAATAATGCTAATAATGATCCCACCAGGATTGCAGGAGTGATTGATCAATTTGTAGCGTTGGATAGTGGAAGACCCAACGAAATAGTACTGGGAAGGAAAAATGCGTAAAAGGAAACCCGGTCAAGAGATAAACATAACGAAGAATTTAAAATGCTAATAGTCCAATAGTTAGTGCAATGCTTAGAAAATATGAGAATTACAGATGTTTCACACCATAGCCTGCCAATCTACCAATTTTATATACTGTAAATATAAGTATAGCCACAGAGAGCTCATGTTTTCTATAAGCTTAATAAATTAAACTCTATAAAAATGAAAAATTGAAACCCTTTCGTGGATGGACTCCCAAACCTTCCTATCAAAACAAACATCATTGATGTTTAAACCCAAATAAACATAGAAAAAATTCTCTTACTTTCCAATAACACCATATGATCATATGCATATCTTGGATTTGGGTCATTCACAAGATGCAATGAATTTCCTCCACTTTAACAACATTTAGTTACATTTTCTTGGGTTATATCTTTTTCTTTTTTTATCTTTACAAGAGAGGGGAAAATATCCATTGTTAGGTTTCACGCATGCAATAGTTATAAAGATACATAGATGGTGAAACTTATACGATACCATTTCAGAGTAACGCTATATAACACATAGGGTATGAAAATAAGGATTTAGATTTTCAGCTATATTCATGTCAATTCCAACACAATACTAAGACAATTCCTTGCATATAAGAATTGAAATTACAATTATGAATGTGCCAAATATAACTCAATCTAACAACAATTCCTAACTGGCAATGTGAAAATGTTAAAGAATAATACAAAAGTTGAAAGAAATAATTAGTCAAGAAATATTGATCCAACTTTTCTTGGTTCCAGTGAACCAAGAAATATTTATCTCACTTTTTTTGGTTGTCATGGAGCAAGGTTTGATTGAATCTCAATACCCACCTAAACCCCAACCTAAAAAATTAAGAGTTTGATCTTTTGCTTGAACTACAAAAAATACAATATAATTGTTCAACTCCAGAACACTCAATTAGGTATATCTCTTAACTTAAAGATGAAAAACAATATAACATGAATTCAAACCAAACCTAAATAAGCTATTAAATGAGGATTTCTCAAGGCCAATAATCCAAAGAGATTTCCATTTATATATCATTGGAGGGTCCTTAAGTTTTAGGTGGGTATGAATTGAGCCCATGATTTGGAGGTATGAATCCATCCCACGATTTGGAGGTTATTCCTCAACCCACCCAAATAACATAACCCCCAAACTTTATATCACTGTGTCAAATTAAAAACCCCCCTTGACCCCTTGACCCCTTGACCCCTTAATATGAGTAAATATATTTTTGAGGTTTTTAAGAGTATTCAATCCCCCTAAATCTTCTTGAAGACATTTTTGACATTTGCAAAATAACACAACTAACGTTGGCAAAAAGTCATATATCATTCAATGAGAAGCCAATTGCTCATGAATAATGAATAAAACCCTTTCAGCTAATCATTTAATTTTGAAAAATATATGAATTCATTTGATATTCATTTAAGTTTGAAATCAAGATATGAATTCATTTGGTATAAACTCCGAGCCAAGCCAAATACCAGGGCAATAAAAAGTTAACGCTGCATATAAAACTAGCGAACCTTTGTCTTAAATACCTGCCGATACCAAGCGCGCACAATATTGTATCGAACCAACTGCTTGATCTCTATACCGTATTCATCCACATATTTGCTTTCCAGAAAATCTTCAAGGGCGCAAACAAGCTCGGATTTTATCATCCCACTACGATTGCCTTCCTCCTGATGAAGTAACTCTGATTTTTAATCCAAACAATGAATGATCTGACAGGAAGAATTTGCTATCTGCAAGGACGAATTTCACCATTCTGACAATTTGTTTAACTATATCCATACTTCGCAGCGTCTCTCTGCTAGCCGCATAGCGGTGAGGTTTCTCTTCACTATAGGAAGAGGTGAGCAGGGAATGAATCAAGAAGAGCCCTTGCTGAAGTGCCATACTCAGTAGATGAATATTCCGCTCCACCTCTTCATTATCATCATCATGGCCGCTGGTACTGATTGGATCTCCATGATCATCTTCTTGGCCTCTAGAACAAGATCTAGTCTGAGCTTGATGAGCTGTAAATGCATCATCATGCCGCTCTTGTAGACGGGAGATACACACTGTAAATGCATCATGCCGCTCTTGTAGACGGGAGATACACACTGATACAGAGAACCGTCATGCAATGTGAAGAATCGAAAAGGCGGACATTAATGCTCTTCCATGCAGCTGTGAGAATTGCCATTCCATTGTAAAGGTCTTCATTCACTATATCGCACGAATATAGTCGCTGTATATTTATTACTTGGAAGAAGTATTTGTATCCATAAATTGAAGAAAACACCTTTCTGTTTTCTGCCTTGTATTGGCAATATAGACGGACTAGATTCACCTTTGTGTTTTCTGCCCTGTATTGGCAATACAGACATTGGCAATATAGACGGACTAGATTCACCTTTCTGTTTTCTGCCCTGTATTGGCAATACAGACAGACCAGATTCAATTTCTTTCACAGGACTTTCCACTGTTCTAATTCCTCCTCATCTGGATTTCTATTTCTATGACTCGATCTCTTGTTCTTCAGAAACTGCGCACACAGATTTTCAGCGGCAACCATTTCATTCATCAGTTGTTTCATCTTTGTCTCGTTTAAGATCTGAGTGTAGTCAGGAATTATGTGAAGCTCTAGACTGAGGGTTACGCTGTGTTGTTGAGAATGTATTCACACGCTGTGTTGTTGAGAATGTATTCACACATTTATTGCTTCAGCTGGGTCTGGGGAATGGCATTGTGAATGTGGAAGGGCTGACGTGTGTATGGATTAATGGCGTCATGTTTGGTGTCCCAGGTAGTTTCCAATGTTTTGCGGTTGTACAGAACCTGAGAGAAGTCTTCTGCATATGACAATTTAATTGGATCATAAGCAAATTCTTGCATCACACTGTAAAGAAGAAGATCATCATCATCTAAACCCATTTTTCTTCTTCCGATGGTATGAAACAAAATTGTGCTTCGTAACTCGTCCAACAATTAAGAAAACACTGATATCATAAGAAACATTTTGCAATCGGATTAATAGTAGTTTGTTTAAAAAGATATAAATTGACCAAAAAAAAAAAAATACACTTAGTTAAGTGTGGAGTGCATATCCTCTTGAGTTAGTTAATTGCCTTATTTTCTTTAGTGAATTAATTATCTATTGCATGGCTGCAAGGTGGTTGATTGCATGTGGCTACATGGTTCGTTAACTTTGAGTTGTTAGCATTTCACTCTAGTGTTGGTGAGTGTCTCTAGATATCTCTAAATCATTAAAATGTAAGATCTCTTATTATAAAAGCTTCAAATTTTCTTACAATTTTCATTTCAACCATTTTCAAAGGTAAAAACTTTGTTGCTTATATTTTACTTTTAAGATTTTTTTAAACTTCATAAAAATATTATTAAATATTTAAGTTATTTATAATGCAAACAACTTAATAAAAATATTATTAATCATTTGAGTCATCCATAATACACATTTTTTTAATCTTTCCCAAAACTACCCTAGTACTATTACACTTCCACTCTAATTTGAGACCAGCAAAACCTCTCCAATCACATCAAACTTTCCACACCTTCCTTTCTTCTAATTCATTATACCCAATGGTGTTAAGTAATCTCTGATTTAAGCTACACGATGTGGACAAGACATAGAATAATTGGTAATATTTTCATTACCTAAAACCTCATTAGGAGTTGGGGGGATTTGTAAGTTGTTTCTTCGGAATTTAGTTGAGAGACATACTCTGTTTTGTTGAGCATAAAATGTGTGATAGTCACCAAACTCCAACACCATCACAAAGTTTTGGTTCATTAGATTAAATTGCTATATTGGGATAATTTAATGTTTTAGTGGTGTGTTTGTTTTTATATCTTTTTCAGCATCGAGTATTTGCAAGATCACATTTTTTTGTCACCATAAGCATCCAAGATATAAATTGAGGGACTTAATTTTAAGGCCAAGTTGGTAATCATTTCTATAAAATGATATAGAGGTGAATAAAGGTGAATTCATGAGATTTAGAGTTCAAATTTATGGGAATTGGAAAAAAATGACTAAATTATGAAAACTTGATAAAATGCCCTATTTCATCAAAGAAAGAAGTTTGAACTTGCTAGAATAGTGTCGAAAGCACTTTTAGAAAGAAAAAAAATGAAAAATTATGAATTTGAATATATGGTGATGCCGAAATAGATTCATTGTTGTGCATTTTACTGTTATATTGCTTCTTGTAACCACTCCCACAGTTTCCAACCAGTCTTGGAAAAGCCTAATCTTCTAAGCTAAACATATATAATAGTGATAAAACATGATTAATCCAAATGGGAAAGCATTCCGTGCCTTACTACTTGCATTATGATTACATTAAAAAAAATAACAAAAAACTCGTCCCCAACTACCACCATTTGGTTTTATTTTGAGAAGGATGCAACTGATGACAACTTCATGGTGTGCATTAAGCCTTCAAGAGTGTGGCTTTAAACAAGTAGTTATTAGTGTATTTTATGATCACCTTTGACACGTTTTGGCTTTCAATTTTTGAAGTAGAGGAAGGGAGATTACATATCAAACTTTTCATGCATATAGAAGACAGATAACATATTTTCAATTCAACAAAGCTTCCTATGAGATATTAATGATACAAAAAAATCCTTCGTCGCTCATGGTTCATTAGGTGCCCTATAGCGATGGAGTTGATAAGAGACCTAGTAACTATTTTATTGGGAAAGATATTAATAATAAAAAAAATCCTTCGTCGCTCATGGTTCATTAGGTGCCCTATAGCGATGGAGTTGATAAGAGACCTAGTAACTATTTTATTGGGAAAACATAGAGCATTAGATATTTTCATTCAAGAAGATAAGGTGTCCTGCTACCATGCAACCACTGGAGAATTTGATTCAACACTCAACCACGTGTTATGCCACCTCATTACGGAATGGTGTGTTTCCAAGAACTCCAACGCCACATGGCCATATAGTCAAAATAATACCAACGACCTTCCTCTCTGCATAGACATAATAATACTTAAACCAATGCTATCATTTGGTTTTAAACAAATGTCTTTTATTATTACTAAAAGTGGCAATATAGTACTATTATTGGTAGCCTTCTATAAGAATACATTAAACAATTGCTAATCAACCTATTTTGTTATCCATTGTTTATTTGACTTTTACTCATCATGAATTGCATAGCTTAGTTTTTAAAATTAAACTTTTGGTTATCTAATTTTAGTTTTTAAAATTAAACTTTTGATTATTTAATTATTTTTCCAAAATGGAAGGATAAGAAGAAATTTCTTTGTAAAATATTAAAAATGATAATGATATCAATATGTCCTTTAAATTATTTTTTCAGAATGGAAGGATAGGAAGAAATTTTCTTGTAAACGATTAAAAATGATATCGATGTGTCTTTATAGCTTGAAAAGGTTATTTTCTTCTCAAATGATCTCTCAATGATCTAATTGAAGGGTTACAAGAGTAAATTAGTTACACACTTAAAAAAAAAAAAAAAAACCATTGTCATTTTTTGTAATCTTAAAAGTTATCTAACTATAAAATATAGAAGTTGTAATTTGAAAAATATGTGTACTTCAATTTGGTGATGATCTCTATTGTTTAATTACAATGTGGAGTTTTGTTGTGCACACAACTTCCCCTTAATTTCATCTATCCTATGGGGAATATAAGCACCCCCCATTAAAATTTTGACTATTCAAATCTATCCTACAAATAGTAGGACCTAAGATACACCTTAGGGTCAACTAGGAAGCAGGTGTAAGGGTGACCTCATCTTTCCAAAAGGGCCCAACCATTCTTGTTGACCTTCTATATGTTTTTTTTCTGATAAGTTGAGTTATGGAAATGAATGGAGGATGTTATCTATAGTTAATGATGATCATCTTCTTTCTATTCATATTTAGAAAAGCTTGTTAAATTAGCTTTTGATATTTTCATTACTTGTATTACATCTTCTCAGCGTCTCAAAGGATATCCTCCCAACAAGTATACAAATTTGACTAAGGTTGACCACTGATGCTTCAATGTTTTTTATTAGCTTCATTATGGTCATCCTTGATGACATACATGATTTGGTTTGGCTGCTAGTTCAATTTCTTTCTTTTATTCACCTTTTAGATCAAGACCTAGACTGTAGTTGCCTCTATGGCATTGGTTCTTTGAGCACATTTGATTTTTCTTATGATGATGAATTTTTAAGTAAATTTGTGTCCATGTCCATTCTTATTATTTCCCCTTTTGTTTTCTATGCTTTCAATGGCTTTTATTAACTCTTATTTCTGGTTGTTAGCTTACTTTTCCCTTGCTAGCAATGTGGAGCTTCAAAGGATGGAGAGGGTAATTTGAGGTTAAGGTTTTGATATAAGAAGTTGATGATGATGTGAAATGATTGGTTTATATCACTTACTTCGTTGAGTTAAGCCTCATTTGTAAAGTTATCTTCAACTAGGGCCTCACAATCGCGAGGCCCACCCATTTTAACACCTAAAGCCTTAAAATTCAAAAATTGGATATTGGGTTCTATTTTATGATCATATATATCATTCATGAACATTTTAATAAGATCAATTGATAATTAATTAAACCATTCCCATTGTTAAAATTTCAAATTTGAGCTTAATATGTCATCTTTCCATTGATTTCAAAAAGGCTTTGATTATAATGAATTCTCTAATTTTTTTTTAGGTATTAGGGGCATAATTTAATGCCATGTAAAATAAGATAAATTCAAATTAAGCTTGAATAGTCTTCAATTCCTAAGAAATTGGTGTTAAACCCTAATGTTGACAATTTACACATTTAACATTTTAAGGCAATTCAATGATATTTTTAATTAAGTTTAATATTTTTTATTGCAACCCCTATGCTACACCAATGGTAATGTAAATCAATTTTACAAACCCCAAAAAAATCATACATTATTGCTACCTCAATTCAAATTAAGGGTTCAATTAATGAAAATACTATTTTGGAGCAAAAATAATTAATGATCTCAATATTTCGCTAAGGTTCAATGAAAAATATCAAAGTCAAATTAATATGTCAATATGTGGTCAATCTTTAATAAAATAATCTTTCTAAAATCAAATCAAATAAATTTACTTTGCTTTAGAATATGTGCATTAAATTGAGAAATACAATCTCAAATAATTCATACAACTAAGTGGGGCAATCATCAATGTAATTATGTAATCTCAATTCAATGAATACAACTAAATTAATGCAATTCAAGGAGAAAGTTTGATCAACACAATCAATGTAATGGAATGAGATTTTTTTTCTATCTTTACAAATGACTACTACTTTCAATGTTGAATGAAATTAATCTAACAATCAACATTATCAAGGTTATGCTCATCATATAATCAATGGAAATTTATTGGAAATCTTGTTCATTATGTATAAATGAGGGGAATTGATTAGATTTAGAGTGAGTTAGATTTGTGTCATAGTGGTAGTTATCTTTATTTCAATATTGAGTTTTTCTTATGTGTTTTTATCTTTTGCAGGTAGTAAAATTCCTCCTAGGAAGATCAAGAGAAAAGAGGTTTCCCAAGGATAGGATTGAGTAGCCTGGTCAAAGGAATTGATGGAATACAAGAGTGATCTCCCAAATTTAAAGATACTCAACGTGTCATTAGTGACAAGATACGATACAAGTGGGGAGATCTATATATTGTAACCTCATAAAAGGGTCACCTAGCCTTGGCCTATATATTGTAACCACATTCAATAGGAAAGGAATTTTTCTACTTGTATTTTCTAAGAACTAATTCCTTGAGTGCAAATAGAAGAAGTTGATTTGTCTACAACGACTGGAGAATTGTCTATGTGTGTTAATATTTGTCTTGCATATAATATTAAATGTGTAATCAGTTACAAGTCCGCATTCAAATGTGTTCAGAATTCATTTTCTTGTTTGAAAGCAATGTGTGATTGAGATCCTATGTTAGTTACAGATTATACTAGATATAATCATTTTGTATCCTAGTAATTGATAATTAATTTCAATTAACAAGAGCATATGGATGGGATAGGACTCATTTGTATTTGTGTTGGTGAATTCTCCTCCTTATTTGTGAACGAGTGTGTCACAAGCTTTCTTTCATCTTAGCTTGTTGTAAAGACCTAGCTAAGGTAGGATAGAGTAGATTTGGAATTGCATTAGAGTAGGTTTTCACATTTGGTTTTAGAAATAAAAAATAAAAGGATAAACCAAACCAATTAACAATAGATGGGCCAAAATCTAGTTGGATTTGCTACTCAAATGAAAGAAATCCTAATTGGGGCTTTCAATGAGGAAATCTCCCCCCAACCGACTGAGGGAATTTATCCCTCGTCAACATTTGGTGGTAGGAGGGCCCACAATTTATGCCTGATAAGAACTCATTTGTATTTTAAAGGAAAGCTCATCTACCAAAGGACTTATCCATTTCAAAGAAAATGAAACTGAATACTTCACCTAGTTAGTCATATTTCAATGAAAGAATTCTACCTGCACATACGCATAGCCTTGAGCTTAATTTTGAAGACTTAGAAACTCAATTTGAATATTTCCCAATGCGTAGTTGTGAATTTGAAGTTTATCCGTCTATAGAAGAAGATATTGGTTCTTGGTTAGTCCCAAATACTCGAATTGATGAATTCCACTAGATCACTTGTGCATATGGTTGTGTAATCAGCCGACTACCGATGGTACAAGAATTTCCTTGAAGTAGACAACCAAGAAATGTGAAATCCTTCAATGAACAATATTCTCTTGTTTCATCTATCAAAGATTTGGTAGTTGATTCTCTCCAAGGCATTGAAGAGCCTTTACGTTAAATAAATGAATGTCCAATTGGGGAATCATTGCAATGGAATTTGGAAGTTTGTGTGTTTAGGCCACCAAGTCCTTCACCGAGTGAACCACATAGTTTAACTCACTCACCTTCTCAGAGTCCCAATCAGACTCCACAAATAACACTAAGAGGCATGGTAAACAAAATGGTGAACTCAAAATGTTGTGGCCATTACAGGTGCAACACATGATTTACCCACACAGCAGGAGAAGTTCCTTCCCAAATTTGATCTAGACAAGAAAGAGTTTCCACATGACCACACCAAGAAGTTCATGATTGCAGTTAAGTTGAAGAGCTTCCAACATGAGGATGTAGTATGCCGATTATTTTCATAGACCTCTAAGGGTAAGGTATGAACATGGTATTTTAGTCTACCACAAAGGTGTATACACAGCTGGGATAAGTTTGAGACTACTTTCATTACAAAATTTGGTGATGAAAATACACCCACCTCTCTTGTTCTTGAACTATCTAGAATAAATATGGAGAACAAATAAAATATAAAATAATTCAATAAGAGGTTCACTATAGTGTTGAAAAAAATTCCTATTAGTTTGAAGCTAGAAAATGATGTACTGATGGAATTTTAGGTGACAACTCTCTCAGCTTTTGTTTCCATTTTGGTTAAGAGAGATAAGAAGACCATTTTGGATGATACTTTTAGTGAGTCCATTAATGTAGAAAAGGAGATGATGAGTTTTAAGAATAATCATGGGCTTGAAGACAAAAAGGGTATTGTTCCCATTAAGAAACCTTTCATACCATCCAAACCTAATACCAAATCCAAAGACAAGGAGATTGCATGCATGGAAAGTATACAAAGGGTGATAAAAAATTATCAAATGAAATCATTGATATCAAGAAGACCTCAAGCCAAATTTACCATGGGAAAAATCCATTTAGTCCTTTTAGAAGCCCACACCCGTGACTCCAACTCCTCCACCCACCTCAGCTATTAACTTCAAGCAACTTGCCATGGATAATTATTATAGAGTACATTGAGAAAAAAACTGGGAGAAGAGTTGTGCTGAATTTTCCTATACATTTAGAATCTTCATTAGTTTTTTACAAGAAAAAGAAGAACTTGAGAAAATCTAAGAAGACAAGGAGGAATAAGGAGGGGAAAAAGAGGGAGAACAAGTCACAAATGTGGCGCCTGGAATGGATGATGGTGAAGAACAAGCCCTAGTTTTTGAAATACATACCGCACTTAATGAATACAAAACTCAAAGTAAGGTGCTTGTCTCTCCATCCATTTCCCCTTCAAGTTAGAAACCCACACAAAAAGGCACAACGTAAAAACCTACCTAGAAAAGCATAGTTATTGGGAAGGTTACTACGACCCAAAAATCATCAATGTAAATTGAATATAATCTAGTCGAGGATATGAAAAAGACAAACGTAAAAGTTTCTATGTTTGAGCTTGATCGGATTAATCAACGACATAAAATTTTGACCAAGGCTTTGAATGATGTGAATTCCAAGAATACAAATAATGGGACTAATGTTAAGTCCACTACTCTGAATGGAACTACTATAGCAGGAATCAAGAGAAAATATGTCGTAAACACTTCAATCGTATGAAAGAAGTCTTGCAACTAGATAGAGAAAATGTGAAAGTGATGGAAGGGTTGAAACATGTGCTGATAAGATTGGATTTCAACACTAGGGTCCATCATAATATTGACATAATTGTGGTTGATATTCCAAAATCTTACGGACTAGTGCTCAGTCAAGGCTAAGCAATAAATCCAGTAGGTTATTTTTCTATAGAGTAGTCTCATTTGTGATTTCCTCTCAACTGACATCCAAATAAAATCAGATTTGACATGGAAAGGTATATGAAACACATGGTGATGGAAATTGACGGAAATAATGAAACCGTAGTTTTTACTAATTCCATCCTTGTGAATTATTTTTTCGAAACTTATTTTAGATATTTTATTGCATACACTTCATAATTGATAGAATAAAACAAGAAATTTGAACTCCTTCATTGCACTTACAGTGCTAAGCCCGATTGTATTATAGTAGATGATAGTGGTTCTAAGTCCCTTATACAAACTAACTTTTGGTAGATTTATTTTGATGGATTTATGTCACATGAAGGTGCAATTGTTGGTTGCATAATCATTGAGCCTAAAGGAGACTAGACAATTTTGTCCTGTAGATTTGAGTTTTAATGTACAAACAACATTGTGGAGTATAAAGCCTTAATTCATGGATTGAAAAAGGAAGTGAATCTAAAAGAGAAACATCTCAAGGTATATGGTGATTTAGAGATAATCGTAAAACATATGAGAAACTCCATTTACTCGAGTCACCTTAAAAGCTATCAACAAGAGCTATGGAATCTAATTCATAACTTCAATTCATTAATATATTTTTCATTCCTCGTAATCAAAATCTAAATGAAAATATTATTGATAATGTAGCCTCTAGATTGATTCATATTGAAATATTTTTTTTCTAACTCATTTTCTATGGAATTAATTTTCAGCCTGTCGATTCATGATAACACCATCAACTAGAGGGTATTTGAAAATGATCAAAAAATCATTAAATTACTTCAATGAAAATACACTTTCAAAGATTCACTGACTAACGATGAGTAGCAAGAATTAAGTCTCCATATTCAGGCATCGAATTATGAACCTGACAAGTGCAATCCAATGCCCAAATCAGTAATCAAGATGGAGAAATTTACAAGGGTCACAAATTGAAAGATGAATAGTTCATCCATGCAATATGACGTTATCAATTTGGGTACATAAAAAAATCCTCATAATACTAATCTTGGAATTAACTTCTCACCATCCAAGGGAGTCGCGTTCATCAAATTGTTTAAAGAAGTTAAAGATGTATCTGCATGGACTTATGAAGACCCAAATAGTTATGACACCAAAATTATCCAACATATCATACCACTCAAGAATGTTGTGAATCCATATCAAATGAGAAATTGCAAAATATGCATACTAACCTAGACTCATTAGTAAAGAACGAGTTAAAATATTGGATGCAATGATTATCTTCCATGCTTGCCATTCTCAATGAGTGGTAAATCTAGTCCCAATAAAAAATAAGAGCGGTGAAATATTATTATGTGTGGACTTTCAAAACCTTAATTATGCCTCTTAAAAGGATAATTATTTGGTACCACCAATGGATCAAATTTATAACGTGTCTCCAGATCAGAAATGTTATCATTTCTTGATAAATTTTGTGGTTATAATCAGGTCTTGGTTTCCCATCCTGATCAATTGAAGAAAACCATTAGAACAAAATGGGGAAATGTTATTGTTTCTTGATAAATTTTGTGGTTATAATCAAGTCTTGGTTTCCCATCCTGATCAATTGAAGAAAACCATTAGAACAAAATGGGGAGTGTACACACATTGCGATATACCTTTAAACTTAATCAATGTTGGAGCTACATTTCAAAGAGAAATAGATATTACATTCCAAGGAATCATTAATAAAATAGTGGTGGTATGTACCTTGATAACGTAACAATCTTTTCAAAGAAGACAGGGGATCACCTTAAACATTTAAAACAAATATTTGGAAGAGGTCACAAATACGGGATCTCCCTCAATCCCAAGAATAGTATTTTTTTAGTCAAAGAAGGGAAACTCTTAGGATTTGTGACCTCCAAATACATAATCATGATCGATCTAAAGAGAACAAATTCTATCACTCATATCACATTTCCTTACAACAAAAATCCTATATAGTCATTTCTTATAAGAACAGTTTTGTTTAAAGATTCATTTCCAATTTTTTCGAGATTGGAAGACCTCTCCAAGATATGATAAATAAATATGTCCATTTGAGAGAGAGAGAGAGATCGAAGAAGCCATATCAGAAGCTCACTTAGAAGTTCATGCATTGAAAAGCATAGATTTTGTGAAATAATTCATCCTATATAATTTTTCAACAAAATTATCCTTCATAACAGTGCTAACTCAAAAGAATAATTAAGGAGATGAAGTCTTAGTTTCATTCAGGAGTTCATGGCTCCAAGGTGAAGAGTTGAATTAATTTGACATTTACAAACAAATTGTCATGATATTAAAGGTAGTGAAACATTTTCGACCTACCTTCTCAATTCATGGAATAGTCATTATCCCACATCTAGCAGCAAGATCCTTGCTGGTGAAGAAACGGGTTAGTGACCGAAGGGAAACTGGCTTGTCGCACTTCAAAAATATGATTTAGAAATAAATCTAGTTGCATATTATGAGAGGCCAAGGTTTATGTAAACTTGTCGTATGGGAACATGATCATAAAGATGAAGGATCTTGTGAAAACAAGGCCTCCTTGTTGGAAATGGAAGTAGACTACGTTCTAGTTATTAACTCTTGGTATTATGAGATTAAATACTATATGACACATGATTCTAGTCTTCTTTATCTCGATGCATGGAAAATAAGATATTTATGATTAAAGTTAACATCATACCAACTAATGAATGATGTAGTCTTTCTTAAAAAACTATGATGGTGTCATGTTAATGTGTCTCAAAAAGGATGATGCAGAGATAGCCTTGAAATAATTACACAATGGTCTTGTAGGAGGACATTTTGGAGGAGACAACAACACATCATATCCTTGGGATTTTCACCCCACATGGTTGGTTTCTCACGTATGAAGGTTAGAGTGGGTCTAAGTTTCTATTCCTGGCTAAGGAAAGCCTCCATTAAACTTTTCTAGGCTTTTCCTAGTTTTTTCTAGCTTTCCTAGCTTTAGCATATTCTATATAACCACCTTCTTTGAGATGAGGAGGTTTCTAATTTCATTCATTGTACTCTTATTCTATTGTGAACAAATATTTTATTTATGGAGTAATTTTCTTCTATTATTCTCTTGTGTGCTCTTGTTAATAAAAACTTGTGTTATTGTTTAACTCCGATTCTAGTTCTCCCAGGCTTGAATTCAGAAATTCTACATCACATGCATTTATTTAGTACAATCAAGTAGCTAACTAACTAGTAGAGAGGATCCAAGAAAAATAAATTAGAGGTCATTGACCCGCATGGGACATGTGTTGGTCCAATTAACGCTTTATTTCATTCATGGGATTTGCATTTCTTTTTTTTCTTAACACAATCAACAACTCGAACAAGCTTTAGAGCTCGATCGAGGAGGTAGTAACATCGATCAAGATTCTAAGTAAACCTAATAAGGACCTTGATAGAGGGTTTAATAAACCCTCGATAGAGGGTTTTTAAAAGGAACCTTAAGCCCTCAATCGATCAATTTAAAAAGGCTTGATCCAACTAATAGCTCAATCGAGGGCTTCGAAAACATGCTTTTAGCCCTTTTCTATTCAGAATTAAATTTATGTGTCCCTTTCAAGGGTGTAAACCCTGGCATTAGTTGCACAACAATGAGTGGACTTGATTCCAATGGATTCATCAATGAATCCTCTATCCATGGCATATAATTTACGTGTTTTGGCCTTCATATGGTATTTTTTTAAATTTCTTCTACAACTTACACTTAAAAACCCCATCGACAACTTCAAAGGAGCTCAAAGAAAAATCAATTGCATAAAAAATACACACCCAAATAATTTGAAAAAATATAGATGCCCCACATTGATCATCATCCTCGAAAGGTATTTTTTGTTTTTCAATTTATGTAAATAGCGAAAAGAAAGTTCTCGTGCACACACATGTGTACAAAATGCCACTAAAATGTTTAGTGGACACTATCAAAAAACAATAAAAATTATAATTTTATAAAATAGATTAACAGAAAAATATGCCCACCCCAGTTCATTCTTTCTAGATCATGTTCATACATTGTTTTTTAAAAAATTATTAATTAAATTAAATTATTAGCCATGCACGCAAGCCACTTGTTAATTTCTCTTCAAATTTTTAGGGAAAAACATTTTATTAAATACAACTTTTGACACATTAAATGACATTGGTATATTTAAAAAATATATATCATTGGAAAGCCAACATAATTCTCTACAATCTATATTTTTACTACATGTCGAAATTCACATTGCATATATGAGTTTGGAAGGCTTCAATCTAATACATGAGTAAAATATCAAAATTTATTCACCAAATTTGGCCAAAAATAGTTACCCATCTTCATGGAATCACCCTAATAACACATATACATACACATATATATACACAGTTTATGATGTACTATTTCAATCCAAAAAATAATAATTTATACATAATTTACACGTGTACATGACATATTGAAATGGTACATTTAAATTTATGATCCAAACATAAATAAAATCCACAAATATAGATGTTAATCATGCATGTCATCCTCGAGCATTTCTTCCCCTTGGTTCACCTATAACACACGTTCATGCATATATAAATTTATTGGAAACATGATATTTAGAAATTGTTTTAAATCATTGTACCTAAGTGGTGGCACCCACACCCATTGCCCCCATGGACATAAAAATATCCCGACCAACTTGAGTAGTTTTCCCCATGCCCAAAGTCCCCATAGTCATAAAACCATCCTCCTATTAGTTGTCCTATAAAACACACACACACACACACACACACAATTAAAAATGATTGCAAATTGACTAGAACATAATATGTATTTATTTTTTTAAATCATTGTACCTAAGTGGATGGACCCATACCCATTATCCCCATGGATGGAAAACTATATCAACCAACTTTAGTAGTTTTCTCCATGTCCAAACTCCTCGGAGTCAGATAACCACCCTCGCCAACCTGAAATATAATGTTTTCAATTAACTTCACATTTCATATAGGTCAATGCTTTGAATTCATATATATCGGAGCTTCACAGGTATGGTATATCACTTTAAATGACAATTAAATGTTTCAAACATTCCATACCCGTGAAACCCCGATATCTACCAATTCAAGAATGTCTCCAATGATCGAAGACATGATGTGAATCTATGAACACAACCAATTTCAATTTTTGAAATGTTTTTTCACATTAATAAAAATATATATAAATTTGTTTGAAATTAAACATTTAACCCAGTGTGATTACAATTAAACAATATAAATATTTAATCTACTACATGTACCTCTTTCATTGCATCCAAATATAGACTCCTTGAAAACCTAAGGGAGTGATCATTCAACAATCAATAGAACTCCAATCAATGAACACACATATAGGTTTTTCATTGTTAATATGTCTCTAGACTTACAAAGATGTAGATCTATAATAATAAAAAATTCTCTTTTAAAATATATAAAACAAATATTAATTACATTCAACACATACCTTTCCCATACTCTCTCCCTCGCGATTACACTAATATAAAATGAGAGATAAATGATCAAGCAACCAAAACATTTGGTTACCACAAATTTTTGAAGGGACAAATGGCCAAACTTGAGTGAGCCAACTAAAAACAACCAAGATAAATGGCCAATTTAGTCATTGGCTAAAATATATGACCAAATAACAAGTAACTAAACTAAAAATGACCTCGTAACAATAAAATTAAGAATATGAATTGGTCATTTTTAGTTGTATCACTCCAACAATGGAAAATTACAATTTCAACAATGAATTTGTACAATTTATTAAATTTTAACATTGCAGATGGATTCAGTGGGTCTCTGAATCCATCTGCGGTGTTAAAATTTTGTAAATTGTAACATTATAGATGGATTCAGAGACATAATTGATCATGTAAACTATGTCACTCAATGACAATGGTCAAAATTTCTAATTTTGACAATGAATTACAATTTTTGACCACTGCCGTCGAGTGATACAATTTATGTTAAGATCCTACATTAGCATATGAATCCCCTACATTACTATTTTTGTGTCGGCTATGTACCTTTTCATTGTAATGTCACACCATTTCATTTTAATTGAACCCTTTGGAATTCTACATATATTAAGGATGTCTTATCATTTGTATCATCCAAGATTTGTATATTGATGTGTTGTATAAGGAGGTTTCCCCTCAAAGTGGCTTAATTTATTGGTATCTTTATCATAGTTGAGGTGTTACTCTTCCAATTTTTATCTTTTCATGCTATTTTATGAATTTATTGCATAACATTTGGTATCAGAGCATGCAACACTCAGGACTGGTTTCTCCAAAGCTAGTCACCTTGGCATTTTCACTATAATTATTTTTCGGTATTTCCTTAGGCCCTAAAACTTTCACAGTCCAAAGCTAAAATATTGAACTACCTTGTGTGTGAATTTCAGCCTCATATTCGTTGTACTTTGGGAGTTCTGATCTATGAAAAATAGGATTCCTGCCTCTTCTAGAATTCAATATTTAACAGGTGGTCTAGGGAAAAAAGTTATGTCTCGGGGTAGGAAGCTCCAAATTGAATCTCATAAAATCTTCCAAAAAGGGAATGGACTGTAGTTTCTTAGGCCATATTTTTAGATTTGGAAGTGAAAATAGTGACATGTGGCAGTCCATACAACCTTGCTATATTGATCTAGTCTATAAATAGGTCACCTTGCTAAATTTAGCATACATTCCTCTTGGAGAATCCAATCTTTCTCTAACTTATGGGGTTGGAAATAAAACACATCAAGCTACCTCAAGCAAAATTTTCAGATCTAGAAGTATCGAAATTACAAAGTTTCGGCAGAAGCAAGTTTAGCCAACATAACCGTCTCTAAATCAAGGTTTAAAAGGGTATGTTTTTTGTAATTTGCATATATTTTGACTATAAGGTCCGTTTGGGATGATTCAAAAAGTGGAATAAAGTGGAAGAAAAATATTATCACATAAATTTGGGAGAATCTTAGAATTTTTAGTTATATATGTGTTTCAATGTATTTAAACATAGGAGTTGTTGTTACTTGTTAGTGCTACAACCTGTGAACCTTATGACTTGAATAGCACACTTTTCGGACCAAATCACTTTTTGATTTATTTTTCTTTTTATTAATTTTTTGGGATATTTTATTTCGAGCTTTTTGGGATATGTTGCTTTAATTTTCACCTGAATTCTTTTTTTTCTGATAAAGTCTGTTGTTCGCTCACCCGAAGTGTTTTTCGTTTGATTATGGTACCCCGAGGGATGTGTAGTTGGGATATTTTAAAAGAGACACTTTGATTTTCAGTCGACCGTTTTCGCCCGGAAAATAGTTTTTGGGATAAGCGAGTTTTGGGATGTTTTCTGAGTGCGCGATCGTGTATTCGCCTGAAATGTTTTCGGCCCGACTCTCTTCGGGAGTTTAAAGCATTCTCACTCGAAAATCTTGTGAGAAGGTGGTTTCAGATGTTTCCCTCGGCGTAATTTTGTGTTTTCCCTGAAGCATTCTCACTCGAAAATCCTTTCGTTGTTCCTAAAGTAGTTTTCTTTAACCCCCTCCCCCCCTCACAGGCCTTCATAATTAAAAGCTTGAGCTACTAAGCCATTGGACACGTGGCATGACCGTACGGGTAGTTATCGATAAATATTTGAATAAATATAGTTTTGTGCTTGAATTGAAGGAATGTTCAATGGGAAAGTTATTTCATGCATGGTTTTGTTTAACGAGAATTTATTGAGTTGGTTAGTGGGAAATTGGTAATGATGCAACATTTATTAAAGAAATATTACGATTTAAAAGCTAAAGTCTTGCAGAAATCGTTGATACTCTCTCATTTGAACTGGAACCACGCATAAAGGACCTGAATGCTCTATTGATAACATACACCGATTATCATACGGGGGGAACTACAACACCCTGTTCCATGAGATGTATGAGGAATTCCGGATCGATAAGTTTCCTGTGTTGGATTTAGAGACGTCTAACTACAATAATTAAGTTGGACATACGTGCATTATGATTATGATATCAAATACTGTCGAAAGATTACATCTATGTGATGATTAAAACATGCCAAACAATGTGATTAATTAAGTCATGGCATTATACGTATTTAAATAAGGTTTTGGATACAAATACATATAGAATAATGTTAATCAATTATAATTGTTAATGGACCGATTATAGTTGATTAAAATAATAGCAGTAAATTGAGCTAAATAAGGAAATCAGAATTTATTCTGATTTATTTCAGTTTTTTCTGAAGTTTCCCGATTTGAAGTTTTTTATAAAATCGGAAACTCCAGATTTCTTTTGGACTTGTTTCCCAAGTATTAGCTAAATTTCAGCAGCCCTAGGATTAGAATCTTTTTCTTTGGAACTGCTATAAAAGGGCTGAGTCTCCAAGGCTTGTAATCATCCAGAAAAATTGTCTGCTCCATTGAAGACAGGATACTCTCCAGAGAAAAGGATTGCAAGTTCTTGGAAGGATTCGAGAGCCAACAACTCAAGTCAAGACCAGGAGTGTATCAACCCAGAGACTATGGAAAGTAAGTTCTGCTGTGCATTAAGTTTAATTTCTTGCATGAGAGTAGATCTTGGTTAGGGTTTAAAGTATTTAGTAAAACCAAACAATTGGTATCAGAGCCTCCCTTGTGTAAGAATTGCAGTTTAAAAATCCAAGTCTCCATGGCTGAAATTGCTGCGTGTGATCCCCTGCGTGTGAGATGCGTTTTCTAGATCTTATATTCGATTTATTTATTTTTCCGCTTTAAAAATCGTGTTGAATTCAATCCTGTAGAGCCGTCCAGGGTTAATGAAGAATGTTGTGCGATATCATTCAAGTGCTCTGTGTTCAATAATTTAAAAGCCTCTGTATTTGGAATCTCAATATTTAAAATGTTTATGCCAAACGATCTGAGCTTGAGATTCATCCTATGCGCTGTCACACAAAGATCTCAGGAAATTGTTATTCCAAACCCCAGTATTTAAATTCTTTATGCCAAAACGTTTCCAGCAACTTTTTCTGGGCAATGAATGTCACTGTGATTCCACAGTCTTTAAATGTAACTTATTTTCTTCTTTTTCTTCAGAGAAGTTTAGTTACATCTTATGGTTCAATCAAATTGTTTTATATTTTCTGCATGTAAACTGATTGACACAGATTGCATATAACAAGAATAGCTTCCAGATTCAGAATCTGTTCCAATGTTTCTTTATGTCAACAACTTGTAATTTTCGGCAAATTTGTTAAAGGAGAACGCTTAGTATGAAAATGCAGCTTAGAGTATGGCAGGCTGCAGCAAAGCCCAGTGTTGACACCTGTACGCATGTCAGTTAAGCTTTGCTTAACAAAATAGCTCAATATAAGCGCTTATTATAGAGCCTCGTCTTACCTTATTTGGGAGCGCAGACCTTCTTATGTGCCAACTGTTATTACCAATTCTTGAAGGAAGTCCAAAAACTGTTTTACGCCCTGCTTTGGTTTGCATGTTATTTGTGGTCTTGCAGCCAGAGTAAATTTTGTTTTATGATTGTAATTATTTCCCGTATGGTCTTTAAGAACTGTGGAGAGGCTGGGCGATTTCCCTTCAATGAAATCGACCCATGTTATCTACCGGAAACCCCGGCTTTCATGCATTACCTCTGCCACCGGTTTCAAACCTCTGTGTGCAAACATTCGATTCAGAGGGACCTTTGTTTTTTTTACATGCTTCCAACGATTGGGGATATCTCTATTTCTCCACCGAATGGTTTTGGAAAACATTTTTATTCACAGTATTGTCCATTGAAATGAAAAACGCCTTTGCATATCTCTGTATTTTTGTGAATGGCCGTGTATTTCATGTATTTGGCTAATGGATTTGATTGGAAAACGTTTTAGCATTTCTGGAATGTGCATTAAGTCAAAAACGCCTTTGGCATCTCTATTTGGCTCATGGATTCGGTTGAAAACGTTTTGGTCATTCTGTATTTTCCATTGAGTTTGAAAACACCTTCGAGCTCTGTATTTCTTCACGGATTTGATTCAAAACGTGTTGGCATTTCTGCATGTATTCATTTGAGTTTGGAATTGACCCATGCCATGAACTGGAAACTCTGTTCTCACGTTTAGTTGTTTCCACCGTTTCTTTTATCCATATTGTGATACTGTATGTACATATATGTTAAGCGTGGAACGGCATTGTAATGCGACTTAATCATAATGTATGCATCATACTTTTCTTATAAATTTCATATAGGTTAAGCTCGTTCTCAAAAGATGCATTCAAATGTACATGGACATATGGAAATGATAGCATGATTATATAACCATAAAATAGGGGTCATGCTACATGTACATGGGGTATAGAATGGATTCGTTTTATGCATATTGTGTACATGGACATAACGGTATATATATATTTATTACATGTTGGTTATACTTTATGTGGTGGTTTCATCTATTTTTTACAAACCTCGTTTAAGAAAAGTTTTGTGATATATAATGTATGAACAAGGTCATGTTTTCCCTATTGCATAAGAATAGTATATTTTATGCATGTTATATAAAGTGGTTACTAGATATATCTTGGATGAGTTGTGCCTTGAATATATTGTATAGGGTGATGATTTTAGGCATAATTTTGGAATCTAACTAAATGCATTTTATGTATACATGTGTTGATTTTTCGCATGAGTCAAGCATTGATGTTCGCAAAACGAACCGCTCTGTGTAAGATGATTGCAAGGATGACTCATGACAAGCTCAATGGACGTGGGTGTTAGCTTTCCCAAAGGAGGGTTGGCACCTGCTAAGTTGTTTGGTGCATAAGAGTGATGTATAACAAATAAGTTGCAACACACATATGCTGGCAATGTCTAGAAAAGCATTTGGGGCTTGGTGCACCAGGTCCGTTAGTGACCTGCCTTCCCCACTTGACTGGCCTGGTCGTTAGCAAATGGATATGTCAATCTGGCCCAAAGGCGGAAAAGACAATAAGGTAATGATTGCGCCCAAAGGTGTTTTTTCATTATTGAGTGGTGTTTTGGCTAAAAGATTCAATGGAGCACATAATTTAATTTGGGCCTTTAGATGGATTTTAGAATTATGATTAAAGATCAAATCGTGATGCATAATATCTAATTTTTCCTTTTGTTCTTCAATTTTCAGATCTAAACATAATGTCAAATCTAAGTCAAATTAAGCCCCTCATGGGGAACAATTTCAAACAGTGGGAAGAAAAGCTGAAATTAGTCTTAGGGATCATGCAATTGGACACTGCACTGAGATTTGATCGCCCCAAGCCCAATAAAGAGGGTGAAGAAACTCCCCAAGAGAAGGCTGATATGTCTCTTGCTTTAGTTTGTTCTGAAGTTAATTTAAGTTCTGTATCTAGATATACTTGGTGGATAGATTCAGGTGCAACGACTAACATCAGTATGTCAATGCAAGGTTGCCTAAGCCATCGCAAGCCAAATGAGGCAGAGCGCTACGTTTACGTAGGAAATGGCAACAAAGTAGAAGTGAAAAGCATAGGAAAATTTAGATTATTATGTAAGACAAGATTTTATTTAAGTTTTGATGCTTTAGTGGTTCCATCTTTCAGAAGGAACCTAATTTCTATATCTTATTTGGACAAAAATGGTTATGTATGTTCATTTGGTAATGGAAAATTCAGTTTGTGTCAAAATTCTAAGCTTCTTGCTTCTGGTATCCTGTCTTCTTATGATAATCTTTATTTTCTAGATATAGACACTTCACATTCAGAGGCACTGCATGTAGATAATAGAAAACGTAAATTAACTGGCGAGAAATCTCCAACATTATGGCACAAGCGATTAGGACATATCTCTATGAAAAGGATAGAACGTCTTGTGTCTAATGATATTCTCCAACCTTTAGATTTTACAAACTTAAGTGATTGTGTGAATTGTATAAAGGGAAAACAAACTAATAAACGTAAGTATGATGCAAAAGGATGTAATGATGTCTTAGAATTAATTCATACGGATATCTGTGGTCCTTTTCCAAAAGCTACAAGAAATGGTCACCGTTACTTTATCACATTCATAGATGATTATTCAAGATATGGTCATATTTACTTAATAAAAGAAAAGGCGGAAGCATTAGACGTGTTCATAAAGTTCAAAACGGAAGTTGAGTTACAACTTAACAAACGTATAAAGTCCATTCGTTCTGATCATGGTGGTGAATACTACGGTCGTTATGATGGATCAGGAGAACAACGTCAAGGTCCCTTTGCAAAATACTTAGAGGAATGCGGAATTGTGCCTCAGTATACGTTGCCAGGTTCGCCTGCAATGAATGGTGTTGCTGAACGGCGAAATCGCACCCTTAAAGACATGGTGAGAAGTATGATTGCTCGTACAACTCTACCTGAGAATTTGTGGGGAGAAGCCTTAAAGACTGCAGCATACATACTTAATAGAGTGCCTACTAAAGCAGCTAACAAGACCCCTTATGAGTTATGGGTTGGGCACAAGCCTAGCTTGAATCATTTGAGAGTTTGGGGATGTCCATGTGAAGCTAGGCCTTATAAACCAAATGAAAAGAAACTGGACGAAAGGACCATTAGTTGTTACTTTATAGGCTATTCTGAACGATCTAGGGGATACAAATTCTATAATCCAACAGAACATACATTTTTCGAGTCAGGAAGTGCGAAATTTTTTGAGGATAATGAGTTTGTGGGGGGAGATATGACAGAAGATAATATTTTTGAAGAAGAAGAGACGAATGCGAATGAGACTATGGACCAAAGTACTGGTTTTGTTCAAATTCCGATTGCGTTTAGAAATGAGACTATGGACCAAAGTCCTGGTTTTGTTCAAATTCCGATTGCGTTTAGAAATGAGACTATGGACCAAAGTCCTGGTTTTGTTCAAATTCCGATTGCGTTTAGAAATGAGACTATGGACCAAAGTCCTGGTTTTGTTCAAATTCCGATTGCGTTTAGAAATACATCTTCTGACAATATGCAAACTTCATCATCACAAATAACTCAGTTAGAAACTCAACATGGAATAGAGAACACAAATGGACCTGAACCCAACCCAAACCCTGACATTGACATGACAAATGTTGATGGCCTAGGGCCTGTGGGAGATTCAGAAATTGATAATGATGTTCCTCCTCCTGTTGAAGATCAAGTTGTAAATGAACCTCAAGAAAATCTAGTACCTGTGCCAATTAGGAGATCTACTAGAGAGAAAAGATCTACACAATCTAAGGATTATGCATATCTTCAAGAACATGAGTTTGACATTGGCATGTTTGAAAATGATCCTGTTAATATCAAACAAGCTGTGGAAAGCTCTAACTCTCAAAAGTGGATTAATGCCATGAATGAAGAGATGAAATCTATGTATGACAATGACGTTTGGGATATCGTTCCGTTGCCTAAAGACAAGAAACCCGTTGGTTGCAAATGGATATTTAAGACTAAGCGGGATTCTAAAGGCAATGTTGAAAAATACAAGGCACGTCTTGTTGCGAAAGGTTTCACACAGAAAGAAGGCATTGATTATAAAGAGACTTTCTCTCCAGTTTCATCGAAAGACTCTTTAAGGATTATATTGGCGCTTGTAGCACATTATGATTTAGAACTTCATCAGATGGATGTAAAGACGGCGTTTCTCAATGGTGACATTGATGAAACGATCTATATGAAGCAGCCAGAGAACTTTGTATCAGGTGATGCAGGGTCTATGGTTTGCAGACTTAAGAAATCTATCTATGGGCTAAAACAAGCATCTCGACAATGGTATCAAAAATTTCACAAAATTGTTAGCTCATTTGGTTTTGAGTCTAACATAGTAGACGAATGCATATACCTTAAGTTCTGTGGGAGTAAATTTATTTTCTTGGTTTTATATGTAGATGACATATTGCTTGCCAGTAACGATAAGGACATGTTGCATCAAACTAAGAATTTTTTATTTAAGAACTTTGAAATGAAAGATCTTGGTGATGCATCATTTGTTCTAGGGATTGAAATACTTAGAGATAGATCTCAAGGTATTCTAAGGTTATCCCAGAGGAACTATATCAATAAGATTCTAACAAGATTTGGCATGGAAAACAGCAAACCAGGAGATACCCCTGTATCAAAAGGAGATAAGTTTAGTCTAAAACAATGTCCCCAAACTGACTTAGATAAAAACATCATGAAAGATATTCCCTATGCCTCAGCCGTGGGTAGCATCATGTATGCACAAGTATGCACGCGTCCAGATATTGCGTTCATCACTGGAATGCTAGGGAGATATTTGAGTAACCCAGGTATGGAACACTAGAAGGCAGCCAAGCGAGTGTTGAGATATCTAAAGAGAACAAGGGACTTTATGCTCACGTATCGGAGATCGGAACAGCTCGAGGTCATTGGATATACTGATTCTGATTTTGGAGGATGTGTCGACAGCATGAAGTCAACATCAGGATACATCTTTATGATGGCAGGCAGTGCCGTGTCATGGAAGAGCGCTAAACAGTCATTGGTGGCCTCCTCCACTATGGCAGCTGAATTTGTTGCATGCTATGAAGCATCTAATCATGGCGTATGGCTGAAGAACTTCGTCACAAGTCTGAAAATTGTGGATTCTATTCAGAAACCACTCAAATTATTATGTGACAACAATTCAGCAGTGTTATACGCAACCAACAACCGAAGTTCGTCAAAGTCAAAGTACATCGATATTAAGTTTTTGGTTGTAAAAGAGAGAGTGCAGAATAATGAATTATGTATAGAACACATAGGTACAGACTCCATGATTGCTGATCCTCTTACTAAAGGATTACCACCCAAGAAGTTTCACGAAGTTGCCCGTATGGGTGTAATTTCTATTTAGGATAGTTAGAAAATGTGGGAGTCTGAATATGTTTTAAGTTTTGTTTTTGATGTTCTATGTAATGCAATTGTAAACAATTTTGATGATATATACAAGTTGCATTCAGTTTCGGTTTCATTGTTTCTTTATTTAAAGTTTAATTTTTGACCTCATACAGTAAAGTAAAGGTGACTCAATTAGAAATAGGCACGTATAATCACACTTGCGTGTAATTTCTAAACTATATGTCCAAATCAGATTTATGTCATTCAGTTATGTTGGCAGCGTGATTTATGTCGGTTTAGTTGCGAATAAATGTGACAAGTGCTGCTTAAGTCCTTTGTTAGCATAATTGATGGACGGAATTGTTTAAGAAATACGATAAGAAAGACAGAAAAGTTGCATGCAATAAAGTTAAGGATATATAATCAAAAGGTTGCACTTGTCCATGTGGGAGATTGTTGGATTTAGAGACGTCTAACTACAATAATTAAGTTGGACATACGTGCATTATGATTATGATATCAAATACTGTCGAAAGATTACATCTATGTAATGATTAAAACATGCCAAACAATGTGATTAATTAAGTCATGGCATTATACGTATTTAAATAAGGTTTTGGATACAAATACATATAGAATAATGTTAATCAATTATAATTGTTAATGGACCGATTATAGTTGATTAAAATAATAGCAGTAAATTGAGCTAAATAAGGAAATCAGAATTTATTCTGATTTATTTCAGTTTTTTCTGAAGTTTCCCGATTTGAAGTTTTTTATAAAATCGGAAACTCCAGATTTCTTTTGGACTTATTTCCCAAGTATTAGCTAAATTTCAGCAGCCCTAGGATTAGAATCTTTTTCTTTGGCACTGCTATAAAAGGGCTGAGTCTCCAAGGCTTGTAATCATCCAGAAAAATTGTCTGCTCCATTGAAGACAGGATACTCTCCAGAGAAAAGGATTGCAAGTTCTTGGAAGGATTCGAGAGCCAACAACTCAAGTCAAGACCAGGAGCGTATCAACCCAGAGACTATGGAAAGTAAGTTCCGCTGTGCATTAAGTTTAATTTCTTGCATGAGAGTAGATCTTGGTTAGGGTTTAAAGTATTTAGTAAAACCCAACATCCTGTTGATCCAAAAGAGCGCGAAGTGTGGGAGAATATGAAAACGAGTGCCTTTTATCTAGTAGGGGAAAGACTAGCCATATTTCCCTACACAAATATGATTTCATGGGTACTTTCTCATGTAACAGACTCTGGCCGAGTGGTGATTGATTCATTTAAGCCCACCAACTTGGCTAGGAACTACAAGTTATCGAGCCCTGAGTTTTCTATAGACAAAGAATACATGGATGCATTAACTGTAAATATGGGGTCCTATGCCCATCAGGAAGACTTGGAGGAGAGAAAGCGGGAGAACATCCTAGATTTTGATGTGTACCTTCAATCAGTTAAGGGCTCACAAAAGATAGTTCAACTCAAATCTTGTGGTAAAGCTCACACATATAGTCTCATGGTGGCTCGAGGGAAATATATATGCACGCTACTTCAGGTGCAGACTGAGAAAAAGATGAAAGAGGAACAAGAAAGGTAGAAAAAAAAAAGAGAGGTTGGCGAGAGAAGCTATCCTAGAAGACCAATTGAGAGGGGGAAGGGTGGGAGAGATGGAGAAAGTACTTTCCACCGCCTTAGTCACCACAAGGCAGAGCGCTCCCCCTGTAACTCTGCCATCCAATTCTGTAGAGTCTAACCCTAGATTTTATGTTGTTCTTTCCATGCAGGATTTTATCTAGGTGATTAGTTCGGAGGAGACACAGCTCCCTCTTTATGAAGCAAGAGTAATTTTTTAGGAAAACCCAGAAATTCCTCTAGGTTTCCTGAAATCCATGATCGCGGAAACCCAAACTCTGGAGGAGTCGGGACTGAAGAAATTGTTTGATAAGAAAATTGAAGATGTCGAATGGGCTAAAGGCGTAAGTAAAAATATTTCTTCGAATCCCGAAGTGATTCAGATGCCTGAAGGGACTGTACTGGAGACTGTCCATGTTTCGTGGCCTGAAGTAGGCCATGCACCTGAAATAGACCAAAATCCCGAAGTAGTTCGAGTGCCTGAAATGAACCAAAAGTCCGCAGTGGGTCAAGTGCCCGAAAAGGAAATTGTTGAGGTTTCGAGGCTTGAAACAACTGAAGCACCTGAAGGGTCAGCACATATGATTGTTGTCCTCCCAAGTTCTGGAAAAATTCAAGGAGAGAAGGAGACGACAGAATAAAGAACCGAATCTGTTTCGTTCTCTGGTATTGATCGTCAGCTGGTTACTATCCAGATCATAGGGACCGTCATTACGAGCATAATTGAATAATGGGTTGGGATTCTTGGCTCACACTCCTATGGTATGATGGTACCTACCCCCGCTACATCATCAGATGTAATACGTGTTGAACCTCTTATAGAGGATTCGATGGCTGATGACTCGGTCGTATATTTTGGTGACTATTACTTCAATAACGTAGCCAAGGCCGTAGGAAAGAAGAAATTCAAGAAAAAATGCCCCAGTATCATGTGGAAATCCAAAATCGATAACGTTGCAGACAAGGCAGTTGAAGTGGCATCTTCCCTGCGAGCATTTTCAACATACAATTATGATAAAGTGGGAGAGGTCAAGGAAAATATTGACTCTTTAAAGAGCCAGATCAGGAAGCTTCATGAGTAGCTCAAACAGGAGAAAGAGAATCATAGTGGAACATTGAAGATGGTAGAGGGTTGGAATGTTCTTAATTTACAAAGGCAAGAACAAAGGATGAAAGTGGGCGAACATATATATCTAGATGACCTTAAAATTGGGCGCGCAAAGAAAGCTACTCTGAAATAGATGAACGAGGAAAGAGGTGAGTCTGAAAAGAAACTGAAAGAAGGTGTTGAAGAGATTAGAGCCAAGGTCATCATGGCGAACAACACAAGATAGGATATAAATATATTTCGGGATGAAGCTTTAAATGCTATACAACAGCTAAAATAGGCTACATTTTCCATTTATGAATTAATGAATGTAATGCATGATGCTTATAATCAGTTCCTTTTGTTTGAATACCAGTTAGTGCAGTAGAAGGATGAACATGCTTCCATTCCTGAAGCCTTTGAGCAAGTTGATGACTGGCAAAGGCATGAAAAAGAGGCCCTTGAGACGATTCCAAAAAAAAAAATTTCAGAGAAGAGGAAGATCCAGATTGTATTGGATTCCTAGAAGCTAGCAAATGAGGAAATTGAAGGTAATATTGAATTGGGCAAGAAAGCTTGCAATAGAATATGGAACTCAAGAGATGAATTGTTAGAAGTAGTGGGCTTTCCCTGACTGGAAAACTTGGACGATTCCCTTCCAAGTCGATTGAAGATTGAAGAGGTTGAATGGTTATCGGATGCAGAAGACATAGAAATCAGTGGCCAATGCTGAAAACATCAATAATTTTTAGGTCAATAACCTTCGGGTTCAAACAATTATCCAGGATTGGATCAAGGAATTTGAAAAAGGAGATCCATAAGGGAATCACAGAGTATATATTTCAGATCGAGCTACACTTAGAATATCCAAAGCTATATATTTTGAGCCGATTGATGGACATTTAGGCCAGATGTCATCGGCATTTTCGGGGAGATAAATCAACTATGTTTGAATTTGGGGAATCTAGCCATGGTAAAACATTGGATGTAGATATCACTGCACAGAAAACAAAAGCCACAGTTCCAGGAGTGCCCGAAGAAAAAATATTGGAAACTATTTCTTAGTGACCAATTTTTTGGTTGAAATATGTAATTCGTAATTTGAATAGTAAACTTTGTGCGGCAAAGAATGGAAATTAGGAGTGGGACCGTTAGCAAAACTTTTCGATTCCAGAGAGGTTTTTTTGTTTATTTTTAATTTTGTAAAGTCATAATAGAATAACTTCTTATATATGGATTCCAAACCTAATTGAAAGGGGTTGGTAACCAAAGGACTCTGGAGATTGTATGGAAGAGGAGGAAGCTTGATCTTTTTCGCCCAAGGAAAATTGTAATATTGACTGTTACTTATTGTTTTGACAGAAATGAAGCACATAATTGATTTTCAAGTTAGAAGTTGAATTTCTATGTTCTCATATTTCTGTGATGATATTATGCCTTCTATGTCCCGAGTCATATATGTATGTATTCTCAGTGCATAGTTTATGTTCAAATACTTCATTTCTGAAAAGGCGGGAAAGGTCAATCTCCTTTATGTTTGCGAATGAAGTGGTTTCTTAATTAACAATTTTATTTAATTGTATTTTAAATTGATGAGTTCTATAAACGAGTCAGTGATTGAGTCACTGGAATTTTCTATCTAGATTCATAAATCTTTTCTACACAGATGCATGTGGTGGTAGGTGTGAACGAAAGGTGATTTTATGGTCTCTTTTTCTGTTTCTTGCTCTGCCATTTTGATATTATTCTGTGTTAACTTAGAAGAATTTTAATCCTTTTTAAGTAACACGGGTTATTTTTCTTATATGCATCCAACTTTAATTATAATCATATTTGCAATACTGTTTGCACTCTATTAGACTTAGTTCTGGAAGTTGTAGACACTTCTTATTGTTTTATCTTTTTCTTATATAATAATAAAAATATATAAAAGGGAAATAACAAATAAAATCAAAAAGGAATTCTATTAACCTCGAGTCTCTCCTCTTAGAGAGTAGTTCCAACATAAAACAGGGCAGCAACTCGTCGTGGGTGATATCCCAAACAACATCGAATCTAATTAGGATTTGTGAACGAGAATCCCCCTTTTAGTTGACACATAGATGCACAATTTGTATTGTCAATAAATGGAACTAGAAGGAGGGCCTGATTAAATGAATGGCTGGGCAAAAAGTGATTGTTCCCTCTACAAGTCATTCATCCTCTGACCTACGTACCTTTCTTGCAACTCCTTATACATCCCATAGAGCTCAAACTCCACCTCAAATCGAGCCTATGACACCTGTGACTACAAACCCAATTTTTCAGTTTTCGCAAGTAGCCAGAAGGGAGTTGGGATTACCAATTGGTGAAACATCTCCCCTCCCTTGGATACTTGTTCACCCTCTCCACCTTTAGAAGGTGTAGGTGATCCACCCTCTCCACCTGATTCACCACCCAGGAAACCTCATAATTCTTCAGGCGAGTAATTTGAAGGAGAGTATTCGGAAGAGGAATCATCATAATCCACTCCGCCTCGAATCCCACCAAGAAATATGGCTAATGTGGATGTGAATAACCTAAACCCGAATGTCAATAGACATTGGTTGACCAAGGATGCGGTTGCTATTCCTAATCAAGTTCATCGTTTTCCCAAGCACCCTGAGAAGTTTCTTCCTAAATTTGATCTTCTTGAAAATAAATATGTCGATGATCACATTAATAAATATATGATGGCTATTCATCTTTTTAACGTAGAGCATAAAGACGTGGTTTGTCGTTTGTTTCCTTACACCTTTGAAGGTAAAGCGTTGACTTGGTATTTTTCCCTACGACCTGCTTCTATAACTACTTGGGCCAATTTTGAAACCATTTTTCTGAATAAGTTTGGGGAAGATAAGAGTCATGTTGCTTTGGTTTTAGATTTGTCTAGAATTAAAATGGAGCAAAAAGAGAAAGTCAAAGTTTTTAATATTAGATTTCAAACTTTGAGAAATAAAATTCCTGATGCTTCAAAACCGGCAAAAGATGTTACCATTCAATTTTAGGTTTCTTCTCTACCCCTATCCATTTCTATGTTCGTGAAACGTTTGTGAAAACCCACTTTGGAAGAAAATTTGAAAGAAGCGATAAAAATAGAAAGAGATATGTTGAGTCTAAAAGGTAATCCAAGGGTAGACGATGAACCAAGAACTTCAACGAGAAAGAACAAAGAGCCATAGTCTAAAACCACGATTGGAAAACATGATCAAGAGAGTTCCAATATGGAAAGATTGCAACCACTAAAGCACCTCATCCACGAAACTTCTATAGCCCCCCATACAAAAGGCCTAATCCTCCACCTAACAAAAATCCTCCTCCCACTGATGGGATTAATGTTGAATATCTTCTCAGTGTCTTCAAAGCGATGATTTCCAGTTATGATAATGTGGTAGGAAGAACAAAGGAAACTGGAGAAGAGAACATTGAAGGAGGAGAAGAAGAGTTTGAAGAAGATGAAGAAACACCAGAAACCGGGGTTAACTTTATTTGGGACATAGCACCAGATCTATTCGACGATGATGAGGTTAATGAAAAACAAATAGTTCACATGGTGCAACATTCGTACAATACAGGGAGTAAGGGTTATGTTGGGGACTCTGATGTTCCATCCACATCATAAAATCCTAACCGACAGATCATGAATCAAACGTCTTTATCTTCTACAGCTTTATCCCTTTTGGATTCTAACTTTGATTATGAATTCATATAAGATATGAAAAGAACTAAAGCGAACATTTCACTTTTTTAATTACTTAAAATACCACAAATTCATATAAATGTTAGAAGTACTCTCATGAATTTGAATTCTAACAAATCTTGTGGTGGATCTTTTCAGGTACACAAAAACAATATTAAAGCTGCCCAAAATAGTGAAGCTATGAGTAAAGTGAAGGGTAAGAAGGTCACAAGTAAAGAATTGGTTTCAAGAACTCCTCCTTTCCTATTGACTTTTGAAATATTTAATAAAAATGCACACAATTGTATGGTTTACTCGGGGGCTTCTAGTAATATAATTCCTTTCTCTGTATATCAAAAATTGAATGTCAAACCTAAAAAGAGTGAAACTCAAACTATCCAACTTGATAGGACTACAGTGAAAGTTTTAGGCGAAATTAATAATGTTGTCATTAGACTATATTCTAATCACGAGGTCCATAAAATTATTGATATTGTAGTAGTCGACATTCCTGAAGCCTATGGTTTATTGTTGAGTAGGGACTGGTCAAAGAAGTTGAATGGTTATTTTTCCATGGACTGGTCACATCTCTGGTTTCCTTTTAATGGTCATCTGAATCAAATTCGAGTTGACATGGAAAGGCATATGAGACATGTTTTGACTGAGTTTCATGACTCCAATGAACCTATTGCCCCTAACAATTCTAAACTTGGCAATTATTGTTTCGACATTTTTTTTTTGGAAACTTTACTGATGAAATTTCACCTCATGCTGAATCTAATTTACAAGATGAGGTTTTATGCACTAATGATGTTCAAATAGATTCTGAACCGGCATCTCTTAAAGAGACAAGTAATGAGTTCTAAACTTTATATTTTTACGGTGCTAAATCTAAAGAAGGTATGGGAGCAGGGTGTATTTTGGAAGATCCAAATGGAAACACGACTTTTCTTGCCTGTAGATTAGAGTTCGAATGTATCAATAACTCTGTAGAATATGAAGCCTTGATTCAAGGGTTAAGAAAAACTATTGATAAAAATGTTAAATCCTTAAAAAAAAATTGGTGACTCTGAAATCATTGTTAGACCGGTTCTGAAAACCATTCATTGTAGTTCGAATCATTTAAAGTCTTATTGACAAGAGGTATGGGATTTAATGAAAAAATTTAATGATATCAGTTTTGCATCCATTCCTCATAGTCGAAATTCATATGTTGATTTATTAGCTAACATCGCTTCAAAGTTAATTCTGGTGGATAGATTCATGGCTAACTCTTTTTTCTGTAGAATTGTTATTCATACCTTCTGTGGCCGATAATCTCACGAATTTCAGATTTTTTGATGACGATGAGCAAATTATCAATTTTCTTACCTCACAAGAAACGTTTAGAGATTCTTCCATTGATGAAATAAAGCATGATGAAACGCTTCAGGAGTGGTCTGAAACACACAAACCCCAAGGGGTTGAAAATTAGAAGATTCATGGAAATATGATTCCTAGGCCTGTGGTAAGGCTAGAAATTTTTTACAATGTGCAAGATAAATTCAAAAAAAAGTCTAATTGCAAGACCAACAGTTTCATTATGTAGTATGAAGTTATCAATCTAGGGACTAATTGGCCTTTACCAATTTATTTAAAGAATACGAAGATGTTTTTGCATGAAAGTATTGAAAGTATTTGCACGAAGATGTTTGATACTAAAATTATTCAACATGTTATTCCACTCAAAGCGGATGAAAAGACTTTCCAACAGAATTTAAGGAAGATGCACTCGAGTATGGAACCGCTCGTCAAATATGAAATTGATAAGCTACTTGAAGCTAAGATAATTTTTCCAGTCCAACATACGCAATGGGTTGTGAACCTGGTCCCATTCAGGAAGAAAAACAGGGAGATAATATTATGCATGGATTTCATGAATTTGAATAGAGCATCAAAGAAGGACAATTATCCGATACCATCGATGAAGTAGATATTGTAGTCCGCATCTGGTTCCGAAATGTTTTCATTATTATATGGCTTCTCGGGATATAATCAAGTTCTAGTGTTACATTTCAATTAACTAAAAACTTATTTTAGGGCTAAATGGGGAACCTATTGCTACAAGAAAACTCCATTTGGCCTGATTAATGCAGGTGCCACCTTTCAGAGGGAAATGGACATTTCATTCAGGGGTTTAATCAATAAATTTGTAGTGGTATATCCAAACGATGTCACTATCTTGTCGAAAAAAAGGAGCGAGCACATTTTTCATTTGAGATGGGTTTTAGAACGATGTAGGAAGTATGGCATATCCTTGAATCCAAAGAAATACATTTTTGCAGACACTAAAGGTAAATTTCTAGGGTTTATTGTCTCGAAGGATGGAATTATGATTGAACCAGAAATAACGCAAGCGATATCCAATATATCTCCTCCCGTCAGTAAGAAACATATGCGGTCTTTCCTCAGGAAAATTAATTTTGTCCACATATTTGTTCCCAATTTTTCCGAAATGGTTAAACCTTTACAGGACATAGTGAAAAAGGATGTTGATTTCAAATGGGAATCAAAGGGAAAAAGGATTTATATCGTATCAGGGAAGCCATCGCTCAAGCCCCCTTGTTAATAAGTCTAGATTTCAATAAAGAGTTCATTTTGTATACATTTTCTTCTGAAACAGCATTCGCCGCTATACTTACTCAAAAATATTGTTTGAATAATTATTTATCCATTTCTTTAATGAGTGCAGGGCTAAAAGGAGTAGAGTTGAAGTATTATGAGGTTCAAAAACAATCCTACGCAGTGTTCAAAGAAGTAAAACATTTTAGGCCTTACCTCCTAAAATCCAGAACGAAAGTCATCATGTCGTATCCCGCTGTAAGAAAATTACTTGTGCACAAGGAACTAGGTGAGAAGAGGGCCAACTAGGTCACTTGCATTCATCAATGGCACATTTCCTCGCTACCAGCAATTTCACGAAAATACATCAATGTCCCTTTACTGATAAATTTTGACAAATGCTCAACGTCAACTCAGTTATTCACATTGGTAGAATTATTCTATGTACCTTGATGCCCATTATCATCATCGGTGGGTAGTCCCACATTGGTTAACAATATTCATCAATGAATGGTAATCAAATGGATTCTCTCATGTTCGACGTCAACACAACTATTCACATGATGAAGAATCGTACATCGGACGAGTTGTTTGAAGACCTTGGGCACTTGTAGCATCCTCATGTTTTGTTGTAGCCTAGGTTGTGAATTTACCATATCATATCTTGGTACCATTTGGATAGTTCATTGATATCTGTTATACTCATACATAGATCTACTGTGCATCCTATTCATGGCTATGATCCAATTATTATGACATGGATCCACACTGTATTGTTCGGTGGCCATGAATTTTTATATGGATATGTAGTGTCTTCCTTCGCAGCCACATTTCTTAGGACATTATTATCGGAAAAGATACTTTTATTTTATTTTTGTAGGTGTCCACCCTTTAGTAGTTTCTCGCTAGACTCCTTTTGACTCTCGGTTTAGCTCTTTCATTTATTTTTAATGTGTTTCAACCATCAAATCGTCTTCTTATCTCATACATTAGGGGGCATCTGCTATAACTAAAATAATATCACCACTGAACTTATGTAACTCAAGAGCCTTGAAATACACTTACAGAAGACCCTTGATTATGTTCCATGCTCAAACTACATCAGAATCCCATAAATATGGATATATGCGCTTTTCCTTATATAAACCCGCATACAAACTGGGCATATGTGTCTTCCATTTGTGCAACCCGCGTACATTTGGAGAAATATCATTCTTGAGTGGAGGTATAGGTTTTTGGAGTTGGTTCTGCAACCAACTTATCCATCTGAGCCCTTATAAAATTTAGTATTGACCGGGAGGAAGAGGAGGCTTGAATATAGTAAGAAACTCTTGATAATAGAGGATTCAAAGTGGGTTGAGGAAATTTGGGCCTGAGGGTTTGATACATTGGTGAAGTAATCAAATTTTAATCTTTGTTGAGTCATCTGGAGGAAACCGGGATATGCTGGAGGATTTGGCTTCTACAGAAGGCTTTCCTCAGGTATCGATTGTAACATTCAATCATTTTTGCGAAGTAATACAAATCGTTTTTCTCCCCGCCCCCCCCCCCCCCGCCAATAAATCAAGTGTTACTTTGGTTTGCAATATTGAAAAGTAATTTTTAGTATTGTTTTTACAATTTCAATTATAATTTTATATGCTTGGGAAGAAAGGTGGTTTTTTTGTGTGTTGAAGCAGGTTGCAAGCGATAACATTGGATGAGATTAGCTTCTTCATCAAAGGGCAAATTGATCACGTTACAAGAGGTAAGTTGTACCCCTTTTCATATTTTTTTTACTTATTTTGATATTGTGGAAAGAGACCCGTGATTTCCCTTTTTTCTTCCTTTGACCATACCCTCACCCAGAGGCGGTGTATTCCCATCAAAAATCCCTCTCTACACTCCATCTCTCTCTATATCGCTCTCACCTTATATCCCTATAGCCCTATATCTTTCCATCAATATGACCCTCTCTCTCTATCTATCTATCTATGTGTGTGTGTGTGTGTGTGTGTGTTTTTCCCTCCCCCCATGTCTCTCATAACCTTGAGCTCTCTCTCTCTCCACCTTTTTTTTACCTCCCTCACTATCCCTCCATGCATCGCTCCTTCCCTCTTTTATCCCTTAATCACTGGCTCTCCATGCCTTTGTCAGCAACCCTCCCTACCTTTCTCCCTCCCTCCTTGCCAAGTTTTGTTTCTCTCTGTTACTCTACATCACTAACTCCCTTGGTCATCTCTCCCCCTCTCTCCCTCCATCTCTCTCGATCTCGCTCTCACCTTCTATCCCTCCATCCCTATCTCTTTCCATCAATATGGCCATGTCTCTCTCTCTCTCTCCACCTTCTCTTTATCTCTTTTTCTTTAACTCAACTTTCCCATATCTCTCTCCCCCCCCTCCATCTCTCTCTTTGACTCTCTCTCACACCTTCTATCCCTCCACGCCTATCTCTTTCCATCAATCTGGTCACATCTCTTCCTTCATGCCTCTCCCCCCTCTCTCCCACGCCATCTCTTTATCTCTATGTATGTGTGTGTGTCCATCCCCCCCTCTCCCCCACAACCTATCTATCTCTCGCTATGTGTGTGTGTGTCCCTTCCCCCCTCTCTCTCATAACCTATCTCTTTTTCTCTCCACCTTCTATTTACCTCCCTCACTATCCCTCCCTCCATCACTCTCTCCCTCCATTCTCCCTTAATCAATATCCCTCCATGTCTTTCTCAATAGCCCTCCATTCCTTTCTTACTCCCTACTTTCCTTTGTATTTCTCTTTGTTACTTTCCATCCGTAAATAACTTTTCTATCTCTCTCTCTCTCCCCCTCCATTTCTCTTTTCCTCGCTGTCACCTTCCATCCCTCCACCCCTATCTCTTTCCATCAATATATCCCCATCTCTCCCTCCTTGCCTCTCCCCCTCTCTCCCACACCATCTCTCTATATCTATGTGTGTGTTTGTTCGTTCCTCCTCTCTCTCCGACATCCCCTCTCTCTCTATGTGTGTGCATGTCCCTCCCCCCTCTCTCATAACCTCTCTCTCCCCACCTTATTTTTACCTCCCTCGTTATCCCTCCCTCCATCACTCTCTCCCTTCCTTCTCCCTTACTCAATAACCCTCCATGCCTTTCTCACTATCCTTCCCTACCTTTTTCCTCCCACCTTTATTTATATTTCTCTCTATTACTCTCCATCCCTAAATCCCTTTCCCATCTCTCTCTCTCTCTCTCTCTCTAACCTTATATCCTCCACCCCTATCTCTTTTCCTAGATTTCCCCCCCTCTATCCTTGATCCATGCATCTCCCCCCTATCTTCCACACCATCTCTCTCTACGTGTGCCTGTGTGTCTCTCCCACCCTCACTCTCTCACAGCCTCCCTCCCTCTCTCTCTCTCTCTCTCTCTCTCTCTCTATTTCTATGTGTGTGTACCTCCCCTCTCTTTCTCACATCCTCTAACTCTCTCTCTCAATTTTCTCTTTACCTCACTCTCTTTAACTCCCTTTCTCATCTCTCTATCTTTCTCCCCCTCCATATCCACTTGTCTCACTCTCAACTTCGATCCCTCCACCCCTATCTCTTTCCATAAATCTATCCCCATCTCTCCCTCACTCCCTCTCCCTCCCTATCTCTCCCACAACATCTCTCTCTCTCTCTCTCTCTCTCTAGGCTCTCTCCCCCCCCCCCCTCTCTCTCTCTCTCATCTCTGTGTCTAGGCTCTCCCCCCCCTCTCTCTCTCTCTCTCTTGCAATGGTGAACACCTAACCATTAAGGCCTATTTCCAAGCCTTATCTAAATTTTGATGGTGTAAGTTGCCTTTCAGACGGACCTCAAGTGTTTGATTACCAAGCCTTTACTTAGTTCGGATCTTCTCATCACTTTTTTCCATGACACTTCTTTTTCACACCCGAAATACCCTAGTGCTCTTTTGGGTTTGCCTCCCGCAATGCTTTTCTAGTACACCCTTTCGGAATTTCCCGAAACGTGAAATCCTGAAATCCAAAAAACATGTGGGACCCGCAAACCTTTTGGGTTTGCACAATTAGAACATCCCCCTTTGATCACAATGTTGTGATTCCCCTGAAACCCGAAAGCCCGAAAAATTTTGGTTTCATGCGGATAAAAAAACCTCCTTGTCGCGAGGTCGGGACTCTTCCAAAACCTGAAAGATGGAAATTTTAAAATCTCCCAAAGAAACGAAAAGTGTCTCTTCCCGAAATGAAGAGTACAAAATCTGTTGATCGTTAAATTACAGTCAAAACTTTAAAGTAATTCAGGTTTAATTAGATTTTCATGCACATATTATCAGATTGAGTATACACAAATGAATACACTCACAAAACCAAATATTTCACAAACAGAATTGATAATTCTATGCTTTTAATCATGAATCACGACAATAAATACCCAAATCTACTTTATTCATTATGTTCTTCCTCTTTGTTACATTCTTCGACTGGATTTTACATTCTCTAGTCTGTAATTGACCCTCAGGTCGGCACACACTCTCCATCTCTCCAAAAATTGCACTCAGATGATGATCAATGCTCTTTTATTCTGATCTCCACCTACTAAGAAGACAAAAACAAATCATTTCCTCTCCCCAAACTATCTCATCAAAAACGTCTACAATTTAAACTTTCTACAAATAAAAATATTTAATTTTTTTTTACCTTATCATGTGATCATCCCACCACATCGCTAGGCTCTTGATCTGACTTTGATGACTCTTCATATTCAGGTGCTTTCCGAATGCACCTGCATAAGCCTCCCTAATAAAGACTAGTTATGAGCTCCTACTCATAAGTTCTTCTATAGAATGACCTTCTTTATGTAGGGATCCTTCATCCATCCAAGTAGAATCCTCCATCGGGTGATCTTTCCACTTCACCAAGTACTCCAAGTATTCTTCCCTCCTGGTCGTCTTACCAACATGTGTATCCAAAGTATGTTTAGCCTCTAAACTCTTCACCATAGGCATTTTTTTCAACCAGTATTTCTCCTTGCCTTCATTATAGTCAAGACTCCCAAAAATTTGATCTGCATCACTAGTTGTATAGGAATACAAATCTGCTACATTAAAAATGGGTGAAATTCCAATGTCTAGAAGTAACTCCAGCTCATAATCATTTCCTGAAAACTTGTGGAGGACTTTACAAGGTCCTATCTTCTTCATTTTTAACTTATTATATTCTTCCCTGGGAAACCTCTCCTTTCTTAGGTGGGCTAAGACCATATCTCCCACTTCAAATTTTAACTCTTTCCTATGAAAATATGCTCGCTTCTTGTAGTTGTATCTTGTGTCCTATAATATCTATTTTACTTGCTTGTGCAACTCAGTCATGGTTGTTACAAAATCCTCCCCATTAGCACTTCTATGCTAAAGCTTTCCCAAGTCTCTTAGCTCACAAACTCCCCTCGGATTCATGCCATACAAGATCTGAAATGGACTCTTCCCCATGCTCCTATTTGGTGAATCATTATAGGAAAACTCATTCTGGGCTAACACACGATCCCATTACTTGGGACGATCACCCACTAAACTCCTGAAAAAATTTACCCAAACTCATGTTCACAATCTATGTATGTTAATTAGATTGTGGATGATATGTTGAGCTAAAATTTAGCCTAGTTCCAAGTATGATTCCAGAAGGTTCTCCAGAAATGCACTATGAATCTGGTGTCCCTGTCTGAAATTATACTCTTCGGAAAACCATGCAACCGAACAATCTCTTAAAAAGAATTGCTACATGGGTAGCATCACTAGTTTTTGAACATGGAATGAAATTAGCCATCTTTGTAAATATGTCCACAAATACAAGGATTCAATCACTACCTTGTTGATTTCTTGGCAAACCCAACACAAAATCCATACTCACTGAATCCCAAGGTCTATTGGGAATGGGTAATGACATGTACAATCCAACATTCTGACTTCTCCCCTTCGCATGTTGACATACCCTACACTTATTCACATACCTCTGCAAATCTTTTTTTGTTTTAGGCCATAAATAGAAATTACTTAGTTTCCCAAGTGTCTTCTCAATACCAATGTGTCCATCCAACCTGCCATTATTCTTTTCTTCGACCAAGTTCTCCCTCATTGAGAAATTGAGGATACACAACTGGTTGTTCTTGAACAACAACCCATCATGTAGCATAAATTCCTTCGATGGACTGTTGTCCATACTATTTGGGTTCTTACACACTACAAAAGCTTCTTTAAAATCACCATCAATATCATATAAATCCTTCAAAGAATCAAATCCCAAGACTTGTACTTGACTCTCCTGCATTACTAAACATCTCCTGCTTAAAGCATCGACAATCTTATTTTCCTTTCCACTAATGTGCTTCAAAACAGAGGTGAAATTATGGAGGAACTCCACCCACTTTGCATGTTTATGACTCAACTTATGTTGTTGCATAATATATTATACATGGATATTTTTAGGGGCTAAACTCAGCTCATGGGCTAAATTAAGGGGGTTACAAAAATTCAGCGAGCTATTTTTTTATATGGAAAAGGGTTTTCCAATTAAAATGTATTTTCCCAATATTTATTAGAAAAAAAATAAATCCAAAATGAATAGACTCACATATATTAATGAGAAAAGTGAAAAAAACTATTTTCACCCTAGTGAAATCTCCATCCAATCTGTCTTTCACCCCCAATTTCAAGAGAAATTCCAATGAAATCATTCATTCACCCTCGATTTTCAATAATGGAGGCTCCCAAGGATTTTTTCACCATCCATTTTCCTTATAAATCCGACATACGATTGCATTCACCCAAATTTTTAGTCAATTTCATGTTTATAACTTCCTTAAGCCCTCAATTTTTAGTACTGGAAGGAAATTAGGAGTAATTTGTCATATATAAAGGATGCAACGATTCATAGTTCACCCACATCAAATTGCACTTGCAGGGTGAAAGTTTTGGTTTATGTGATCTCACTTTTCATTCTTATTTTTCTAGACATTTTAAACTCCGCGCAACATCTCCATCATCAAAATCTCAGGTCTTAAGGGGGCACACAACACATGCAATTTATCAGATAATACAAACTTTCATCATGCTTTTTATCCAATAATTAACATGATATACTTTTTATCATGATTTTCATGTTTTTTATCCACAACTGCAATAGATTATTATACTGTAAATTTTCCTTTTATCATCAATGTTTTTTAAGGCTTGTTGAATTATAGGGTGCTCTTGATTCTTAGGGATCATTCAATGTTGTTAGGGTTTTAATACATCCTAGGAGTATTGGTTTCATGACAACATTATAGAGCTCATAAGATATGATTTATTTTATGCCTCGTCATGTTTAAATCATCGATTGACATTTATACAAAATGTTAGTGGTTGCTTTGGCATATGCTCTTCTATTGCATTACCTTCCTAATATGCAGACTCAAAAGTTGAGTCTCTCTAGAAAAATATTCACCAAGACATTACAAGGTTTAATAATTCGATGAAATATTTACCAAGATTTTACAATGTTTGATATTTTAGTGAATGCTTGCCAAGATTTTACAATATCTTATAATTTAGAGAATGATTCGCCAATATTTTACAATATTTCTATAATAAAATTAAAATTAGCCAAAAAAGTATATATAGATATTATATTATTGATAAAATAGTCTTCAAATTTTCCTATATATCAAGGATATTCACCCATTTATTATACATATAAATTTGTGGGTGGTTCTTAAAATTATCCTTGATACTATAAGGCAGACTTATCATTGTATAGAACGAACTCCTTATGTACTAAGTAATGCCTCCAATGCTTCAAAGCTTGAATCATTGCATAAAATTATTTGTCGTAGGAAGAGTACTTATGTTTTGAATTATTTAACTTCCAATTGAAATACACAATGGGTTTATCCTCTTGGCTCAATACAACTCCAATGGTTGTCCCACTGGCATCACATGTCACTTGGAAAATATGATTGAAGTCGGGAAACTTCAACACTGGCTTCTCGGTGATTTTCTTCTTCAATAATTGAAAATGTTTATTTGCAACTGATGTCCAACAAAATGGTTGTCTATCCTTCTTGATGGTATCAAGGATAGGTGCGCAAATGCCACTGAAATTCATAATAAAATTTCTGTAGAGGCTAGCTAAGCCATGGAAACTTCTCACCTCAAAAAGATTTCTAGGTGATGGCCAATTCATAATTGCCTCTACCTTCTCTGGATCCATTTTCAAGCCATCTTTAGAAATGAAAAAACGTAAGTACACAAGCTATGTTCTCATAAAAGATCATTTTTTCATGTTAATCACTAACTTTTCTTGGTTCAATCTTTCTAGGACATACTTCAAATGTCTCAAATGCTCTTCTCTAGTTTAACTAAAAACCAGAACATGTCATCCAAATAAATAATGACAATCTTACCAATGAACTCCTTCAATACTTCATTCATCAGCCATATACAAGTACTAGGTGCATTTGACAACCCAAATGGCATGACCAACCACTCATAAAATCCATCATTGGTCTTGAAAGTGATATTCCACTCATCCCCTTATATGATCTGGATTTGATGATAACTGCTATTCAGGTCAATCTTTGAAAAGTAAGCTTCTCCACTCAATCAATCCATCATGTTGTCCATTTGTGGCAATGGAAACCTGTAACAGATAGTGATCTTGTTGATGGCTCTGAAATCATTGCACATGCTCCACTCTCCATCCTTCTTCGGACTCAATATTGTAGGCACGTCACATGGACTAAAACTTCCTTTTATTAGTCCTTTATCCAACAACCCTTGGACTTGTTTCCTCACTTCTCGATTTTCTTGAGGTGTCATTTGATATGCAGCTTTGTTTGGGAGACTTGCTCCTAGTATCAAGTCTATGTGGTGACTAATACTTTGTTTAGGTGGTAACTCATTCGGAAAATCATCAACTACAATATCATGAAACTCATGCAACAAATCCTGAATTTCAATAGGTAAATATGAAATTATAGTGTGCAGAAGTGTTATCTTTGGCTTGCAGGAAACTACGTAACTTACCTCTTCTTCTTCCATCTGCTGTAGGAATTCCTTTCCACTCAACAACAATACTTTTGGGTTTCTTTTTTTAGCTGCACCTTCCTCCTTCAATGGCACAAGAGTGTGCTTAATGTCATCATTTTCAAACTTATAAAAGTTACTCGCTCCATCATGTGTCACCTTCCTATCAAACTTCCATGGGCGACCCAAAAGAATGTGGAAAACATCCATCCTCATGATGTCATGGAGCACCTTGTCTTTATACTGGCCTATTTAAAACTCAACTTCGCTTTTCTCACTCACCAACAATTGGTCTCCTTTCTGCAACCATGATACCTTATAAGGTGTGGGGTGCTTCATCATTTTCAATCCCAATTTATCCACCATCTCTTGGGAAACTAGATTGTCAGTAGTCCCAATTTATCCACCATCTCTTAAGAAATATGGAGGAAGCAAGGATGAGAGGTAGGACTGGTGGGAGGTACCATACCTTATTTTTATTTTTATTTTTAGGAATGATTTCAACTAAATACTGAATGTCTCAACCATTTATTATGTTGTTTTCGATTGTCCAATTAATATTAGCATATGGAACATATATTGATGATCGCTAAAGAAAATCATCAAGTATGTTCTGAACACTAAAAAATAGATAGATATGTTGATGTTAATCATAGGGAATATAACGCATTCTTCATTATTGACTGGGGATGTCATGGTGAAATTTCTCAATTTCTACCAAAATTTATGGTCGAAAATATATTTCATACAATATTTAAATGATCAATGGGAGCCAAAACTAAGTGATCAACCCTATTAAAGAGATTTTGTTGGTTTTAATTTATATATATATGTGTACCTATTCTTTTGATCTATCATATGAAACGTTGCAAGTATGTAGGTCAAATCATATAGATATTTTTGATATGCAAACAAGGAAACAAATACTTACATTGAGTTTATTACCATAATCACATCAAGAAATGATTTCTTAGAGAGGTGAGTGTCTGATGCTGTCTTTTTTTTCTTGCACACATTATGGAATATGTAAGACAATTACATTAGAGTTAATCATAACATTATAAAAGATAACAAACATCTTATTGAATTAGTGATGATATTATTGAAACTTTTTAGTGCCTCTTCTTATATAATGGATTGGCTTATTTGGAAATTTACAATTCAAACACATTTCTACTTTGGTTTTTTTTTGTGTTTGTGAAGAAAATGAATGCACTCATAATTTTATGGGAAACCACATAAAAAACACTTTACGGAAGAGTGCACTTAACATCCTAGACATTAGTGTCCTTTATGACCTTGACCAAGTCACAAACATGACAACTACATACATTTTACACCATGTATAATCTTGAAAGCATCATGCCCTATTTCAAATGCCTAGATGCAAAGATGGATAATATTTGCAAGAATGTTTCAAAGGCATATATGCTCATTAAAAGTTTGTCCTATTCTATCCCTCGTAATGTGACACTCCTTTCCCTCTATCACTGACATTCCTTGACTTAAGAGATGAATTTATTCCTTGACTCCAATACTTTTGGAAATGAGTTCAATGACACACCTATTTGAAAAGGGGATGACCAAAAGAGAAAAAAATGGTTACATAAACACACCAAGCAATGGAGCATTGAGGACATTAGTAAGGCCATTGATCATTGCATTTCTACAAAAATGCAAGAGGAATGTGTTAATTATGTTGGAAATGGAAACGGGTGCAATAACCATGAAGCATTTGGGTGATATTTCAACTTTCGGATTGAAACCTTTTAGGATTATGAAAAGAGATAATGCTAAGATTTGGTACTCCCACAAGTACCTAAAAAGCTTTATCGAAAGATGTTTCAAAAGTTCTTTGAAAAAATAGACATGTGTACACCCTTGTGATTTCCTCAACCTTCGATACTTGTTGGAGTTATAAAGTAAATGAGATGTGGTATACAAAGTAAGAGATCCAAATGAATTAATCTAATCTAATTATAGAGATGTTTAAAGTAATTCAATTAAAATTTGGTGACCTATATTAAATTCTAAGATTATATTGGTGAAAATATTTCAAACATGGAGTTTTTCCTTACCTGCTTTTGGGTTCAAAACTCTTGAGAAATAAAAATCCACGTTCCTTCCCAATTTTTCATACACTATGGAAAAATGAATAAAGAATGTCAATATAATTAAATTAATAATAAAATTTTAATAATTTAACAATGTCATTTAATTAATAATGTCATTTAATTAATAAGTTACAAATCTAAATATATAAAATAACCATGCATTATCTTATTTCATTTCACCATTTACGAAAAAGTTACAATCTTCCATACCCGCACAGATATTACATTGCATGTAAAAGGAATGAGCAAATCTAATTAATGACCGGCGAACAATAAACTTTTCTTCCTTGCTAGGAAAAATTAAATATTTTAGATTTTAAATATTATTTTCTTATAATTGGTTAAAAGCCTGATAAATTATGTATTAAATATTCACTTTTTAATTTAAAAAAAATACCAATCAAATTGAACTCTAGTCTTATAATTTGTTAAAAACTTGATTATTTATGAATTAAATATTTACTTATTTATTTTTAAAAAAATATTAATCAAATTGAAATTTAATTTGGATTAGAAGTAAGGTTTATATTTCCTTAATCTAACAATCATTTCATGTTTTGAAAAAGATAAGATTAACCCGATTACAAGTCTCCTGATCAAGATTTACAACAAAAAAAATCAGACATGGAAAAAAGTATGAAGAGGAGTTAACGCTGTGATTGTTTTGATCCTTTAGGCTGCGAGGTTATTAAAATCATTCCTGCATTCATTCATTCATTAAGACGTAGCATTTAATAAAATAAAGTAATGATGCTGCTCAACGACAAATACTAAATTGCCGCTCCAACGATCACCAGATAATTGCAACTTATGAAGCTGAGATGTTTAAAGCGGTCTCCGATATTCATGTTTCTCACAGTCTCGAAAGTATTGAAGGCGAATAAAATTCCCGAAGAATGTGTTGGAATCTGGAAGCCCTTGCAGGCTCGAGCACTTTTCGAGATCGAGGTGTTGGAGGTTGGTCAAGCGCCAGAAGGAATCTGGAAGCCTTTGTAGACCCCAGCACCCCGAGAGATTGAGATCTTGGAGGTTGGTCAATTGCCCGAAGGAATCTGGAAGCCCTTGCAGACGTTGGCAATATGGGATTCTGAGGTGTTGGAGTTTGGTCAAGCTCCCGAAGGAATCTGGAAGCCCTTGCAGACGTTGGCAATATGGGATTCTGAGGTGTTGGAGTTTGGTCAAGCGCCCGAAGGAATCTGGAAGCCCTTGCAGACTGGTGCAGCATACGAGATTGAGGTCTTGGAGGCTGGTCAAGCTCCCCAACCAATCTGGAAGTTCTTGCAGACTCTCGAACTGGGATAGTTTGAGGCGTTGGAGGTTGGTGAAGCGCGCGAAGGATTCTGGAAGACTTTCCAGACTTCCGCATTGCAGATGGAGGCCTTGGAGGTTGGGCGCCAAGCACCAGAAGGAATCTGGAAGCTCGTTCAGATCCAGAGCAGTCTCTGAGAGATCAAGGTGTTGGAGGTTGGACAAGCGCCCGAAGGAATCTGGAAGCCCATGCAGCCTTTTGCACCATGAGAGATCGAGGTGTTGGAGGTTGGTCAAGCACCCGAAACAATCAGGCAGCGACACCAAACGGTCGCTTCTGAGGAGTAGGTATTTGAGCGACCCAAGATGACAAAATTCCTTTGGTAATGATTCGATATGACTATTCTTCACCACAATTTTCTCGATGTGCTCCAACAGCCCTATGGAATTAGGAAACTTTGAAAGAGGAGCATCAATATATAACTCCCGCAACTGCAGAGGTGCCTGAAACGCAGCTTTCAACAGTCAACTATTAAGAAGATAAAGATATGATCACTTCCATCTAACATAATCCATCAAACACGTTCAGGACCGTGTGATGCTATATTAATAGCAACAATTGTATACCCTAAAATAGAGTATCTAATTACCAGAGAGAGAAAACACAGAAACAGCTTTAACTACCTGAGATGGTGTTCGCCACAGTGTTTTCAATTTCTCTCCCACCACTTGTACAACCCTTATATTTTCCATCGAAATCCAGAAAGGCAGATTAGTGTCAGGACAGTTATTCCAGCGTAGCCATATCAGATTTGGTGACTGAGCCCTCCTCAATATGCGCTCTAAATCACGACCTTCAGTTGCAATGAGTTGCAACTTGCTGCTGCTTTTCTTTGGCAGCACCCAGCGAGGAGACAAATTGTCTTGCGATCTTGTAATCTCAATATTAGCAATAAGGCGATGAACCGTCCTAATTCCGCGCACCTGGGTTATCAGCTGCTCATTCGTTCAAAACAAATAACAAACATATTAAACAGAGGAATAAGATTTCCCTTTCTGAATCTGCTGGATAAAGAAACCTTAAAGTTGTTTGAAAAATTCAAGCACTTACAGATGATTGCTGCCGCAAATCACGAATGTCTTTAGTTAGACGCCAAAGACGATACGGGATTACTCCAGAAGACTTTTCCCGATCCACAATTTCTCTTCCTAGATCCCTCAAGTGATCATGCATTCTTATGCTACTTACTTTGTAAGGTGTCCATTCGTCGTAATACTTGTCTTCGAACCCGTTCCCGTAAAACTTGCATTCGATTAAATCGTACTTCTCCTCCTCGACTATCTCAACAAGGCACTTGTCCTGCAGATTTCGAAACCCCACAAAACCGCTCCAGCCTGATCCGTCCCATATTTTAATGGCCATATCCCTCTCTTCTCCAATGAAATAACAAGCAATGTCTAGGAATATTTGTTTTTCCTCTTCTTCTAGTGCATCGTAACTTATCTTAAGCCTCTTCTGAATTTCACTAGGAAGTTTGATTTGGCGAAGTTTATCCAATTGGCCTTCCCAATAAGGCTTGTCATTCTTTCCACAGAGAAGTGCCCCAAAGACTCTCAAAGACAAGGGCAATCCATCGCAGGCTTTACAAAACTCAGATACCAGATATTCGAAACCTGGCGATGGCTGAGGCTGCAAGAAGGCGTGCGAGCAGAAGAGCTGTTGGGAGTGTTGTTCATTGAGGCCTGTCAATTTATAGATTGATGACTCTGCTATTCCTGAGCCTGTGAGGACATTCATGTAGCGAGATGTAACCAAAATCAAGCTCTCGGAATGCAGCACGTCCTTTATTGGCAAAAGTGCACGCAACTGATCTGCATGATCTACATCATCCATAACAATTAGAGCATGTACAGATGAAAGACGACTTATCAGTATTTCTATCCCTTCGTTAACGCTATCTATTTGGTCAGTCTCCTCTGTCAAGCCCTTCAAAAGTTTGCCCTGCAGGAAACTCAAAGATCTTAGACGTGCAGTCTCTCTGACATCAAATAGGAAGCATGATTTGTTGAAAGCGCTATTCTTCATGTTGAAGAATTCTTTGACTAGCGTTGTCTTGCCCGCTCCGCCCATGCCAACAATCCCCAAGATCCGAGCTTTGCCATTCTTTTGCTGCTGAGATAACACAGTCTTTTCAAAATTGTCAACTTTGACATGCAGACCAGTGGGATAAGTAGCCACATCCATGGGTGGCTTTGTGCGGTTCTTAATCACACATACCACAACATCCTCCAACAGCTTCCTCTCGTCACTGGAAATTCAACAAAACAAACAAAACCCATCATCATTGTAAAATTAACTAAAACAAACCAGTTAGATCAATAATACGGACAGGCAGAGTTAAGAGTTCTAACCCATTGTACTTGGCCAGTTCGAAACCGACTATGTACGAGGCTTGAATGAGGGCTTCTCTCCAATTCTCAACTTTTGGGGGGTCGGATCTGCCTGTCTCTTCCAAAATATTGAGAGCTCGAGCATACTGTCCTTTTGCATCTTTGCTGACCCATCTAACCTCAGAAGGGGTCACGTTATAAAAGACGGGGATTACGGTATCCCCAGATTTGCTCAATATATGCTCGAGCTCATCGAGACACCATGGTGACTCAGCATATCGAGGTGAGAAAATGGCGATATGTACAGAGGCGGTTCTGATGGCGCCTTTGATTTGAGGATGTATGTATTGTCCCTTCTGCAGTTCGTCCTTGTCCAAGAAAGGTTGCAATCCATGCTGTGAATTAAGAAGGCGCTTGTAAAGATCGGTAGCGAAGGTATTTTTAACGTCAGGACCACGGTGATTGATAAACACACCGTGGTAGACGGAAGGAGTGGCTGTGGAGGTGGAGGTCAGGGCTGGAATTTGACGCCCGTCATGGACCATTTTGCCCGTCAAATACTGCCAACATTTTTTACTAACCGTTATAAAAAACAAAGCAAACTGTAAAACGTGTGTATATATGGTCAAAATCGTCATTTTTTACGAGTGGGATTTTTCCCAAATTCCTACCCTGGTGGAGGTGGAGGGGTATCGGCTGAGGGATGAGCTGTGGATGTTTGCAGGTCTGCCATTGAAGAGAGATAGAAAGAAGAAGTGAATAACAGATTGATAGAGTAAGTGAATGAAAGAATTTTGGTCCTCCCAAAGTGAAATCTAAATCTGGTTTATAGCACTCACGCCTCGTCTCCCAAACAGCATGGCAATGAAGAGGAAACAACATGGCAACTTAGACGAAACAACTTAGACTCAAACATGTTAATATTTAATGATGTTGCCAGTTATTATATGAATAAAAATAACGATAAGGACCATGGCACGAGTATTTAAATAACAATTGCAACGTTAATGTGGCCACGGTGACAAGGACCATGGCACAAGTATTTAAATAACAATTGCAACGCTAATCTGGCCACGTTTGTCACCAATCATACAAAGTCTTCCTTTGACAAAGCACGATACGGGTATTAAAGTATGAAGGGTGGTCATATTCACCTACAAATATTTAAACATATAATTTATGTATTATTAGCATAGTAAAGAAAATGTAAAAGCATATTTCACGCCACGTCCTGTTTATTTTTTATCTTAATTGAAATATATAATTCACTAATATGGCAATGAAAAGGAAACAACATGGCAACTTAGGCGAAACAACATGGCAACAACTTGGACTCAAACATGTTAATATTAATGATGTTGTCAACCATTATATGAAGAAAAATAACGATAAGGACCTGGCACAAGTATTTGAATAACAATTGCAACGTTAATCTGGCCACGTTTGTCACCAATCATACAAAGTCTTCGTTTGACAAAGCACGATACGGGTATTAAAGTATGAAGGGTGGTAATGTTCACCTACAAATATTTAAACATATAATTTATGTATTATTAGCATGGTAAAGAACATTTTTCACGCCATGTCCTGTTTATTTTTTATTTTAATTGAAATATATAATTTACTAATATGGCAATGAAGAGGAAAGAAGATGGCAACTTAGACGAAACAACCTGGCAACAACTTGGACTCAAACATGTTAATATTTAATGATGTTGTCAATTATTATATGAAGAAAAATAACGATAAGGACCTGGCACAAGTATTTGAATAACAATTGCAACGTTAATCTGGCCACGTTTGTCACCAATCATACAGAGTCTTCGTTTTCGTTTGACAAAGCACGATACGGGTATTAAAGTATGAAGGGTGGTAATGTTTACCTACAAATATTTAATCATATAATTTATGTATTATTACAAATATTTAATCATATAATTTATGTATTATTAGAATAGGAAAAAAAATGTAAAAGCATATTTCACGCAATGTCCTGTTTATTTTATATAATTTATGTATTATTAGCATAGTAAAAGAAATGTAAAATATAATTCATTATTATTAACAAAGTTAGAAAATGTAAGAGCACTCTCTTTTTTTGCTTTGCTGTATATATCACATCAAAAAAATTCAAAGCCTATTTCATGCTATGTCTTGTTGGTTTTTTATTTTATTTTAAATACATAATTTACGTATTATTAGATCAAAGCCTATGTCATGCCATCCTCTCTTAGCTTTTATTTTAATTTAAATAATAATAATTTATGTATTATTAACAAACCAAACAAAATGTTAAAGTCTATCAAGCCTATTGCATGTCATACTTTTTTATTTTAATTTAAATATATAAAAGCAAAAATAATGTCCAAACTTATGCCATGCATTTAAAAAAAATCCAAAAATGTCTAGTTTGTTTTTTATTAAATATTTTTTTGTTTATTTAAATGAATAATAATTTTAAAAAATGTCAAAACCTATCTCTATACTTTTCATTTTAATTTAAATAATAATAATTTATGTATTATTAACAAATCAAACAAAATGTCAAAGTCTATAAAGGCTATTGCATTGCATACCTTTTTTTTTATTTTAATTTAAATATATAAAAGCAAAAATAAGGTCCAAACTTATTTCATGCCATGCCTTTAAAAAAAATTCAAAAATGTCCAGTTTATTTTTTATTAAATATTTTTTTGTTTATTTGAATGGATAATAATTTTAAAAAATATCAAAACCTATTTCATGTTATGTCTGGTTTATTTTTTATTTTATTTTAAATATGTAATTTATGTATTATTATATCAAAGTCTATTTCATGGTATGTTCTAATAATTTTTTATTTTAATCTAAATAATAATAATTCATGTCTTACTAGCAAAATAAACAAATGTTAGAGATTTCGTCCTTCTAAGTATTTGATAAAGTCTAGGATTTGGATATGGGCTAGTTTAATACTATTTTAGTTGATAGAAGTTTACATATCTCTTTATCCAATTTATTGAGCACACTTGCAATTTAAATGTTCTAAGTTTGAAAGAAACATTTATGTTTTCTACTGAATTAGTTTGTATGATTCTAAAAAAAATTATGGTAATTTTTTTCCTTTTATATTTAATTCATCTACATTATAATTAAAAAACAATAATATAAATTTATTTTAATTTTGAATGTTGTAATTTATATGAGAGATTTAAACACATTTTTAATTCCCTATTATAACTCTCTAATATATAAATAGCACCAACATAGATCTACCAGGAAAAAAACACTAGTACATGAATAAAAACAAATTTGAGATTACTACATGGGACATATCTCAATTTTTTTTGGTTTATTTGAATGGATAATAATGAAGTAATTAAGAAAAAAAATTCTAAAACTTTAATCATTAATATTAAATTGATAATTAAATATTTAAGTTGATAAGAATGAGATATTCATGTTGTCAATATGGTACTTTGTGATTACATGTATGGTGTGCATGATGTGGTTTTGTTTTGCATAAATAGAGAAAGAGTATATAGAGCCATCTTACTAAGTATACAAATCTAATTTGAAAGTGAGATCTTTAATGCTTTTTTTCTTTAAGCCAAAAAAAAACTTTCCTTCTATTAAGGTAGGATTCAAAATTACAAACTTTATCATTACAAACATCCAGGTGCTAAAGGATCCACCACAGAGCTTCAAACTTTCCCATAAAAATCATAACCCAAAGCCTAGAGTCATAAGCCATCGGCAACAAAAAAAAAAACAGAGCTACATCGGCAGAGCCACTTCAAGAAACCAAACAGGAAACAGAGAGCTATAACCAAACTAATGCTACTTGCCCCAAACCCACATATCAAGACGAGGCCAAACCCTATTACAAAAGAAGATGTCCCGCATACATACATCGCCCAGAGAACAGACCCACCACCAGAGAACCGAAACAGGTAAAACAAAAAATCAATACAAGCCGATAATCACCATGCCGAAATAGTACTTCCCCAGGCAGAGACCAGGCACCAAAGGGAATAAATTATTCGGGCGGACCAGCCTTGTCCTCAATGATCACAACCGGAGGCGCCTCCACAGCCTCCCCCTTACCACACAGATTGATCTCACGCAAATTCTCCACTTTTTTGGGATGAGTAAGGAAAGAAATCCATAATTCACCAGCCATTGCATCCAACTTCATATGGATCCAATGCAACTCCTCAGCATGGTCCTTGCAGAGTTACTCCAGCTTATTCAGCCACTGAGAGCCAGACAGAATGTCGCCCCGCGTTTCCAAGCACTATGCAATAAGAGTCTTGGTAACCAACAGTGTTACAACGACTCGGTTGTACAGAGCCATTCGCCCCAACGTATTTCCTAGGTCGTGGACCCATTCATCCATAGCAGCTGCCTCCTCAAGCAGCTCCTGCTCACCCACCAGGCTCCATAAATCCGCTTCCACCTCCTCCACTTCCAGCGGAAAGAAATAGCGAAAGAAAATAGCCATCGCGGCAGCGTTCCATTGCACCCAACTAGGGATAGCCTTCACCGGGGTACCCCCTTCCGACAATTCTAGGCTCACCATGAGCTCGTCTACCTATCCTAACATTTCTGCCTCTCGGCGGCATGATACCAGCCCTCTTACTATCACTCTACACACCACAAAAGGATACAAAAGAACTACGCCAGGCACCAGCATAATACAAGCAATAACCGCTATGAATGTTACCACCCCTGAACACCAAATTTAAAGGAAATCCGCCCCCTGCATCCATTAAATCCCTCATCATAATCCAAACTCTGTAATGATTAAGTCTGTCCTGAGCCTTTGCCACTTCCACCCCCCTCTGATCAAAATAATCTGTAAGAATCGTGTGAGGCCGATCCGCCATGACCTTCTCATGCACCAAATCTCTTAACTTAATAACCCCATACGATGGGAAATCAACATAACGCCATATAGTTGTCCCTTTATCAGTTTTACCAGAGTGCCATCTGTCAAGATCATCCATAGAAGGGTACCAACTGTTATTAATCATCGGAGTTAGGAGTTATTCTTTCGTCAACAGTAAGCATCTTACCTCCACGGTCACACTCATTGATCCTCATACACTTAAGATGACACGTACCCGACGATAATTCTAATGCCTCCCCATCACATCTTTCATTAAGGTTTCTGGCACCCTGGTTAGCCAACGCGTCAACCAAGTAGTTAGCACTTCTCCTGACGTGCTGGAAAATAACGAAGTTGAAAGAAGCAATGAGGTTTCCTAGAGACTTCAAACGCCACGCCAGATGCCACGAAGTTTCCAGCTTAGCAGCCTAGGTCCCATTGTTAAGTTTAATGGCAATCTGTATAAGCATATTCGAATCCCCTTCCACGATAATGCAGCTTAAGCCACGACGTGCCACCATGCTTATGCCCTGTAGCAGTGCTTCACATTCAACGACATTATTGGTTTCGCAGCCTAGATGACCATAGTTGCTGAACAATACCTCGCCCCGATCATTGCATAGAGCTCCACCATATCCTGCATTCTCGGGGTTGCCTTTGGAGGCCCCATTGAACTTCAGTTTCAGCCACCCTGTAATGGCGGCGAGCACATAGTCGGACTCTCCTACACATTAATACCAGTATTGTTGCGCCCGACAAAATGTGGAAGCACCATGATACCCCAGGTATGAAGAATCCGTAACTCATTTGCCGGTATGGTCAGATCCTGTTCAGTCCACAAAGTTAATTTCAGTGTCTTAGTAATCCAATGCTGAATATGCCCCTAGACCATCTTCCACGTACTACTTTTGCCAGTAAAAAGACGCTTGTTTCTTTCCTTCCACACCTCCCATAGGGTGTGAGATATTTAATATTGGTAGCATCCAATGATGTAAATATGTGTATTCATATGTTTTATCTTTCAATATATTTATGCTTCATTCCTTAATGATTTCGGTTTCAACATTTACAATATATTAATATATAACCACTCGAAACAACTCAAGGATAGAGTGGGAATCAATCTATGTTATAGTGGATATATAAGGTCATTTGAGCTATGTAAAATATGGCTTATTTAATACAAATGGAACTGAAATAAATTTTCTAGGAAAAAAAAAGTATGTGAGTGTGTAAAATATTATCTTCAAATTCAAATATTTGAATTCATTTTATCTTTATATGATGCAATTATAACCAACATCAATTGAAATGATTTTTAATTTTAAAAATAAAATAAGATAGAAGTATGTGTTCCTCGTATTTGGTGATATTACTAGACTAAATATCTTTTTTTGTTATAATTAAAACCCCACAAAAAATCAAGTGTTAGATCAAAGAAAGAGTGCGGGGAGAGTGACTTAAGAGTTGAAAAGCTTGAGTGACATAGTGGCAATGGATCTTAAGATTGAGTTGTAGCCATTAATGGCTACTCATAAATTCACTTTATGACTTAAAGAAGAAAGAATGTGAAGAAATGAAATAAAACAAAAGTGAACTTACTTTTTAATGAGAGGAGGGAGATGAATATTTTTTTGTTATAATTAAAACTCCACAAAAAATCGAGTGTTAGATCAAGAGTGAGTTATGAGATTGAAAACCTTGAGTGACATAGTGGCATTGGAACTTAAGATTGAGTTGTAGCCATTAATGGCTGCTCATAAACTCACTTTATGACTTAGAGAAGAAATGATGTGAAGAAATGAAATAAAACAAAAGTGAACTTACTTTTTAATGAGAGGAGGGAGATGAATAGTTATGAAATCACTTGGTTTTTTATTAAAAATAACTAATGGATTAGTAATAGAGGATGTCGTAGCTAATTCACAACTAATCACACATTAATGAAGTTAAATTTTGATGTACCCATTGTGTCTGAGAGCTAACATTTGATGCGAAGAGTTCAAAGCATAAAATGCTAGTGAAAACTACTCAAAAAACCTTTATTTTATGAGAAAAACACTAATGATTAAGTAATCCATGCTAATCAAGGGATAAACAGGATTAAGTCAACAATGGACATTGGGAGGAAGAGTGATAGGATTAGGCATAACTTCGGCCAATTAGAGGAGGAGAGCTGAAAATTGGAGATAACTCCTTTGTATTGAAATTCATGTGTGTTGGGGTGAGGGGAAATGAGTAATGGACTGCACCTTTGGTGCATTTTTTTTTATGAGGTGGTGAAAAATGAGTAATGGACCACACCTTTGGTGCATTGTGAGCGATGGTGTAAAATAAAAGGGATTTAACTCAAAAAACAATGCTCATATGGGAGGAGAGTGTTATTTTTTCCCATAACTTCCCATACTTAGCTGTTTTTCTCCTTTCATGGCCCTGTCAGTAAGCTCGGAGAAGAAGGCAATAATTTGACCATAAATTTATCATCTGGAGTTGGAATTAACTCCAGGATAACTCGTTGGAAAGCTAATAAAAACGGATATCCCACCATAATATATAGAAATAATGACATCCATTTTAAATTTCATAAAAATCTAGTGCAATGAGGCCTTCCTAGAATGGGTGGACACAGGGGGATGAAAGAGAGGAGGAATTAGAAACCATATAATATGGAACTTTTAACGATTGAATCTCCACAAGTGAGTCCATAAATATTACCTAGGACATGTGTACCTATTAGATTTAATTTTTGGGATCATGACACAAATAAAGGTCCAATCTGGGATTTTCAGGACTCACAGGGACACTGAGCACTAACCTTCCCTCAACTTCCTATAATTTGGAATTAGGGCTTAGGGTCAAGCATTAAACACATCCCTTATATCTTCAGAGCTAGATGATGAACTCTCAAACAAAAAACTCCATATTAGGTTTTTGACAAGAGGGGGGCTTCAAGACCTGCATGCACTTTGAGGCACAATTAGAGATAAAAACAGAGTCAATTTGATCAAAGAAATAAATTAACATCAAATGACTAACATAAGAGTATTACAGTATCCAAAGCAGGACAAAATATTCCAATTAAAAACTCATCGAAGGATATTCAATGTCAAGCATGGGGAGAAAGCACCTCAAAGCATATGTTCCAAGGGGTTTCTTCATTCTCATCATCAAGGTATCTCAAAAGAAAGAACATAATAACTTATACTCATGAAAATTATAGCATCCTGTCATCAACCAACTTGATCAATAAAAAAAACCACAAGGGTTCATAAGGAGGATGTTGCATCCCTTAAAGAATCAAGTAAGTCAATGCAATCTCCAATCAAAACAATAATTCATGAGATCCAAACAAAAATTCCAACCAGGGCTATAGTACAAGATTCCCTCTCCTCTAGTCGATTCAAAAATTTTAGTGTGAGGGGCATAGGTTTCCCCTGGGGAATGTTGTGGTCATAATCTTGGTGGCTCACGAGAAGAACAGGTTATTTGTGTCTCACAATAAGATTCAAAGTCTTATCTATATACAATAGAGTAAAATATAAAGCCTTATTGAGAAAAGAAATTTGATTCCTCCACCTTGTGGGTCCCACTCATATATAGTTGTTTCTACAAGATAGAGCCTTCAGAAAGGATCATAGGTAACCTTACGTGCATTCTCTAAGAGCCAATAAATGAGGTTCATTTATCCATGCTTAGGTCCACATGTGATATACTCGGGCATGACACCAATGAGATACAAGTATGCTCTTAATACCACAAGCATTGAACCCTACTACCCACATGCATTCATAGCCTCAACAAGGATGTCTTTTAACCCATTTTACACTAAGTGCTCATGTGCCAAGGCACACATTATACAATCTGTAGATACATATACATAGTAACACAATCCCTTTTTTGATGGCTTGATAATGATAGTACTTTAATCTCTTAGTGTGAGTAGAAGCCCAACAGATCTTTCTCTATCCTAGTTAAGGGTTCACAGAGGGCCTTGTTTCAGTGCAAGCTTTTCTCATCCATTTCTTTTGAAAATAAATATAACTTTGACGAGGATAAGAAACTCCTCTCATGAATTCTCTTTCTTAAGGAATTTCAGGATAAATGTATATGGAGTTTACCTCTTCTTTTATTATTTTCACTATGAGTGAATGGAATATCAACACAAGTAAGATCATTACGAGTGTGGCCCATGGTATATCAGAGCCATGCACTCATGTTTTGACCTAATGAGAGCAAAGAAGGATATAAATATTAATGTTTTAGTGGGTGGATCTTGTCAAAGAATAACCGAAACACATCTTAGTTCCTAGATTGGAATTATCATGTATTCCAATAAACAATGTGGGCCAAGCGGGCCACCTAGGGGAGTGCCAACCTGGGGCACACATCTCAACAAACTAGGCTTGACCCAGTTCATATTTTGATGTTTTTAAGCTAAGAATATGTAAATAAATGGTTCCCTTCCTATAAAAGGTGAATCGATATCTAATAGGAGTATTCTTACCTTTCCCAAAAGCTATCTTCTCCTTGTGTTTCTGTTTTATGAACATTTCATTTGTATTTTTGCTGCATTTTAGCATCTGGGTCGAACTTAGAAAAGTCCAATGCGCCTTTATTCATGGTTTCACCTTGGCTGGTCTGTTTCGCATGATTCCACCTATGAGAGTTAGCCTATCCCTCTAGCTATCAACTCTCTCAGGTGGCATATGCATTTATGTAAGCTTTCCAAGGGAGACAGGAGAGCGCACTCATCTAGGTTTTGCGCCCTTGCTGGTTTTCCTGCTGTCGGGATGAAGAAAGTGCACCCTCTTCAATGGCTGCACTAGAATTATTCCGGTGATCCCTGGGGCCTCTACTGAGATAACCTAACCCTCTTGGCTACTCTCAGTTCATCCTGGCACTGGATCTCCATTGTTTGACTTCCCCAAACCTAGGGTGTGCCCAACCTCAGAAATGCGCCCCTGCTGGGTTTTTGGTCAACTACCGGAAAGTAACTTGATTGGCCATCTCCCTCACTAGATCTCCTAATCAGGAAGATAAATTGGTATTCAAGCTTAAGATCCATGGAAAAGCTTTCGATCTTGAAAAATGAGCCAATTTGTTTTTGGGTTTGTATGCCTTTAGTCCAGATCACACCCTTCTCAGGGTTTCCATATTAATGTGGGTGGATGCACAGATCTCATAGCCCAAGGGGCGCACAGATCTCCACCACATAGAGAGGAGTTTCACAGATCTAAAACACTACAGATCTCTCCCTCTAGCTCATATCTTCTCCTTTGCTCCAGGGTTTTACGCCCTCTGTTCCCACAATAGAGCCTAACCCAAATTTCCAATTTCACCTCAGTTTGTCTTGATCTTCAGTTTTCCTCAAGATGCCTCCTCGAAGAGATCCCTTGGCAGTAGACTCAGATTCCAACACTTCAAATCCCGTCCCAGATCTTGCCTCTTTCCTTAATGAGTTGTTGAGAATGCAACAACAAAATAATCCAGATCCACTACGGTTGAACACTCAAATCCAACTACCTAAGTTTGCTGGGAAAACCAATGGAGAAGTTGTGGATTCATGGCTCCGTAGCCTTTCCACATATTTTAATACATGCACAGGCTTCATCGAGGAAAGAAAGCTTCAAATTGCAGTCTTGCAATTGGAATTACTTGCACAAACCTGGTGGGATACAGAGCAAGAGAAGAACACATTCATGGTGGAAATTGGGGATGCTCCAAGATCCTCCAACACTCAACCCATCAGAAGTTGGGATCAATTTTCTCAAGCATTGAAAAACCGCTTCTACCCACCCAGGTATGTACAATCTTTATGGATCAGATGGCATCAGCTCCGACAACTCCCTACACAGGAAGTGCATGCCTACATCGACTACTTCTCCAACCTATGCCTCTTGCTCCACATTCCAGATCCGGAAGAGGTACTCATACTTAAGTTTATTGCTAGCTTATTGATTCAGTTCTGTAGAGAAGTAGAGCTGTTTGAAAATCTGACTCTAGAAAAAAAATTTCAGAGAGCTTTGGCTATTGAAATAAAGGTAGCTCCTAGGGGTTGTACTCTTCAGTCTCACCCCAACCCTAATCCATCTACCTCTCAAACTCCCAACTCCAATCCTTCAGCCCGCTTCCCACCCACTTCCCACCTACTTCGGCTCAAAATCCCATACCAACCCACCATGGTGTTCATTCCATAAGACTACTTCCCACACTTCTTCAGATTTTCGAGTCCTCAAATCTCTAAAGATCAAGAAAATCTTACTCACTAAACATACTACTCCTCACCCAGTGGAATACACTGACGAAGTTCCTCTGGACAACCCCACCGAAGTAGATCCCTCTTTAATCTTAATGACCCATGAAGATCCCAACTCCTCAACCCAACCCCTATTCACTCACAACTGTCAAATTAAAAACTCATTGGCTTTACTAATTATGGACAATGACAGCGAGAAAAATTTGGTGTCCCAAGAACTAGTTAACTGCCTTAACCTGGTTACTACTCCACACCCAAACCCCTATCACCTAGGTTGGGTTAAAAAGGATGGTCCACGTCTCTTAGTATCTCAGCACTGCCTTGTCACCTTTTCCATAGGCTAATTCAAAGACACTATCCTATGTGATGTTTCCCCATTGGATTTTTCGGATTTACTGACCAAGCTCAAAGAAATTCAATCTATATGGCCAAATCCCACCAGTACAAACTTACAAAATATGGCCACACCCATATATTAACAACAGCAACACCCAAACCCCATGCTACCACATAGAAAATTTTGCATGTCCATCTGAATGAGTGTGTCTCTCTCTGTTTGGTGTGCCCAGTACCACCAAACAATACCACTCATCATGTTCATGAGGCAATGAATACCCTCCTACAAGAGTTTGTCGATGTCTTCCAACCTCCTACGGGCCTTCCCCCATCCCGTCACATAGACCATTTGATTCACCTCATCCCAGGATCTTCCTTACCCAATGCAACCACTTACTAGTTGGTCCCAAAAGAAACGGAGGAAATGCAAAAGGAATTGACCGAACTCATTGACTTCGGTCACATCCAACCATCATCTTCTCCCTATGATTCTACCGCATTTGTTATCCCAAAAAGAGATACCTCAGAAATGCACCTTGTCAATGATTACAGGGCCCTCAACAAAGCCACAGTAAAAAATCGTTACCCCCTACCCCGGATTGAGGAGTTACTTGACACCCTCCAAGGAGCTAAGTGGTTCACTAAACTAGATCTGATAGCTGGCTACCATTAGGTTCGAATGAACCTAGATGATGTATGGAAGACAACTTTTAAGACCAAATTTGGTTTTTATGAATGGAAAGTCATGCCCTTCGGCTTAACGAATGCTCCAGCCACATTCATGAGGCTCATCAATGACATCTTCAGAACACATTTGGGGTGCATTGTGGTCATCTACTTAGATGACATTCTCATCTTCAGTAGGACATGGGACACCCACATGCAACATGTCTACCAAGTTCTCCAAATCGTCAGAGAACACAAGTTACAAGTCAAGGAGAATAAGTCCTTATTTCGGTCAGAGTTCAGTTCCCTACCTCGTATTTGTGGTCAAATCGGAGGGTATTCAACCAGATCTAGCCCGCATCCAAGCCTTGAAGCAATGGACCCTACCTTCTTTATCCAGTGAGCTCAAAATATTTTTGGGTGGTATCAATTTTTATCGTAAGTTCATTCTTCATTTTTCTCAGATTGCTCGTCCTTTACATCAACTCTCTAATAGTTCTTCTACATTTATTTGGACTAACAAGGCCACTAGCCACTTTTCTTAGCTCAAGGAAGCCCTATGCTCATCTCCAATTTTACATCTTCCTGACCTCTCTCAACCATTTGAGATTGAGTCTGATGTCTCACAGGATGCTATTGGTGCCATACTTAAATAGGGAGGGCACCACATTGCTTATCACTCAGAAACGGTTTCCGAGGCCAAGAAAAATTATAGTACTTATGACAAAGAGTTTTACAGCTTGGTCCAAGCTCTCAAGCAATGGTGGCATTATTTGCTGGGTAAAGAGACTATCTTACATATAGACCACCACCCTTTGATTTTCATCAATTCTAAGTCTAAGATTTAGGAACAAAGGCACCTTAAATGGGCTTCCTACATTCAGCAATTCTATTTGGTCATCAAATACAAGAAAGGCACTTCTAATAAGATGGCTAATTTACATAGTAGGCCACCAATTCCAGTTCTATCCATTCTAGAAGTGTGTTGTGCTAATTATGACACCTAGAAAGATCAGTATGCTATGAACCAAGACTTTCAAGAGATTTGGGTTGCCTTGCACAGTCCCACGGTGTTCAATCAAACTCCCTTCTTGGACTACACTATCTGGGATGGGTGGCTCTATAAACTAAATTTGTTGTGTGTTCCACACTAAGATGATCACCTCTTGCTCATCAAGGAAGCTCATGTTTCAACCTATGGTGGCCACTTCAGTACCACAAAGACTATCCAACATGTACAATGCCATTTATATTGGCCTTCCATGCAACCCCAAGTGGAGAAGTTCATCCGAGCTTGTGCATTATGTTCACAATCCAAGCCATCCAATCGAAAGCATGGCTTATATCAGCCCCTGCCTCTCCCTTCTTGGCCCTGGGAGTCAATCTCTATGGACTTCCTAAGTGGACTACCAACCACCCAAAAGAAACATGATGCAATCTGGGTAGTGGTATGTCGCTTCAGCAAAATAGCTCTTTTTATTCCATGCACAAAGACTACTACATGAGCACAAACAACGAAATTCTATTTCCGACATGTCTGGCCACATTTTGGCCTCACAAGCACCATCATATCAGACATAGACTCTCGCTTCCTCAGCACATTTTGGAAGAAAATTTGGGCGCTTCTCGGGTGCCAACTAAAGTTCTCTACTGCCTTCCATCCTCAAACGGATGGACAAACAGAGGTTGTAAGCCGGGTATTGGTCCATGTTCTCCGTACTCACTTTGGGTGCAACAAACAATGGGACAACTACCTGCACATTTTACATCATAGCTACAACAAGGCCACACATTCTTCTACGGGGTTGTCTCCTTTTGAAGTATGTTTGGGCTTGAAGTATTTTTTATTTTAATTGAAATATATAATTCACTAATATGGCAATGAAGAGGAAACAACATGGCAACTTAGACGAAACAACATGGCAACAACTTGGACTCAAACATGTTAATATTTAATGATGTTGCCCATTATTATATGAAGAAAAATAACGATAAGGACCATGGCACAAGTATTTAAATAACAATTGCAATGTTAATCTGGCCACGTTTGTCACCAATCATACAGAGTCTTCGTTTGACAAAGCACGATACGGGTATTAAAGTATGAAGGGTGGTAATGTTCACCTACAAATATTTAAACATATAATTTATGTATTATTAGCATAGTAAAGAAAATGTAAAAGCATATTTCACGCCATGTCCTCTTTATTTTTTATTTTAATTAAAATATATAATTCACTATTATTAACAAAGTTAGAAAATGTAAGAGCACTCTATTTTTTTGCTTTGCTGTATATATCACAGCAAAAAAATTCAAAGCCTATTTCATGCTATATCTGGTTGGTTTTTTATTTTATTTTAAATATATAATTCATGTATTATTATATAAAAGCCTATTTCATGTCATGCTCTCTTTACTTTTATTTTAATTTAAATAATAATAATTTATGTATTATTAATAAACCAAACAGAATGTCAAAGTCTATAAAGCCTATTACATGCCATACCTTTTTTATTTTAATTTAAATATATAAAAGCAAAAATAAGGTCCAAACTTATTTCATGCCATGTCTTTAAAAAAAATCCAAAAATGTCCAGTTTACTTTTTATTAAATTTTTTTTTGTTTATTTGAATAGATAATAATTTTAAAAAAGGTCCAAACCTATTTCATGTTATGTCTAGGTTATTTTTTATTTTATTTTAAATATGTAATTTATGTATTATTATATCAAAGTTTATTTCATGGTATGTTTTGTTAATTTTTTTTTATTTTAATCTAAATAATAATAATTCATGTCTGATTAGCAAAATAAACAAAATGTTAGAGATTTCGTCCCTCTAAGTATTTGATAAAGTGATTTGGATATAGGTTGGTTTAATACTATTTTAGTTGATAGAAGTTTACATATCTTTTCTATCCAATTTATTGAGCACACTTGCAATTTAAATGTTGCAATTTAAAATTTATGTATTCTACTTGATTAATTTGTATGATTCTAAAAAAAATTATGGTAATTTTTTTTCTTTTATATTTAATTCATCTACATTATAATTAAAAAACAATAATATAAATTTATTTTAATTTTGAATGTTGTAAGTTATATGAGAGATTTAAACACATTTTTAATTCCCTATTATAACTCTCTAATATATAAATAGCATCAGCATAGATCTACCACGAAAGGAAGCACTGGTATGAATAGAAACAAATTTGAGATTACTACATGGGACATATCTCAATTTTTTTTGGTTTATTTGAATGGATAATAATGAAGTAATTAAGAAAAAAAATTCTAAAAATTTAATCATTAATATTAAATTGATAATTAAATATTTAAGTTGATAAGAATGAAATATTCATGTTGTGAAGATGGTACTTTGTGATTACATGTATGGTGTGCATGATGTGATTTTGTTTTGCATAAATAGAGAAAGATTATATAGAGCCATCTTACTAAGTATAGAAATCTAATTTGAAAGTGAGATCTTTAATGTTTTTTTTTTTTAATCCAAAAAAAAAAAATATTCTATTAAGGTAGGATTCAAAATTACAAACTTCATCATTACAAACATCCAGGTGCTAAAGGAGCCACCACATAGCTTCAAACTTTCCCATAAAACCCATAACCTGAAGCCTAGAGTCATAAGCCATCGACAACAAGAAATAGAATAGAGCTACAGCGGCCGAGCGACTTCAAGAAACCAAATAGGGAACATAAAGCTATAACCAAACTAAAGCTACTTCCCACAAACCCTCATATCAAGACGAGGACAAACCCCTATTACAAAAGAAGATGCCACGCATACATACATCACCCAGAGAACAGACTCACCACCAGAGAACTGAAACAGGTACAATAGAAAATCAATACAAGCTGATAATCACCATGCTGAAATAGTACTTTCCCAGGCAGAGACCAAGCACCAAGGGAAGAAATTATCTGGACGGACCAGCCTCGTCCTCGATGATCACAACCGGAGGTGCCTCCACAGCCTCCTCCTTACCACACAGATTGATCTCACGCGGATTCTCCACTTTTTTGGGACGAGTAAGGAAAGAAATCCCTAAGTCACCAGCCATCGCATCCAACTTCATATGGATCCAATGCGACTCCTCAGCATGGTCCTTGAAAAGTTCCTCCAGCTTATTCAGCCGCTGAGAACCAAAAAGAATGTCACCCCGAGTTTCCAAGCATTGTGCAATAAGAGTATTGGTAACCCACAGTGTTACAACGGCCCGGTTGTACAGAGCATTCACCCCAACGTATTGCCTGGGTTGTGGATCCATTCAGCCATAGCAACCACCTCCTTAGGCAGCTCCTTCTCACCCACTAGGTGCCATAAATCCACTTCCACCTCCTCCACTTCCTCCCACACTTCCAGCGAAAAGAAACGGTGAAAGAAAATAGTGATCGCAGCAGCGTTCCATTGCTCCCAACTGGGGCTAGCCTACACCAGGGTACCCCCTATGGCAATTCTAGGCTCACCATGAGCTCGTCTACCTCTCCTAACATTTCAACCTCTCGGCGGCATGATACCATCCCTCGTACTATCACTCTGCACAGCCCAAAAGGACACAAAAGAACTGCGCTAGGCACCAGCGTAATACAGGAAATAACCACTAAGAATGTTACCACCCCTAAACGCTGAATTTAAAGGAAAGCCGCCCCCTACATCCATTAAATCCCTCATCATAATCCAGACTCTGTAATGATTAAGTCTGTCCTGAGCCATCGTCACTTCCACCCCCCTCTGATTAGAATAATCCATAAGAATCGTGCGAGGCCGATCTGCCATGACCTTCTCACGCACCAAATCTCTTAAGTTAATAACCCCAGACGATGGGAAATCAACATAACGCCACATAGTTGTCCTTTTATCAGTTTTACCAGGGTGCCATCTGTCAAGATCATCCATAGAAGGGTACCAACTGTTATTAATCATCGGAGTTAGAAGTTATTATGTCGTCAGCAGTAGGCATCTTACCTCCACGGTCACACTCGACTATCCTCATACACTTAAGACGACACGTACCCGACGGTAATTCCAATGCCTCCCTATCCCATCTTTTATTAAGGTTTCTGGCACCCTGCTTAGCCAACGCATCAGCCAGGTAGTTAGCACTCCTCCTGATGTGCTGGAATATAACGAAGTTGAAAGAAGCAATGAGGTTTCCCAGACACGTCAAATGCCACGCCAGATGCCACGAAGTTGCCATCTTAGCAGCGCAAGTCCCATTGTTAAGTTTAATGGCAATCTGTATAATCATATTCGAATCCCCTTCCACGATAACGCAGCTTAAGCCACGACGTGCCACCATGCTTAAGCCCTGCAGCAGTGATTCACATTCAGCGACATTGTTGGTTTCACAGCCTAGATGACCATAGTTGCTTAACAATACCTCGCCCTGATCATTGCGCAGAGCTCCACCATACCCTGCATTTCCGGGGTTTCCTTTAGAGGCCCCATCGAAGTTCAGTTTCAGCCACCCCTGTAAAGGCGAAGACCACACAGTCAGACTCTCCTACACATTTTACCAGTATTGTTGCGCCCGACAAAATGTGGAAGGACCATCATATCCCAGGTATGAAGAATCTGTAACTCATTTGCTGGTATGTTCAGATCCTGTTCAGTCCACAAAGTTAATTTCAGCGTCTCAGTAATCCCATGCTGAATATGCCCCGAGACCATCTTCCACGTACTACTTTTGCTAGTAAAGAGATGCTTGTTTCTTTCCTTCCACACCTCCCATAGGGTGTGAGATCTTTAATATTGGTAGCATCCAATGATGTAATTATGTGTATTCATATGTTTTATCTTCCAATATATTTATGCTTCATTCCTCAATGATTTCGGTTTCAACATTTACAATATATTAATATATAACCACTCGAAACAACTCAAGGATAGAGTGGGCATCAATCTATGTTATAGTGTATATATAAGGTCATTTGAGCTATGTAAAATATGGCTTATATAATACAAATGGAACTGAAATAAATTTTCTAGGAAAAAAAATGTATGTTAGTGTGTAAAATATTATCTTCCAAATTCAAATATTTGAATTCATTTTATCTTTATATGTTGCAATTATAACCAACATCAAATGATATGATTTTTAATTTAAAAAATAAAATAAGATAGAAGTATGTGTTCCTCGTATTTGGTGGTATTACTTTATAATTAAAACCCCACAAAAAATCAAGTGTTAGATCAAAGAAAGAGTGAGGGGAGAGTGAGCTATGAGTTTGAAAAGCTTGAGTGACATAGTGGCAATGGATCTTAAGATTGAGTTGTAGCCATTAATGGCTACTCATAAATTCACTTTATGACTTAGAGAAGAAATAATGTGAAGAAATGAAATAGAACAAAAGTGAACTTACTTTTTAATGAGAGGAGGGAGATGAATATTTTTTTGTTATAATTAAAACTCCACAAAAAATCAAGTGTTAGATCAAGAGTGAGTTATGAGTTTCAAAAGCTTGAGTGACATAGTGGCAATAGGAGCTTAAGATTGAGTTGTAGCCATTAATGGTTGCTCATAAATTCACTTTATGACTTAGAGAAAAAATAATGTGAAGAAATGAAATAAAACAAAAGTGAACTTACTTTTTAATGAGAGGAGGGAGATGAATAGTTATGAAATCACTTGGTTTTTTATTAAAATTAACTAATGGATCAGTAATGGAGGGTGTTGTAGCTAATTCACAACTAATCACACATTAATCAAGTTAAATTTTGATGTACCCTGTTATCACTCCAAGAAATTACTCCCTGACTGTAGAAGGGTGTAAGCTTGGTAACTTAAATATTCAAGAATGTAGGGAGAAAAGGATCAAGTTGGATGACTTAATATGCTCACATTCAGTCAGAAACATATGAATTTACTCGAAGACGAAAGGCTTTCTACTATACTGCTCAGCAGGCTTAAATCAAAGGTGTGGAAGCAAGAAGAAGACTTAAGTATGCTAACAAAAATATAGATACAATAGCATATGTGAATGACCAACTATGACAGGTAATGAACTTATCATACTAGCAGAAACATACACTGCATACAATATATGGTCAGACATAACCAGTAAGATACTTGCAGATCTAGCTCATTAATGCAAAGACAGGACGATGTCCATCATGCATTAGATAAATAGGAAAAGAAATGTATATAGGTTTAGTATATCAATGAAGAGATGATATGACAATCATCTATCATTAGATATACATAAACATGAAAAGAAGATGAAAACTAAACAAACACAGTGAAAGAAGCTTCTATGTCAAGATAAATCCATCAATGTCTTCAATGAAATATGGTTACCAGCTTCCAAACTTGAATCATAGTCCTAAGACTATTTTTCCCCCTCCCTCGGCTAACTGTAAACTTTTAGCTTTATAGCTTTTACATCAAAAAGTTAGATCCTATAAAAAAGGATCGAATAACTAAAGATAGTATGTAATCTTAAACTAAAAACAAAATAATAGGAACCGATCCTATATAAAAGAAGTCAAACCATATTCTAATACTAAATATTTAACAGCTCCTCCTGTGTGTTGGATTATGACTATGCCTTCTATAATCTTCAATTGACATCTGGAAGCTAATCCTCTCATCCTTCAAATGTAGTGGAAACCAAATTTAACTTAAAAACTCTCCTCAAAATCTACAAAAGACATTTATCTTTTGTATTTAGAAGTTGACATTGGCTTGGAAGTCTCTTTAAGTGATCTGGCTGCAAGAAGACCTGATCTGGGTGAACAAACTAGCATTCTTCCCTTGTCTGTGCTTTCGGTGGCTTGTAGGCCTGAAATAGAGTAGGGTTAGCTAACGAAAGCAGAGCTTTCGGCAGCTAACAATGCCCTTTTGAAATGGTTTTAGCAACACAGTTTTCAAACTTTCTTCAAAATTGAAAAATGAAGAAAGCCTTCAATCTTTTACTCTTCTATATCGAGACCATCTATCTGTGCAGCAACAATAAAAAAAACCTTCTAGTTGCTAACATTTATCTGCTCCTTTATCTGATGCATTCCATCTGTGGAAATCTATTACATCCACCTTCAACCTGAACGAAACCAAACAGAAAAAGAACCAATCTTAAAACAAAACCTTACGCCTTATTTGCATGGTGTTTCTTTGATTGTATCCACAGTGCTCGATACTTGGCGTTCTATTTGCAAACCTCCTGGCACCTGTATCATTGATCTGCATTCTTGATGTGTCGATTTGTGGCTGACTCGTTGAATGCATTTTAGGGTCTGTCATAATCTATGCTTTGACATATGGAGAATTGGCAGTGAAAATGCCGACATATCAAGAAAATGCCATCTCATGAATTCTTCCTTCTGCATAGTTGCTTCTTAGTGGCCAAATGCCATCGATCTCGACGTTTGTAACCTGTCCACCTGTACATCGCAGCAAACACTTGGCAACCCACGTTTAAATTTTTTATTATTTTCTTAATGAAATAATCCCTCATGCATGGAGATTCAATGGCTTAAGACCTTTACATGCGCCAAGGTTTATATTGCTAGTTCAATGAGGTGAATAGGAAAGGAGCTGGGCACTCAACGCTGGGCTTTGTAACTTGATGTGTGGCTTGACTTGTGTGACTCAGAGTTTGGTTAGTGCTATGTCTTGAATCGTGGATTGGGCCTGTGGGCCACGCAAAATTTTGGAAAAACCAAAACCCGATAGTCATATAGAATTAGGCATATGTTTAGAACACTTGTGCACACACACCACTAGTTTTCTGGATAAATTTACAACAAAAAATCTATATTTTGTTTGAAAATAATAAAACCATAAAAGCTAGGTTTAAAAGCTAAGTAACATTTATTGTATTTTTTGGAATGCAGGTCAAGAGGGAAAAGCCAAAGGATGATGGGAAAAAGTGATCAACAAGAACTTGATGACAAACCTGGAGGTTGAGACACTGGCCAAAAGACTGAAGAAAGCAATAAAGAGAGATAAAAACGCTCTCAAAAGTCCATTACATTTTGGTCGCTAACATCTGGCTCCAACTCAGGGATGGAATCCTCCCTGTGAGGTTCCAAGAACCTAGTAGTTCCAGTTGCCTTATTTGTTGGGCTATGGAGTCATCTGACATGTGAAACCAAACTCTCAAGGCCTGTGTAACTGATCTCTGTACACCTTCAAAAACTGCCATTCTCAAGATCTTCCTTTATTCACATTAGCTGACTGAACAATGTGAAGCTGAAAGAAATATGAAATATTCAGGTTCTCTGAAAAGTATAAGTCCATGAATGCTGCCACCAGATCCTTGAAAGGAAGATAAAAGACATGCTGGTATTCGGGAAATAGTTGCTCAGCCATGATTGTTCCTCTGCTATAAGACTGATCACTTTCTGGTTCTCTTGAGATCAACTTGTGATCATCAAAAACTACAATTTCCTCATCAAAATAGTGTTCAGAAGATGATGATAGAGCAACTTTTAAATGACAAGGACTATGATTAGCTAAGAACATGTAGTTGCCTATGCAATCATTGGTTACCTTAGATTCATTATGGTTTACAAACTGATCATAAACTTCTGACTCATACCTGTCTCTGGAGTACTCTGCAAATATTGAAGAATTCTGACTTGAATCTGAAGTGAACTCACATGCTCGCTGCTGTTCCAAATCTGCTTCAAACTCGTTACTTTCCTTGTCAAAATATGAAACATACTGACAGTCTTCCTGCTCCTGTGCAGGCAGATTTTCAAAACCATCTTGATCACGGATCCTCCTGGAAGCACGGATGTTCTCCTCCACTTCCTTTGCATCTTCAAACAATTGTCTTAAGGATGATGACTTCCTTTCTAATAGGAGAAGGGAAACTTCTGAATGCAAACCCATAACATAATATATCATGGTAGCAGTCTTTGTAGGCCGGATCTCCGAAGGCATATCATGATAAGTGTTGTAGAATCTTCGATTGAAGATAGGAAAATATTCATCCTCCTCTCTCTTCAAAGCATAGAAATCAGCGAGATACAAATCAAGAGATTTGTTCTCACCCCAATGCTTCAAAAATGCATTTGACAACTCGATCCAAGAGCCAATAGAATTATCTCTCAAAATCTTAAACCATATTGCAGCATCTTTAAACAAAGTTTTGGAAAATATCCTCATAATCACATCATTATGAACTATCTCAAACTGATCAAGGAAGTTTTCAAAAGCCCCTAAGTGCCTCTCAGCTATAACATGATCATATCCAGAAAACCGAGGAAGATACTTAAAGAAATCAAGAGGATAAGGATTAAGGTGACATGGCAACCTCAAAGGTTTAAACATCCTATTTCTGATTTTGAATTGAAAAGTAGTGGGCTGAACCCGAGGGTTAATAGTTTGATAAGAAGGATCAACAATAAGGCAAAAAAGTTTTGTGATCTGGATAGGTTTTGAAACAAGTTCAACCTCCTCAAGGTTACATGGATGCTCAAATTCAGAAGGAATTTGAATGCAGAACTCTTCTTTAGGAATAGGCTGCGGTAAAGATATAGAATTAACATCAACCACACAAGGAGGCTACAAACCTTCCTCTTTCGAAGATGGGTATACGAAGGTAGGTTGATGATCATCGGAATAAACAAAACAGAAGATAATCCTCTTTACATGTGAAGGGAAAAGCATGAAAGAGCTGATAAATAACAACAACAATTCAAGAAGAAGACTAATGAACTGATACCTAGATTTAGAATTTAGTCTCTTCATTTTCTGTCAACCGGATCCTCCCTGGGGGAGTCTTTAATCATATAGTCGCCAGGCAGATGATAAAGTCAATTCTCCGTCCTCCTTTTGTCTGCCATCAAAAGTCGGATCTATGTCGTTCTCTTGGGGAAATTAGCTTCAATCTCCTCTCCTCGGCAGCGACGCCAATTTTTTATCACTCCAAGAAATTAATCCCTAACTATAGAAGGGTGTAAGCTTGGTAACTTAAATATTCAAGAATGTAGGGAGAAAAGGATCAAGTCGAATGACTTAATATGCTCACATTCAGTCAAAAACATATGAATTTACTCGAAGACGAAAGGATTTCTACTATACTGCTCAGTAGGCTTAAATCAAAGGTGTGGAAGCAAGAAGAAGACTTATTATGCTAACAGAAATATAGATACAATAGCATATGTGAATGGCCAACTATGACAGGTAATGAACTTATCATACTAGCAGAAACATACATAAGATTGCATACAATATATGGTTAGACATAACCAGTAAGATACTTGTAGCTCTAGCTCATCAATGCAAAGACAGGACGGCGACCATCAGGCATTAGGTAAACAGGAAAAGCAATGTATACAGGTTTAGTATATCAATGAAGAGATGAGATGGCAGTCATCTGTCATTAGATATACATAAACATGAAAAGAATATGAAAACTAAACAAACACACTGAAAGAAGCTTCTATGTCAAGATAAATCCATCAATGTCTTCAATAAAATATGGTTACAAGCTTCCAAAGTTGAATCACAGTCCTCAGACTGCTTTTCCCCCTCCCTCGACTGATTGTAAACTTTTAGCTTTATAGTTTTTACATCAAAAAGTTAGATCCTATTAAAAAGGATCGAATAACTAAAGATAGTATGTAATCTTAAACTAACAACAAAATAATAGGAACCGATCCTATATAAAAGAAGTCAAACCATATTCTAATACTAAATCTTTGACAACTCCTCATGTGTGCTGGATGATGACTATGCCTTCTAGAATCTTCAATTGACATCTGGAAGCTAATCCTCTCATCCTTCAACCAAAGTGGAAACCAAATTTAACTTAAAAACTCTCCTCAAAATCTACAAAAGACATTTATCTTCTGTATTTAGAAGTTGACATTGGCTTGGAAGTCTCTTTAAGTGATCTGGCTGCAAGAAGACCTGATCTGGGTGAATAAACTAGCATTCTACCCCTGTCTGTGCTTTCGGTGGCTTGTAGGCCTGAAATAGAGTAGGGTTAGCTAACAAAAGTAGAGCTTTCGGCAGCTAACAATGCCCTTTTGAAATAGTTTTAGAAGCAGAGTTTTCAAACTCGCTTCAAAATTGCAAAATGCAGAAAGCCTTCAATCTTTTACTCTTCTGTATCGAGACCATATATCTATGCAACAATAGTCAAAACAACCTTCTAGTTGCACCTTTATTTGATGCATTCCATTTGTGGAAATCTATTACATCCACCTGCAACCTGAACGAAACCAAACAGAATAACAACCAATCTTCAAACAAAACCTTTGCTTGTATCCACAGTGCTCGATACTTAGCGTTCTATTTGCAAAAATCCTGGCACCTGTATCATCGATCTGCATACTTGATGTGTCGATTTGTGGCTGACTCGTTGAATGCGTTTTAGGGTCTGTCATAATCTATGCTTTGACATATGGAGAACTGGCAGTGAAAATGCCGACATAACAAGAAAATGCCATCTCATGGATTCTTCCTTCTGCATAGTTGCTTCTTAGTGCCCAGATGCCATCAATCTCGGCATTTGTAACCTGTCCACCTGTACATCGTAGCAAACACTTGGTAGCCTGCATTTAACTTTTTTATTATTTTCTTAATGAAATAATCCCTCATGCGTGGAGATTCAAAGGCTTAAGACCTTTACATACGCCAAGGTTTATACTGCTAGTTCAATGAGGTGAATAGGAAAGGAACTGGGCACTCAACACTAGGCTTTGTAACTTGATGTGTGGCTTGACTTGTGTGACTCGGAGTTTGGTCAGTGCTATGTCTTGACTCGTGGATTCGGCATGTGGGCCACCCAAAATTTTGGAAAAACCAAAACCCGATAGTCATATAGAATTAGGCATATGATTAGAACACTTGTGCACACACACCACTAGTTTTCTGGATAAATTTACAACAAAAATATATATTTTGTTTGAAAATAATAAAACCATAAAAGCTAGGTTTAAAAGCTAAGTAACATTTATTGTATTTTTTGGAATGCAGGTCAAGAGGGCAAAGCCAAAGGATGATGGGCAAAAGTGATCAACAAGAACTTGATGACAAACCTGGAGGTTGAGACAAGGGCCAAAAGACTGAAGAAAGCAATAAAGAGAGATAAAAATGTTCTCAAAAGTCCATTACATTTTGGTCGCTAACATACCTATTGTGTGTGAGAGCTAACATTTGATGCGAAGAGTTGAAATCATAAAATGCTAGTGAAAACTACTCAAAAACCTTTATTTTATGAGAAAAACACTAATGATTGACTAATCCATGCTAATCAAGGGATAAACAAGATTAAGTTAGCAATGGACATAGGGAGGAAGAGTGATAGGATTAGGCATAACTTCGGCCAATCAGAGGAGGAGAGCTGAAAATTGGAGATAACTCCTTTGTATTGAAATTCATGTGTGTTGCGGTGGGGGGGAATGAGTAATGGACCACACCTTTGGTGCATTTTTCTTGATGGGGTGGTGAAAAATGAGTAATGGACCACACCTTTGGTGCATTGTGAGCGATGGTGTAAAATAAAAGGGATTTATATCAAAAATCAGTGCTCATATGGGAGGAGAGTGTTATTTTTTCCCATAACTTCCCATACTTAGCGGTTTTTCTACTTTCATGGCCCTGTCAGTAAGCTTGGAGAAGAAGGCAATAATTTAACCATAACTTTATCATTTGAAGTTGGAATTACCTCCAGGATAACTCGTTGGAAAGCTAATAAAAAGGGATATCCCACCATAATATATAGAAATAATGACATCCATTTTAAATTTCATAAAAATCTAGTGCAATGAGGCCTTCCTAGAATGGGTGGACAAAGGGGGACGCTAGAAAGGAGGAATTACAAAACATATAATATGGAACTTTTAAGGATTGAATCTCCACAAGTGAGTCCATAAATATTACCTAGGACATGTGAACCTATCAGATTTAATTTTTGGGATCATGACACAAATAAAGGTCCAATCAGGGATTTTTAGGACTCATAGGGCCACTGAGCAATAACCTTCCCTCAACTTCCTATAATTTGGCATTAGGGCTTAGGGTCAAGCATTAAACACATCCCTTATATCTTCAGAGCTAGATGATGAACTCTCAAACAAAAAACTCCAGATTAGGTTTTTGACAAGAGGGGGGATTCAAGACCTGCATGCACTTTGAGGCACAATTAGAGATAAAAACTCAGTCAATTTGATCAAAGAAATAAATTAACATCAAATGACTAACATACATTACAGTATCCAAAGCAAGGAAAAATATTCCAATTAAAAACTCATCGAAGGATATTCAATGTCAAGCATGGAGAGAAAGCACCTCAAAGCATATGTTCCAAGGGGTTTCTTCATTCTCATCATCAAGGTATCTCAAAAGAAAGAACATAATAACTTATACTCATGAAAATTCCAACATCCTATCATCAACCGACTTGATCAATAAATAAAAACCAAAAGGGGGTCATAAGGAGGACCTTGCATCCCTTAAAGAAGCAGGTAAGTCAATACAATCTCCAATCAAAACAATAATTCATGAGATCCAAACAAAAATTCCAACCTGGGCTATAGTACAAGATTCCCTCTCCTCTAGTCGATTCAAAAATTTTAGTGTGAGGGGCATAGGTTTCCCCTAGGGAATGTTGTGGTCATAATCTTGGTGGCTCACGAGAAGAAAAGGTTATTTGTGTCTCACAATAAGATTCAAAGTCTTATCTATACACAATAGAGTAAAATATAAATCCTTATTGAGAAAAGAAATTTGATTCCTCCACCTTGTGGGTCCCACTGATATATAGTTCTTTCTACAAGATAGAGCCTTCAGAAAGGATCATAGGTAACCTTACGTGCATTCTCTAAGAGCCAATAGATGAGGTTCATTTATCCATGCTTAGGTCCACATGTGATATACTCGGGCATGACACCAATGAGATACAAGTATGCTCTTAATACCACAAACATTGAACCCTATTGCCCACATGCATTCATAGGCTCAACAAGGATGTCTTTTAACCCATTTTACACTAAGTGCTCATGTGCCAAGGCACACATCATACAATATGTAGATACATATACATAGTAACGCAATCCCTTTTTTATGGCTTGATAATGATAGTACTTTAATCTCTTAGTGTGAGTAGAAGCCCAACAGATCTTTTGCTATCCTAGTTAAGGGTTCACAGAGGGCCTTGTTTCAGTGCAAGCTTTTCTCATCCATTTCTTTTGAAAATAAATATAACTCTGACAAGGAGAAGAAACTCCTCTCATGAATTCTCTCTCTTAAGGCATTTCAGGATAAATGTATATGGTGTTTAGCTCTTCCTTTATTGTTTTCACTATGAGTGAATGGGATATCAACACCAGTAAGCTCATTACGAGCGTGACATGGTATATCAGAGCCATGCACTCATGTTTTGACCTATTGACAGTAAAGAAGGATATAAATATTAATGTTTTAGTGGGTCGACCTTTTCAGAGAATAACTGAAACACATCTTAGTTCCTAGATTTGAATTATCATGTATTCCAATAAAAATGTGGGCCAAGTGGGCCACCTAGGGGAGCGCCAACCTGGGGCGCACATCTCAGCAAACTAGGCTCGACCCAATTCATATTTTGATGTTTTTAAGCTAAGAATATGTAAATAAATAAATGGCCCTGCCTATAAAAGGTGAACCGACATCTAATAGAATTATTCTTACCTTTCCCAAAAGCTATTTGCTCCTTGTGTTTCTGTTTTCTGAACATTTCATTTGTATTTTTGCTGCATTTTAGCATCTGGGTCGAACTTAGAAAAAATCCAGTGCGCCTTTATTCATGGTTGCACCTTGGCTGGTCCGTTTCACCTGATTCCACCTCCGAGAGTTAGCCTATCCCTCGGTCTATCAACTCTTTCAAGTGGCATATGCATTTCTGTAAGATTTCCAAGGCAGACAGGAGGGCGCACTCATCTGGGTTTTGCGCCCTTGTTGGTTTTCCTACTGTCGGGATGAAGAAAGTGCACCCTCTTCAATGGCTGCACTAGACTTCTTCCGGTGATCCCTCAGGCCTCTACTGAGCTAGCCTAACCCTCCTGGCTACTCTCAGTTCATCCTGGCACTGGATCTCCATTGTTTGACTTCCCCAAACCTAGGGTGCGCCCAATATCAGAAATGCGCCCATGCTGGGTTTTTGGTCAACTGCTGGAAAGTAACATGATTGGCCATCTCCCTCACTAGATCTCCTAATCAGGAAGATAAATTGGTATTCGAGCTTCAAGATCCATGGAAAAGCTTCTGATCTTGAAAAATGAGCCAATTCTTTTTTGGGTTTGTATGCCTTTAGTCCAGATCTCACCCTTCTCAGGGTTTCCATATTATAGCCGGTGGATGCACAAATCTCATATCCCAAGGGGTGCACAGATCTCCACCACACAGAGAGGAGTTTCACAAATCTAAAACACTACAGATCTCTCCCTCTAGCTCATATCTTCTCCTTTCCTCCAGGGTTTTGCGCCCTTTGTTCCCACAACAGAGCCTAACCCAGATTTCCAATTTCACCTCAGTTTGTCTTGATCTTCAGTTTGCCTCAAGATGCCTCCTCGAAGAGATCCCTTAGCAGTAGACTCAGATTCCAACACTTCAAATCCCATCCCAGATATTGCCTCTGTCCTCAATGAGTTACTGAGAATGCAACAACAAAATAATCCAGATCCACTCCGGTTGGACACTCAAATCCAACTCCCTAAGTTTGCTGGGAAAACCAATGGAGAAGCTGTGGATTCATGGCTCCGTAGCCTTTCCACATATTTTAATACATGCACAGGCCTCACCGAGGAAAGAAAGCTTCAGATTGCAGTCTTGCAATTGGAAGTACTTGCACAAACCTGGTGGGATACAGAGCAAGAGAAGAACACATTCGTGGTGGAAATTGGGGATGCTCCAGGATCCTCCAACACTCAACCCATCAGAAGTTGGGCTCAATTTTCTCAAGCATTGAAAAACCGCTTCTACCCACCCGGGTATGTACAATCTTTATGGATAAGATGGCATCAGCTCCGACAACTCCCTACACAGGGAGTGTATGCCTACATCGACTACTTCTCCAAGCTGTGCCTCTTGCTCCACATTCTAGATCTGGAGGAGGTATTCATACTTAAGGTTATTGTTGGCTTATTGATTCAGTTCCGTAGAGAAGTAGAGCTGTTTGAAAATCTGACTCTAGACAAATTTTTTCAGAGAGCTTTGGCGATTGAAATAAAGGTAGCTCCTAGGGGTCGTACTCCTCAGTCACGCCCCAACCCTAGTCCATCTGCCTCTCAAACTCCCAAATCCAATCCTTCAGCCCACTTCCCACCTAATCGGGCTCAAAATCCCAATAACAACCCACCATGGTGTTCATTCCATAAGACTATTTCCCACACTTCTTTAGATTTTCGAGTCCTCAAATCTCTAAAGACCAAGAAAATCTTACTCACTGAACATACTACTCCTCACCACGGGGGGTTCACTTAGTGAACTTGTTACCTAGCACAATCGTTCATAGGATATTAAATAATATCCCTAATTTCATTAAATATTGGAAAATGCCTCCTAAAATTGTATTGTTGAACCCCCCTCCCAATATGCCTTTCCAATTAATAAAACCCCTAGTTTCACCAGATATTATAGGTATCCATTTTTATAAACCCATTTTTAATACCCCCTTTATATCATATTATCAATTTGCAACAAACAGGAGCCCTAACACATCTTAGTATAAGCAAACATGATGCTAAATAGAATACTAGTATAATGCTAATAATGATCCCACTGGGATTGGAGGGGTGACTAATCATTTTGTAGCATTGGATAGTGGAAGACCCAACAAAATTGTAATAGGGAAGGAAAAATGTGTAAAAATAAACCCAGTCAAGAGATCAATGTAACAAAGAATGTAAAAGACTGATAGTCCAATCGTCAGTGCAATGCTTAGAAAAGATGAGAATTGCAGATGTTTCACACCACAACCCGCCAATCTACCAATTTTATATAATGCAAATACAAGTATAGCCATACAGAGTTTATGTTTTCTATAAGCTTAATAAATTTTGAACTCCATAAAAATGCAAAATTCAAACCCTTTTGTGGATGGACTTCCCTACCTTCCTATAAAAAAACATCATTGATGTTTGAACCCAAATGAACATAGAAAAAATCCTCTTACTTTCCAATAACACCATATGATCATGTGCATAACCTAGATTTGAATCATTCACAAGATGCAATGAATTGCCTCCACTTCCTCTACATTTATTCTTGCAATCAAGGGAATTAACAACATTTAGTAACCTTTTCTTGGGTTATATCTAGTATTTTTTTTATCTTTATAGGAAAAGGAAAAATATCCATTGTTAATTTTCAATCATGCAATAGTTATAAAGATACACAGATGGTGAAACTTATATGATACCATTTCATGGTAACGATAAGACATAGGGTATGTAAATAAGGATTTTTATCTTTACATATGTTCATGTCAGTTCCAATACAATATTAAGATGGATGCCTTGAATATAAGAAGTGAAATTACAATTATGAATGTGCCAAATATAACTCACTCTAAAAACTATTCCTAACTGGCAATGTGAAAATGTTAAATAAGAATACAAAAAGTTGAAAGTAATAATTAATCAAGAAAGATTGATCTAAATTTTCTTGGTTCTAGTGAGCCAAAAAAGATTGATCTCACTTTTCTTGGTTGTTGTGGAGTAAGGTTTGATTGAATCTCAATACCCACCTAAACCCAAACCTAAAAAATGAAGAGTTAGATCCTTTACTATAATGCCTACAAAAAATACAATACAATTGTTCAACTTTGGAAATCCTATTTAGTTACATATCTTACATATCTTAATTTAAAATATTATTTAGATAATTATCAAAAAAGAGGGTTTGAATGCTGAGACCCAAATTGAAAGCACCATTGATGTAATTTAAAAAATATAACAAGAGATCTTTTAAAAGTCATCGATGGCTAATTGATGGCATTCAAAAGATGAGAAAATATTTTTGAAAACACAATGATAAATTTTCAACTCAATTCTAAAGAACAATTTCAAAAGCATGCCAACACGATTGTAAGTGAAATCTTAGATATGCAACTAAATTTATTTAAAAGAAGTTGATGGTATAGAAATTAGTAAGATGTAACAAACCAAGAGAAAATTTCCCAATAAGAGGCTCAAACTTAAAGAAGAAAAACAATATAACATCAATTCAAACCAATCCTAAATAATCTATTAAATAAGATACTTCCATCAAGATTATTATTGGTACATTATTATCGGATTTATTCAAAACTTAGGATCATAAGCAATATCAAATAAAAATGGAGGGTCCTTAAGTTTTAGGTGGCTATGACTTGAGCCAATGATTTGGAGGTATGAACACATCCCACGATTTGCAGCTATAAATCCATCCCATGATTTGGAGGTTATTCCTCAACCCACCCAAATAAAATAACCCCCAATATTTATATTACTATGTCAAATTAAAAACCCCCCTTGACCCCCTAATACAAGGAAATATATTTTTGAGGTTTTTAGGATTATTCAAACCCCCAATATGCATGGACGTGATATGATATTGCCTTGCTAGTGAATCCCCCGTGCTCCTCACCCAGTAGAAGACACTGAGGAAGTTCCTCTGGACAACCCCACCGAAGTAGATCCCTCTTTAATCTTAATGACCCATGAAGAGACGAACTCCTCAACCCAACCCCTCTTCACTCACAACTGTCAATTTAAAAACTCATTGGCTTTACTAATTATGGACAATGATAACCAGAAAAATTTGGTGTCCCAAGAACTAGTCAACCGCCTTAACCTGATTACTACTCCACACCCAAACCCTATCATCTAAGTTGGGTTAAAAAGGATGGTCCCTGTCTCTTAGTATCTCAGCGCTGCCTTGTCACCTTTTCCATAGGCTAATTCAAAGACACTATCCTATGTGATGTTTCCCCATTGGATTGTTCGGATTTACTGACCAAGCTCAAATAAATTCGATCTATATGGCCAGATCCCACCAGTACAAAGTTACAAAATATGGCCACACCTATATATTAACAGTAGCAACACCCAAACCCCATGCTACCACATAGAAAATTTTGCATGTCCATCTGAATCAATGTCTCTCTGTCTGTTTGATGCGCCCATTACCACCAAACAATACCACTCATCCTGTTCATGAGGCAATGACTCCCCTCCTCCAAGAGTTTTTCTATGTCTTCCAACCTCCTACGAGCGTTCCCCCCTCCCGACACATAGACCATTCGATTCACCTCATCCAGGATATGCCTTACCTAATGCACCCACTTACTAGTTGGCCTCGAAAGAAACGGAGGAAATGGAAAAGCAATTGACCAAACTCATTAACTCCGGTCACATCCAACCATCATCTTCTCCATGTTATTCTACCACATTTGTTATCCCAAAAAGAGATACCTCAGAAATGCACTTTGTCACTGATTACAGGGCCCTCAACAAAGCCACAGTAAAAAACCGTTACCCCCTACCCCGGATTGAGGAGTTACTTGACACCCTCCAAGGAGCTAAGTGGTTCACTAAACTAGATCTGAGAGTCGGCTACCATCAAGTTCGAATGAACCTCGATGATGTATGGAAGACAGCTTTTAAGACCAAATTTGGTCTTTATGAATGGAAAGTCATGCCCTTCGGCTTAACTAATGCTCCAGCCACATTCATGAGGCTCATCAATGACATCTTCAGAACACATTTGGGGCGCATTGTGGTCATCTACTTAGATGACATTCTCATCTTCAGTAGGACATGGGACACCCACATGCAACATGTCCACCAAGTTCTCCAAATCCTCAGAGAACACAAGTTACAAGTCAAGGAGAATAAGTACTATTTTGGTCAGAGGTCAGTTCCCTATCTCGGCTTTGTGGTCAAATCAGAGGGTATTCAACCAGATCCAACCCGCATCCAAGCCTTGAAGCAATGGCCCCTACCTTCTTTAGCCAGTGAGCTCAAAAGCGTTTTGGGTGGTATCAATTTTTATCGTAAGTTCATTCTTCATTTTTCTCAGATTGCTCGTCCTTTACATCAGCTCTCTAATAGTTCTTCTACATATATTTGGACTAACGAGGCCACCGGCCACTTTTCTCGGCTCAAGGAAGCCCTATGCTCATCTCCAGTTTTACATCTTCCCGACCTCTCTCAACCATTTGAGATTGAGTCTCATGCCTCACAGTATGCTATTGGTTCCATACTTAAATAGGGAGGCCACCCCATTGCTTATCACTCAAAAACGCTTTTCAAGGCCAAGAAAAATTATAGTACTTATGACAAAGAGTTTTACAACCTGGTCCAAGCTCTCAAGCCATGGTGGCATTATTTGCTAGGTAAAGAGACTATCTTACATACAGACCACCACCCTTTGATTTTCATCAATTCTAAGTCTAAGATTCAGGAACAAAGGCACCTTAAATGGGCCTCCTACATTCAGCAATTCCATTTGGTCATCAGATACAAGAAAGGCACTTCTAATAAGATCGCTAATTTACGCAGTAGGCCACCAATTCCAGTTCTATCAATTCTAGAAGTGCATTGTGCTAATTATGACACCTAGAAAGATCAGTATGCTATGAACCAAGACTTTCAAGAGATTTGGGTTTCCTTGCACAATCCCACGGTGGTAAATCAAAATCCCTTCTTGGGCTACACTATCCGGGATGGGTGGCTCTATAAACTAAATTTGTTGTGTGTTCCACACTGATATGATCGCCTCTTGCTCATCAAGGAAGCTCATGTTTCATCCTATCGTGGCCACTTTGGTACCACAAAGACTATCCAACATATACAACGCCATTTATATTGGCCTTCCATGCAACCCCAAGTGGAGAAGTTCATCCGAGCTTGTACATTATGTTCACAATCCAAGCCATCCAATCGAAAGCATGGCTTAAATATCAGCCCCTACCTCTCCCTTCTCGGACCTGGGAGTCAATCTCTATGGACTTCCTAAGTGGACTACCAACCACCCAAAAGAAACATGATGCAATCTGGGTTGTGGTATGTCGCTTCAAGAAAATGGCTCTTTTTATTCCATGCACAAAGACTACTACAGCAGCACAAACAATGTAATTCTATTTCCGATATGTCTGGCCACATTTTGGCCTCCCAAGCACCATCATATCAGACATAGACTCCCGCTTCCTAAGCACATTTTGGAAGAAAATTTGGGCGCTTCTGGGGGGCCAACTAAAGTTCTCTACTTCCTTCCATCCTCAAACGGATGGACAAACAGAGGTTGTAAGCCGGGTATTGGTCCATTCTCTCCGTACTCACTTTGGGTGCAGCAAACATTGGGACAACTACCTGCACATTTTATAGCATAGCTACAGCAAGACCACACATTCTTCTACGGGGTTGTCTCGTTTTGAAGTATGTTTGGGCTTCCAACCAGCTTCTCCAGTCGAGCTCCCCCTCACTTTGGCTCCCCATGGTACAATACATCAGCAACAAGAACAAATCTCATCCCATCGGTTCCTACAACAACTGGAACAACACCACACTATCATCATAGCATCACTCAAAGCAAGTTAAGGCCATGCCAAGAAAAGGCATGAAAAACAAAGAACCTTCCTGCCCTTTCAGCCTGGCGATAAAGTCTGGTTACACTTGGATAATAAACGCTTCAAAGGCGAGCATCATAAACTTCTCCCAATCATATATGGCCCTTATACCATCTTAGAAAAGATTGGAGAAAATGCCTACATATTGGATCTTCCCCCACAACTAGGAATACACAATGTAATTAATGTCAATCATCTGAAGTTGTTTGAGCCTCCTCTCTTGGAAGAACCAATCACCATTACTCATCCAGTCGACAACATTCCGTACTTCCAGCTCCCTTTGGTCAATGACACACTACTGGACAGCAGGACTCGATCCACAAGGAACCAAGCCTACACCTCCTACCTGGTGGCACGCCAAGGACAAACCCCAGCTCAAGCAAAGTGGATGACAACTTAAACAATGCACCGCATGTTTCCTCACATTCTCATGGAAGTCGGGATGCTTCCAGATCTAAATAGGGAGGAATTGGGCAAGTGGGCCACCTAAGGGAGGGCCAAACCAAGGCACACATCTCAGCAAAATAGGCTCGACCCAATTCATATTTTGATGTTTTTAAGCTAAGAATATGTAAATAAATGGTTCCCTACCTATAAAAGGTGAACCGACATCTAATAGAAGTATTCTTACCTTTCCCAAAAGCTATCCGCTCCTTGTGTTTTTGTTGTCTGAACATTTCATTTGTATTTTTGCTACATTTTAGCATCTGGGTCAAACTCAGAAAAATCCAGTGCGCCTTTCATCATGGTTGCACCTTGTCTGTTCCGTTTGACATCCACCTCCGAGAGTTAGCCTATCCCTCTGGCTATCAAATGTCTCAGGTGGCATCTGCATTTCTATAAGCTTTCCAAGGTAGACAGGAGGGCGCACTCATCTGGGTTTTGCGCCCTTGCTGGTTTTCCTGCTGTCGGGATGAAGAAAGTGTTCCCTCTTCAATGGTTGCACTAGACTTCTTTTGGTGATCCTTGGGGTCTCTACTGAGCTAGCCTATAACCCTCTTGGCTACTCTAAGTTTATCCCGACACTGGATCTCCATTGTTTGACTTCCCCAAACCCAAGGTGCACCCAATATCATAAATGTGCCCCTGCTGAGTTTTTGGTCAACTGCCGGTAAGTAACTTGATTAGCCATCTCCCTCACTAGATCTCCTCATCAGGAATATCACAATGAGTCTTTCCCCACATGAGAGGTTTTTTGCATTATGTACTCATGTACTTTGTAAAAATCACTATGGTGAACTACTTCTTTAAAGATAGACTTGTATGATTTGTCCTTCCTATAGCACCATTACCAGACCAAAGTATTCGCTTTCTAGTTCCAACTCACAAAGACAAGAGGGGGATTCATGCATTTAAAACCAAGAGTCTTAGGTGACCACAAAATCTCAAAAAGAGAAAGTGATGAAAAGAACAAAAACAACATCTAACTAGGAAAGAAATAAAAGAAGTGAAACCAACTTTATTCAAAAAAAAAGTGTGAAAAGAAAAAATTACGACAAATAAAAAGATGATAAAAATCAAAGAAGAAACAATATGAAAGAAAAATAAAAATAAAATAAAATAAACCTACTATGTACAGGCTAATTGAATATTTTGGATCACCCAACGATGACCATGCAGAACATGAGATGGGAACTTTCCCATTAGGGGGTAGATTAGCTAACTCCCCCTTCCAAGGTTTCATCAACTAAGATCCAGGGGAAATAGTATTTCTCACGTGCATAGATGGGTTTGAAAAGGTTCTCTATTTTCTATGATCATTTTTATTACGCTTCTTAACAAAAGGTTTCTTGAATTCCCCCGAAATTTGATGAAGTGAACCTCTCCAAGAATTATCCAATATAGTCTTGAGCAACCACTCCCTCATCTTCCCGAGGGAAGTTGAATCTTGGTTCATATGCGAGGGGTGTAATGCACATAAAGGTGGTCTTAAAGTTATCAGAGGGAGAAAGGTTCGCAACTAGTTCATGAAAATAAAGGAATAATCTAAGAGAATCAAATTTTCTTTTGAGAATAGATAGAGGCCTTCCTTTCCATCCTCTTTGGGGGTGTTGATGGGTGAAAATTTCCACCAGTCAATGAGGGAGAGTGCCCGATAGAAGGTTCCAATTAGTCCCACTCTCGTTCGGAGTAGCACTTTCGTCCAGTATGTGGGCTCGACTTCCATTATGTTTGTGTATTAGATATGCGTTTAAAGTTTATCAACGTTCCTACGGTATGCCTAATCTAACAATGAAGTACTAGAAAGAAAACTAACTAATCTAAACTAATCTAATATATCCATGTGGAGCATATCTAACATATGCGAGGAGCACGTAAAGTAGAACAATATCAAGTAAACCACCTTCCATTAAACTGATCACTGGAAACATATAAACACATAATACAAAGTTACATGCAACTGCTCATCACAAAATACTCATCTTACGAGAAACATTATCATTTTCATGCATTCCATTAAAAATAACATGAAAAGAATAACTTTAATCAAACCACCCAAAGCATGTAGATCAAAAGTTCATGTATATTGAAAGTTCCTCTCCAATAAGTAGTTCCTTCTCTTATTTCTCTATGAAACTTCTACAAAAATATCATAAGTACTCGAAGAGTCAAAGCCCTTCTTTCATCAAATGAGGTTCTATTTACAAGGGAGGTTGGGTGACCTTTTCTATTTCGTTTTCCCGACCTTTCACTTCCATTATGACCTTTGGAATACCCACATTACTCTTGGGCTTTTTTTATATTTACAATATTAAAAAATAAACTAATAGGGAAATACCAAGACTCTTGGTATTCCCATACTACAATGAAGTATGAAGGCTATAAATACAAATTTCCATGATGCTCTTCAACTCAGAAGATGATTCCTTCAATCCAAACGACTTTCGCGAGATGGTCAATGCGAAACTCTTCCATTCTTTGTATTGAGCCAACAATCCCTGCTCCTTGGGATTATTCATATGCATCACATAAAACTCACATTTGGAAAAATGTTATGTGATTGTTGAAATCATGTCAACCAATGCGATGATATGCTCTCTTAGACGAGTGCTTTCTTTTTCTAGATTAATAGTGAATGCTTCCCCATCTTGCTGAGTCAGATGTTCGAATGCTTCGATAAGATCAATCAGATTGTTAGACATCTAATGGAATTTATTCAAAATGTTATCTGATGACATAATATTTCCATCAGAAGAGTTGATGATAGAATGGGTGGTTGCAAGGAATGTTTCTCCATCCTGATAGCAGCTTGAAGCCTTATCGATCAAAGTCTCTATAGTTGTGATGCTCCTTTCACTAGCCACCTTATGGAAATTCAACTAGTATGAATCAACTACTGTAGGATGGCCAGGAAGATTCTTTCTCACTTCTTGCCACTTGATGATGTCTTAAATGAAGAATTGAGCTTGCTTCATGTGATTAATCTTCACTCTAGCATGTTCCTAGAACTGCTTGAAAACATTATTGATCTCCTGTAACTTTTTAGTGTGTTCATACAACAGTGTGTGAGACGTGTGAAGCTTGCCAATGGCTTGTAATGCACAATACTTGAAGGCGAGCATGTTACGATCTTGTGAAGAAGGAACATTGCAATGATTTTTTAGTTCTGGATTCTCACGGTCTAGTGCGCAGATTCTTTCATCTTTTTCTTCTAATAATTTGATCATCTGTACCACATTGTCTCGAGTGGCCTGTACAAAGGCTACTCTGGTTGTGACTGTTTCATAAGCCTGAGAAATCATCTTCATGAGTTGAATTCTTTTTTTCTTTATTGATTTTTGTGTAATCCGTCGGTTGTCGGGATCATAGTCAAACACATCGAGGATGGAGTGAATTTCTCGTGAAAATTTGATAACCTTTCTCCTTGCATTCTTTCTTCTATCACATGAAGATCTTCCGGAGCTTGAGACGCAAGAGGTATCTCTTCATTCCCTGGCATTTCAAGGGATAATGCACTACATAGCTCTTCCCTTTGGATTTTATCATTAGCTTCTTGCTATGGCACCTCTTCTTCAAGAGGAGTCGGTATTATAGGGGAGTCTTATTCATTAGTTGAGTTAATGGCAATCACATCATCATGAGGTATGATCGAGATGACCCCTGGACTGGGCTTAGTTGTTGGCTTCTATACTGGAGTCTTAGGTGATGGCCCAAGTTGTGTACTCGAATATTCTACTTTCAAACTTTGTTGATCCTCATTTGTTCCCGCCTTCTTATCCCACCATGGAGTTGAACTTTTTGTCACTAGAGGCGGAGTGTTATATTGTAGCTTCGGTGGTGGCATCTCCACTAGTATGTCCTTGACATAGATTATCCGACAGTATTTCATTTATTATTTGTCTTCAAGGTGGCTGAAGGCCACATGTTGTGAAGCAATTTTAAGAGGATCATGCCATCATAAGGGAGAGCTTCCGAGCTAGAATGAAGAGATAGAGTCAGATTCATTTGTTTCTTCATCCTTAGTGCTTATCTTGTAGGCTCCCACACGGATAGGACTTCGGCCATGAAGTGTTTTTCCTTTTCAATAAAGCGACACTAATTCCAAACTTGTATGTCTGGTACAAGTTCTGATGCCAACACCATCCTGTTTGTGATAAGGAAAGGAAATACATGAGGGACTGAGTCTCCATATATACGAAGATATACTCTGTGTTTGTTCATGTACCAGTCTCTTATCTCTGCCATAACATGTTGTGCATCAATAGATAAACATGGAACAGGAGTTCCGAGCAGCATTCCATGAGAGGTATGAGGAAGTAAGTGAGGATTTACCCATAATGAGATTTATACAGATGATCCGAGATGATTTTGTTGTAAATATGAACAGGCGATTGCTTGATTTCCCATTTCGAGAAAAGGCATGTGAATGTGTTTTCTTCACACACAAGATCAAGATCAATCAAATATGAGGATATTAGAAGTCTCTTGACGAGGTATCCTTGTCCTTCCTGCAATCCGTGATGGCCATGTTGATGTTATATGAGAGAATGGATTTCCAATTGAATACGGTACCTCTGAATGCAATTTCTTCTATGAAGGGCACCTAAGTGTTGCGGAAAACTCTTCCATATTTACGGCCATAGACTCTGCATAGTAATAGTACCAGTATCTGAAAAGGCTTCTTTAGTAGGTCGATCTTGTGTAAGCCTTTGTCATTAAGTGCATCTATTTTAGATGGGGTTCTCATTTGTGATAGAGCAAGCTCAGGGGGTAAAGCCTTCTTCATATGAGATATCCAGCTGTCTGATAGCTCTCGCTCTTGTTTCGGTAGGCGATATCGGTGGTTGATGCCGGAAGGCTGATATGAGGTTGAAAAAGGATGGGTAACAGCTTGATTTAGTTCTCGATATATCATACTTCATCATACACACATAAACCTTGAAGCGGATGAAATTTCTTCGAGATATGCTTCCTCCTTCAGGGTTCACCTGCAAAAACAACCTTATCGAAGAGCTAAGTGAAGGAGTCCATAGGAAATATGAGGGGGAAAAATAGTTAGAAGGCCCCAACCCCATTTTTAATATATGTTAATAAAGCACTAATAAGCAGTAATCAATTGTTAACCCAGGCTAATCCCAACTAACTCCACTAATAGATAGTTAAATTTAGCCTAACCCTAATTATTCTAGCCTAATCTAGCTAACATCATGCTAAAATAGCCTAATCTAAAGTTATATACACTATATTATCTAATTATATGGTTAAACTAGCCCAGATTAGGTGAATTAGCTAACTATAGAGAAAACCCACTTCTTAAGTGATTATATTTCGAATATTTAATAAATGCACTTGCCACCTCTGAAGTCGTGACATAGGAAGGTCAACCAATCATAGGGAGGGCACACAAACCAATTTTACTTGTCACCATTCATTGAGATAGGCGCAAAAACCAATGCTAAATGTCACCTTTGGTGTAATGATGAGTGGGTAAGTGAAGAGGCGGGTTAAGATCAACCAAGCATGTGTCCCCCTCCAGCTAGCCCATCATGAGGTGTCCCCTCCTAGCCAATCAGGAGAAAAGGTGAAGAATTAAATGCTATTTTGACCAATCATGAGGGAGGTGCACTTTTGGATACTAAGTGTCAAGCAAGGTGGCAAGGAGAGAGGAGAGATAAAGGGGAAAATGAAGAAGATGCCGACATGTGTCCGACTTCCACCATCAGCAAATGTTGTGTCTAATTATCTCCAATCAAGGCTAAGGAAAAATATTTTAGTGTTAGGTGGACCAATCATGATCCAAGGCGGGGAATTGAGTTCTAAGTGGCATAAGGGTGAGGTGAAACCACCCCCTTTGGCTTTAACCTAGTGCAACACGGGAAAATCCAATGGAAGGAGAAAAAATTCAATGTAAGGTGGCATGATCTTAATGGGGGTGTGCATTTTGGTATATTTCAAGGTATCTCATAGATTCCCATTGTTCATATAGGGTAAATTTACTCCCTTGGAGCCATATTTAGTCATTTTTTCAGTTTTGGACCCTACCAGGAGATTGAGGAAGGGCAGATTGTTGGGTTCATAACTTCCTTATCCAGACTTAGAATGAGCTCCATGATAGCCATTGGAAATATATTTGGAAGGGATTTATAACCATACCACTTTAAATGCATGAAAAACTTAGGAGCGTGGTTATAAATTTGGAGGAAGTAGGCCCTCCATGAGGGATGCAATCTAGGGAACCCTAGGTAGAAGACCATAAATAATATAGGAGATAACTTTAGTATGAGTTGGATCTTGGTCATAAAGTAATAAATGACAAATAATGAAATGGGTATCCTCTTAATTTAGGTTCTAGGGGTCGAATTCTCCCAAGGGATGAGGCCTTCTTGAATCATTGCCTCCAGATCATCAACAAATAAATGTTTAATACGTCACATATACCTTTGAAAACCAGACGCAAGATGTAGATGTAACAAAAGTATGGAACGGGAACTGAAGCAACCAACTATAGCCGATACTTCTTGTGTAAGCTTGTAAAAGAAAATTTTGTTAGAGCCTGCAAGAGGACGCATCCAAAATAGGAAAGTTAGAAACATTTAAATGTGAATCAATAGGCCATTTGGATACTTATTTTGACACAACGTTTTGGTTCTTAATTTATACTATTTCTTCTACAATATAAAGACGTTTTGTAACTTGAGACCGTATTGGGAATGAACTTCAATTATCTGAATCCGAGGGCACAAATGCTATTTAATATTGCATAATAAATTGAAATAGGAAGGCATCAATAAGAATTAACACCTAGAGCATCAATGAGAAGCTGAAAATTTTCAATTTTGGAAATCCTCAAATCAATCCAAGATCTAGATTCCAAGTCCCATAAATCTTTTAAAATTAAAATTCCTTTCCTTCTTGAAAGAAAGGGATTTCATCCACACTTTGATTATTCGGTTTTGAACTCCATATTGGGAACTTAGACAAACCCAACCAGATATGCAACCAAAACAGTTCCCACATAAATGCCTAGGAACCCCCATTCTCCCCAAATACTTTTTGGAATGAAAGTGACTATGAAATTTATAATATTTAATATTTAATAAGAGAAAATAAAATTGAAACCAACAGTAAATATTCTTTTGTCGATTCTATGTAGAGTCTAAGCTTTTTAACACTAAGTTATTTTAGTGCTCCTTAAGTGAGGAAAATTGTTTTCAATAAGTTTACTTTAATTGAGGCTAGATTGATTAATACCTAAAAATCCAATTTTATCTCCAATTGCTACCTTTGTCATCATTTTGTATTATAAATATGCATTATTGAGCAATAAAAAGACATAACTCAATTTTCAAAATCTTTAAAGTGTGTGCTATATTTCTTTCCTGTAGTGATTTAAAGTCTTAAAATATTTTTGCTTTAGCAACTGAGGATATTGCACTGCACAAAGTCATTCCTTTTGGGTAGTTATTTACTTCTGTAATTTCACTTTAGTATCAAATTCAATGAAGGAATCCACTGGACTTCATTTTTCCTCATGTACAAGTGCATATACTCTTTTCCCTAGTTTTGTCAAGTACATCATTTTTGTTAGACAATGGGGAAGTATCATTTTTTCTCTCATACAGACAACTCCATTTGGTTTGGTAGATATGTTCTTGTACAGAACATGCATATGTTACCATGAAAATACTGTCTTATATCCAACCAACAAAGTAGATGTGTTTAAGGATGTTATCTACTTGAGGCATTGAATAGTTTGCCTTTGTAGTGAGAATAAGGTATGTGGCACACTATTCAATATTCCCAGGTAATATTTAGCTATCTTTTGTTAGGATAAATTGAAACAAGATCTAGAAACTTGGTTGAATTAGATTACAACCTACTTCAAAATTTGGAAAAATTCAATGGAATTTAATCCAACCTATCCTAATTTAAACTTAACACATTATTGACAGATTGTAGTGCAAAATAAGAAATTTACATATGGTAGAAATTTTTTAATTTAGTGTAATTAATCTATCACAGTGAAATGGTTGTAGATGAATCATATTCAAGCATAAATGAAAACACTTCAGCATAAATAAATTTACGAATGGGTTATTAATTTCATTTGGCGCAATTGCTCTACCAGTGCATAGGCCCAAATGTAACAAAATCACTATATGTTGGACAAAAAACAAAGAATTTGGAAATGACTTAGATATTGCCTTCACTTGAAAAATGGTCAGGAAAATAAGCTCTCAACTCCTTACTTGTCAAATGTTGCACTAACTATGCAATGTGCATTTATATGCCAGTAGTAATGAGTAGAAGTAAAAGCAATGTCGATTTTAATCGCAACAATGAACCATCAATTATACGATACTGTAATTGGAAAGAAATTGGATGTTGTCACATTCCCTAACCTCCCAGGTGGCCTTCAAAGGCCATGGGAGACCCTTTGTTTCTTTTTTTTCTTCCAAATTCTTCCAACTCCACACATAGCTACAATGGGCTCGGGTCCGCAATCCCCATTGCGATCCGCAATCTGCCTTTTCGCATTCCACAGTCCGCATGCGGGACTCGAAAATCAGATTTCCAAAACCAATTCTAAATCGAAATCGCGCTTCTGACTTCCTCAATCCGCAATGCGGAAGTCGGAAGTCGGAAGTCGGAAGCCATTTCTGGCTTTGAAAATCTGTTTGTCCGACTTCCGTAGTTCCGCAATCTGCATGTGGAACTCGGAAGCCGGATTCCTCCAATTCCGACAATAGTTTCCTCTCACAACCCACATTCTGCATTCCGCATTGTGGATGCGGAAATACGGAACTTCATATTTCAAGTCCGGAGAATTTTACCTCCCGCAATATGGATTTCCATACACCCCAATGGTTAGTTCCCAACCTCCGCAATCCCCAATCCGCATTGTGGATGTGGAAGGATTAGGGCTACAGACCCCTGCTCCAGCAAGCTTCCAAGGCAAACTTCTAAGGGGCATAACTCCCTCATCCTTAGTCCAAATCAGACAACGTTGGTACCATTGGAAAGCTCTTGGAAATATCTATCCAATTGTTCAATCCCCACCCCATATGAGCACTCCAACCATGTCAATTCCCAACTGAAAATTAAGTCCCTAACCACATCTAAGTGACTTATGCTTCTGCAAAAGGGATTTTCCTCCTTCCCGCCATAGCTTCCCCCCTCACCTGACCCACAAAGAAGTTGTGAAACACAACAGGGGTTATCCCCTTCCTTCCCCAAGACCACGTGAATTCAGGTTATCCCTTTGAAGGGTGAATGCAATGCATAATGGACATATATAATGGACTAAGTTAGCTAATCATATTAACAACCTGCAGGGGTTAGCCATGCATATCATTCATGTAAACAATGGAGTCTTCCAACATGAATTCAATCTTATATTCAAGCTTATACATGGCTTCCTAATGAGCAAGTTCATGGAGTCATCCATTCATTATTCTAGAGCATGAAAAGCATAACTTAACAAATAGTTATAACACATGAATTAGCATCATTTAACACATAGAAAGACTTATCTTTGGAACTGAATCTACCCCAAGCTACTGGCTAAGTGAGAACAACTTTCCACCCAACCTTAGGTCTCTATCCAACCTGTATTATTTCAGCTGAGAGATCACCCCCGAGCTGGAATGTGTATCAACTAAGGAGGGATAATGGACTCTCTCATAGTCAAGGTCTCATCCCATTGCTAATCCAACCTATAATTGGTTTTATCAAGCAATCCGGGAAACAAGGGGGATGTTTCTAAGCTAGTGAGCTCAACCATAGAGCTATAGGCATATAAGATCACTCAGTCAGCATGGAACCCACATTACCTACCTCACCCAACACAAGGAAGGCCCTCTTCTCTGTTGCACAGTCCCTCAAGGACCCTTCCCTCCAGTTCTATTTAGGGTGGGCATAGAAAGGTCCAACTGTTGTTCTTCATGAGATTTCATCATTCACTAGGTTTATCAAGCAGATCTAACCATAATTTGACCTTCTTTGTTGTTATATAAGCTAATTCTTCAGAGGGTTGCGACCTAAGCTCTGTCGGGTGACTCTATCCTCTGCAAAACAGATCTCAGAATTCTCATGGGTTCTCTTGTCTCTCCAGACTCTGTAATTCATCCCCACGAACCGATATATGGCTGTCCCAACCCGTTTTCATTCTTACACAGGGCTCTCTTTGCACATTCGGCTCTATACATTTGACTAACCCTGAAATCACTATTTTTCTCTTGTTTCTTCACGATTGGGCTCTGTAAGTGCGTGTTTGACTTGGGTTGTTGGTCAACAATTGGGTTAGCAAATAGGATGAGCGAATTCCTAGGCATGGAGTGGCTTAAGGAACAAGCAAGACACAAGGCCATACCCTTAATATGGATTCGCAGGTTTCCCCATACTCCATCGAATTCATGGGTTTGGTTTTCTCACCCACCCTCTTATAGTTGCATTAATGACAGCATGGTGAGTGAAATGGGTTCAAAATTGGACATGTGGCAGCATGGATACCAATCCAATAACCCCTAACCTCTCCCTAATGGATACACATGGCCCCTTCTCATTGGTTTCCTCCTTAGCCTTCTTCTTGGGTATTTTTATTGCATTAATTAATAATTACATCATTTACATTTCTGCATGGCTTAACAACTCATGTATAATCAAATTGTCAAATAATTGCGTATGCAATTAAATCCTGAACATCCACTAGTGGGGCCTTGGCCTTGAGCTCCACACTAGGGAAAACACACACATAGCATGTAGGGAATATTTACATTGAGGCCAGTAAACCATAAGGGTCAATATAGGGGTATTTCAACTCCCTCTCCCTTAAAATAACACCATCCTCAGTGTTCTCAAAACTCAACAAAAATGGGAATGCCTCTTTCATGGCATCCTCCAGCTCCCATGTGGCCTCTTAGGGACTAAGGTGCTTCCATTGCACCTTTACATGCCCTATGGCCCTGTTCCGGAGAAAAGTGACCTGGCTTGTTGAGGATACATATAGGCCCCACTTAGAACTCTCCCTATGGTTCCACCTGTATCACATTCCAATCAATTATGTGATTAGGGTCATGTACATATTTCTTAAGAAAAGAAATATGGAAAAAATTATGAGCTTTCATATTAGCAGGAAATGCAATCCCATATGCAATTGGTCCTATCCTATCAAGGACTTCAAATGGCCCACAATATCTTGGTGCCAACTTAGCACAACTTCCCAACTTCATGGAAATCTTCTTTGGTTTCACTCTCAAGTAGAAATGATCCCCAATCTAAAAGTCCTTGTGCATTCTTTTCAGATATGCATAACTCTTTTTCCTGTCCTCTGCTACCTTCAAATTCGATATGATCTTAACAATCTCTTGCTCTGTTTCCTTGATCATTTATGGTCGAAGTGCTACCCTATTCACTGGGCTATCCCAATTCATTGGAGTTCTTCATCCTTTTCCATACAACACTTCAAAAGGAATCATCTCCAATGATGATTGACGTCCATTGTTGTATGCAAACGCTACCAAATGTAGATATTCTTCCCACTTGGATGGATTGTCCATCACATACATCCTCAACATGTCTTCAAGAATTTGATTTACTCTCTCAGTATGACCATCAGTTTGAGGATGATAGGTTGTTCTAAACTTCAACTGAGTTCCTAATTCCTGGAATAATCCTTTCAAAAAATTGGAAGTGAAATTTGTGTCACGATATGAAATTATTGCCTTGGGAAACCCATGCAATCTGAATATCTCTCTCATGAAGATATTTGCAATGTCATTGGCCTTGTGAGTGGACTTAACTGGAATGAAATGAGCTACTTTTCATAGCTTGTCCACCACTACCATGATTGAATCATGCTTCTAAAAATTGGAAAACCTGTTATAAAATCCATAAAGATCACTTCCCACTTCCATTCTAGAATGAGAAATGGCTGCAACAATATATCTAGGAAAACGCGCAAGAGGTTGTGGTCTATCTACCCAACGATTGTAATGAAGAGCAACAATAAATAAGAGACATGCAGGAAAAAAACAATGCATAGGAAGAGCAATGTATACACTGTACTTGGCCAAAAGCCAAAGTTTGTACAAACAGCGAATAGCACAAGGATTTATTTTACATTGATATCAAGATGAGCAAAAATCATTTGCATCATCGTACTACCATAGTTGTTATTATTATTAATTTTGTAAGGTGGTTTGTTTTTCAAACTTAACTACCATGTGAAAAGCTCAATATATATATATATATATATATATATATATATATATATATATATATATATATATATATATATATATATATTGACCACTCTAGTTGTGCTACTTCTAAAATAACAAAAATCAAAATAAATTAAAACTAAATTCTTTTGAATTTATAAGTGTTTATATCTTAGAATTTGGAATGGACTACCATCTATGCTTTTCTTAGATTATTGTTCAAATTAATTTTATGGACGTGATTCAAAATTAGAACTAAACAATTATAAAGAAAAATAATCAATCACTAGTAGGTATAGACAACAACATGTAAAACAAGTAATTGATAACTTGTTTATAGCACTTAACTTGTAGCTTGTGACCTATCCGAGTTGACCAACCTACTGTACTAATTGTTATTATTAACATTGTTGAGATTTATTTTAGATTGATTGTCTATTTTTGCAACCATTCTGTGAAAAATTCAATATATATAAATATCAACCACTTAAAATATATATACATATAATTTAATTAAAAAATAAATAAATTTAAAATAAAACTTAAACCCTCACCAAAATAAATTAAATAACAACACTTGACTTCCTCAACATTACATGAAAACATGATTTCCTAATTTCTTTTTCTTTTCTTATGGATGGCTAGTGGATGCTTCAGCCTAGGAGTTTCCTTTTCTTTTCATATGTATTGTCGGTGTGCCCTTCAACTTGCGACATCCAGCTACCCGCAACTCCTCCAACGATGTCAACATCTCAATCCCTGACAACTCCTCTACTTCTTCACACTGGCTGATGTTCAACCGACGAAGTTTTACAAGATAAAAAAACCTTGTTATTTTCTTCAGTGCAAAACTCTCCTGCAAGTCGAGCTGCATTAAATTGATTGGCAACGCTCCAACATATTATAGTTCATGACAAAAGTTGATGTTGAGAAGTTGAAGGTTTGGACAAACACCTTCTTGAAATGATATTTCCCTTATTGTCGTCCCCTGCAGGTCCAAGTGTTTGAGTCCAACCATGCGTGTAGAATCCACCAATCCAACATTTTCCACACTGCACCCAAATGGCACTTCACATAGTGGGCAACTCCTTGCTATCAGAGTTTCAAGATTGTTCAACTCCATGACACCTGCTGTTAAATACTCTATTCTTGAATAATTTATGGTAAGAGTTGTTAATTGTTTCAACCCTGCAACTGACTCCGGCAAGCATCTCAACTCGTTGTTGAAATTTAGAGTTAATTCCATTAAGCTTGTCAGATTACCGAGCGAAGCCAACAACATTTCCAAGCTAGGGCACTGTAGCTTCAGAATTTCCAAATTGCATTGGCTTCCAATAGCACTAGGAAACTCTTTCAAGTTTGTATGATACAAATTTATTTCTTCCAGGAACCGTTGATGTGTGACTTGGGGAGTAAATACTTCCACTTTCCCACAACCTGAAAGGTCTAAGCTTTCTACCGTGATGATCTTTCCAAATGTTCTGCTTGACATTGTTAAGGCATTGCAGCCTGCCAAAGAGAGACGGTTAAGTCGAACTAAATTCCCAAAGAGTTTGGTAGCATTTGCAACCTGCAACACTCATTCAAATCAATATGTTTCCACTTTGTCAAATTCCCCAAAGAAGGTGGCAGCATTTGCAAATCCTTGCACCTAGACAAGTCAAAATGCCCAAGGTTTGTTAAGTTTCCCAAAGAATCTAGCAGCAACATCATTCTTGTCCGAAGTCTCAACTGTTTCAAGGATGGGAGATGAAAGAACTCTTCTGGAAATGGTTCTAGAATGTCATTCATTTCAATCTTTTCAAGATGCTTCAACTGCCCTATAGACTCTAGAACCCGTAAGACGGTAGCACCAATATTCAACTCCCTCAATTCCAAAGGCGCTTGCAATGCATTCTTAAATGTAATTATTTCAAAACCATGACCAACCTATACGAATAGTAAATTAGGAAGGAAGAAACACAATTTTTTAAGCCAGTGGAGAATTTACTTGTACCTCGCTTTTATTCTGCCACAAAGTTTTCAAATTTCCCCAAGCCACTTCTAAAACCTTTAAATTCTGTTTTGGAATCCAGAATGGCAGGGAGGTGTGTGGATAGTTATCCCAATGAATCCATACAAGATCTGATTGTTTCAGTGGATTGGATATGCTAATTCCCAAGCAATCACCTTCAGCCCTCACCAGCTGCAACCCGCTCATATCAACAGAGCGGTTGCTAAATGTGATATTACTCAACCAATTTCCCATATCAACCAAGCGATCGTTTAATGTGAAAGGATTGTCAGATCTTCTTTAAAGCATGTTAATTCCGCGCACCTGTGATAAATTGAAACAAGATTGACATCTTCTCCAAGTTTAAAAAGAAAGACATTATTCGAGCATAAATTTAAGAACACAACATAATGTGGAGATTCAAACACGTACTCTAGCTGATTGGTAGATCACATTATTAAAAAGGTTGTCAGTCAGGCACCAAAGACGACCCCTAGGCTCTTCCTTCGCCAAATCTCTTCCCAAGTCTTGTTGGAAATATTGTATTTATGAGCTGATAGTGTATCTGATATGTGCCTGTCAATCACCCTGTCAGTCCTTTTTGTGCCAGTGCGCAGTCTGCGATTTCAGTATGTCAGTTAGTTCGTAGCCAATCTAGTGCAAGTCATGTTTGTATTTATGAAACTATGTTAGTAGTTTGCATGTTAAGAAACCTTAGGTAAGAATTAATTACAGTGTTTAATGCAATCCTGTAGCTTCCAAGTGAAGCGATCTTGAGTCAGTTGATAGGAAACTCTATAAGTAGAAGCTCATTGTTAAAACTCAAAGAGAGATGTGTATGAGAGAAAATACGCAAAGCAAGAGTGAAAGAAAGTGGTGGAAGATTGTATCAAGAGCCCAAGCTCTATGAATGTAAAAGATTAAGTGAAAACTCATTTCCATGTATTGAGGAGCTGTGCAGTTTACTATGGTAAATATATAAGTCTATGTTTTATGTTTCGTTCTCAAGAATGTTGTATATTGAAAGTCGCACATCATCTTCAGAATTGTTGGCGTGAATATTGTTTACATTTACACACAGTAAAAGGAATCAAGATTTCAAATTAGTTCACCGCAATGAAAGTTCTAAATTAACATTGAGTAGCTTCGCCTAAGATTTTTTAGTTGTTGTGTCTTAGAGATATATATTTCATGATAAAGTTTATATAAGTGATCCGCGAAGTAATATATTGCGAAGTTAACTGCGCATCATTGAGAAGTTCAACTGTGCAGTAGAAATTCGAAATCGCGCAGTTAATCGCCATGAAGTAAAATGTTGAAACCGCGCAGTTAATCTCTGCGCAGTTAATATGCGAAGTTAATTCTTAGTGAAGCAAGTGTTCCGCGAAGTACAATTTGGGGTTCTCTATTGTATGGTCAGCGAAGTCCGAAGAGAAGAAAAAGAAGATATTCATCCACTGCGCAGTTAAATCTTATTTATTGTGCGGTGTGCTTTTCCCTTGATGTGGTATTAGAGCCTAGTTTACGGAAAGAAGGAATTATATTTATAAGGGAAGAGCGATTAATAATGGCTTCCACTTTTAGTAATTTTCAAAATCCAATATTTTCTGGTAAAAATTATGAATATTGGTCTCTAACTATGAAATCTTTGTTTAGAGGTCAAGATGTATGGGAAATAGTCTAGAATGGCTATGTAGAACCAACAGATGCAGTAGCAGACAACAATCTCACACAAGCTGAGAAGGATGTTCTAAGGGAACAGAGGAAGAAAGATGGAAAGGCGCTGTTCCACATACATCAAGTGACACATGAATAAATACTCCCAAGAGTAGTAGCAGCGCATTCAACAAAGGAAGCATGGGACACACTGGAAACTTCCTATCAAGGTTTGAAGAAGGTAAAGACTGCCAAACTTCAAATTCTTAGAAGAGATTTTGAATCTCTATCAATGAAAAATACAGAGTCAGTAGAATCATTCTATACTCATGCTATGGGTCTGGTGAATCAAATAAAGTCTCATGGAGAAACTCTAAGTGACCAAAGGGTTGTTGAAAAATTTCTTAGAGTTCTTCCAAAGAAATTTGAATCTTTAGTTGTAACCCTGGAGGAAAACAAAGATCTATCCACATTTACTATTGATGAGTTGCAAGCCTCATTACTCAATCATGAACCTAGAATCAGCGGTTCAGATACATCGCTAGAAGGTGCATTCGTAGCACAGTCATGCATAAGCCGTGGAAGAGGCCAAGGAAGTTCAAACTCTAGAGGCAGAGGACGAAGTTCTTTCAGAGGAGGTTGCAGCAGCAGTCCCGCACATGTCACTAGTAGAAGTCAGAATCAGACCACCAGTCAACCAAGTGGACAAAGGTATGATAAATCAAAAATTCAATGTCATTACTGTAATAGGTTTGGACACTTCGCATATGAATGCAGGAAGAAGCAGTATGAACAAGGAAAGCAAAGTGAAGCTCATTCAAGCAATAACAACACTGCGAACAAGTCACTTTTCTTAGCATGCGCATCATCGCTTGAATGCAATGTTGTTCAAGAAAGTCCAAATGACATATGGTATTTAGACTCAGGGTATAGCAATCATATGACTGGTAATTTAAGTTTATTTTCTAGTCTAGATAAATTAGTTCAAACTGATGTCACACTTGGAAATAATATTCAAGTCATTGTTTTGGGTAAGGGTACTGTTGATATTCTAACCAAACAGGGGGAGCAGAAATTCATGCCTGATGTGTATTATTTTCAAGGTTTGAAGCATAACCTGATGAGCATTGGATAGTTGATGGAAAAAGGTTACAGAGTTCATGTGATAGGAAAGCGATGTGTGATCAAAGACATATACCCAAGCAATCAGTTAATAGCCGAGGTGTAGATGACAAGAAATCGCTTGTTTCCTTTGAGGATGAGTCCAATCATCAAAGGAAAAACAACTTAAGTTGTTCACACAAGTCAGAATGAAAATTCTGAAACTGCGTTCAAGACAGAAAGCAAAGAAGCAGAAGTTCGCAGCGACAAGGAAGAAAAAGACAGTGCAATGCAAGCTGCATTTCAAACAGAAATGAAGGATGAATCCTGGTAATGGCATTTTAGATTTGGACATCTAAATTTTGGTGGGCTATAGCTACTCCATATGAAGGACATGGTAAAAGGATTTCCATTGATTGAAAAAATAGAGAGAATTTGTGAAGGATGTATTTTTGGAAAGCAGCACAGAGAGACTTTTCCAGTCGAAAAGTCATACAGAGCTCGTGCACCACTTGAAATTGTGCACTTCGATATTTGTGGACCAATGCAAACACCGTCCATGGGAGGATGCACTTATCTTCTCACTTTTATTGATGATTTCACAAGAAAAACATGGTTCTATTTTCTAAAGCATAAATCTAATGCGTTTGATTGTTTTTAGCAGTTCAAGGCACTTGTGGAGAAGCAAAGTGGTTACAGCATTAAGATCTTAAGAAAAAATAGAGGTGGTGAGTATGTCTCAAATGATTTCTTAAACTTCTGTAAAAATCATGGCATACAGAAGCAATTCACTGCGCGGTATACACCATAGCAGAATGGTATCGCAGAGAGGAAGAATAGAACCATTATGGAGATGGCGCACAGTATGTTGGCAGCTATGCATCTATCAAATGAATACAGGTCTGAAGTAGTGGCAACTGTGGTATACATCATGAATCGATGTCTGACGAAGAGCATGAAGAACAAAGTTCCGCAGGAAGCATGGATAGGTATGAAATATAGTGTTTCGCATTTGAAATTTTTTGGTTGTATAATCCTATCACAAGAAAATTTATTATCAGTCGCGATGTTCAGTTTGTGGAAAATGAAGCATGGGGTGGAACTGTAGAAAAGAATGTGAAAATCGTGTCACATATTGAACATGATGACATCGCAAAAGATGTGGTTGAGACACGGCATGTAAATCAGAATCGTGCAGCTCCATCTACTCCCAGGACTGCGCAGCATGTCTCAGCACAAGCAACTCCGACACAAGTCGCAGCACAAGCTACTCCGACAAGCACACCAAGTGTGCAACAAACTCCATCAAGCAGTATGCACAGATCGCGCAGTTCGACACCAGCAACTCTGACAAAGACAAGAACTCTGCGCGAGATATATGAGACTAGTACACCTAATTCATTCTCAGTTTTTGCATTATTTTCTCAAGTTAATGATCCTCTAACATTTGAAGAAGCTGTTGAAGATAAAGCATGGGTACAAGCCATGGATGAATAAGTAGAATGCATTGAGAAGAATCAAACATGGGAACTAGTTGATGTTCCTAAGGACAAGGATGTGATAAGCGTGAAATGGATTTATAAGACCAAGCAAGATGCTGATGGAAATGTGCAGAAGCACAAGGCAAGATTGGTAGCAAGAGGATTCACACAACATCTTGGAATAGACTTCAATGAAACCTTTTCACCTGTAGCTCGCATGGACACTATCAGAATAGTTTTGGCCATCACAGCACAAAAGAAATGGCCTATTTATCAAATGGATGTTAAGTCCGCATTTCTAAATGTTTATTTGGAGGAAGAAGTATATGTAGAGCATCCACAAGGCTACGAAGTTCCAGGACAAGGACATAGAGTATACAGCCTAAAAGAGGCACTTTATGGTTTCAATCAAGCTCCGTGAGCTTGGTACAGTCGCATTGACTCATACCTCATTCAAAATGGATTTCACAGAAGTGAATGTGAGCCAACGTTGTACACAAAAATCAACAAGCAAGGTAATAAGCTGATTTTCTGCCTGTATGTAGATGATTTAATATTTACTGGTGATTTTGGCAAAGAAGAATTTAGAACAGTCATGGAAAGTGAAATTGAAATGACTAATTTGGGGCTTATGAAGTATTTTCTGGGAATTGAAGTCCAACAGACTAAAAATGGGATATTTATATCTCAGTCAAAATATGCAAGTGATGTCTTGAACAGATTTAAGATGTTAAATTGCAAGACAGCTCCAACACTAGTGATAACAGGTTTGAAATTGAGCAAGGATGATGATGGATCCAATGTAGATCCTATGTTGTTTAAAAGGATTGTTGGAAGCCTCATGTATCTTACAGCGAAAAGGCCAAACATAATGTTTGGATTCAGCTTAATCTCAATATTCATGGAGATGCGAAAAGAATCTCATTGGCAAGCAGGAAAAAGAATTATAAGGTATGTAAGTGGAACAAAAGACTTTGGTGTTTTGTATTCAACCTCAGAAAATTTCAAACTCATTAGATACACTGATAGCAATAATGGAGGTAACATGGATGATAGAAAAAGCACATCTGGGAATACATTCCATGTAGGAATAGGTGTTGTATCATGGGATTCGATGAAACAGCCCATAGTAACTCTTTCTTCAGTAGAAGCAGAGTATGTCGCAGCTACAAGCACTGCATGTCAATCCGTTTGGATGCGGAGGATGTTAAGTGATCTATTGCAACATCAGCAAGAACCCATAGTCATTTACTGTAACAAAAATTTAGCTATCGTACTGTCAAAGAATCATGTATATCATAAGAGAACCAAGCACATCGACACAAGGTATCACTTCATCAGAGAATTGATAAACAATAAGGAAATCTATTTAGAATTTTGCAGGTATGAAGATCAAGTTGCAGACATATTCACAAAACCATTGGCAAGGGACACATTCTAGTATTTGCGAAGTTGTTTGGGAGTGACAAGTTTTTTGTATTGAACTTTGTCATGAACATAGCATGTTTCAACTCTGAAATATTTTGTATTAATTTAATTTTGTTTTATGATCCCCATCCGCTCATAATTAAGGGGGAGTGTTGGAAATATTATATTTATGAGCTGATAGCATATCTTATATGCACTGGCTCTATCAATCACCCTGTCAGTCCTTTTTGTGTTAGCGCGTAGTATGTGATGTCAGTATGTTAGTCAGTTCGTAGCCAATCCAACGCACATCATGTTTGTATTTATGAAACCATGTTAGTAGTTCGCATGTCAAGAAACCTTAGGTAAGAATTAATTACATTGTTTATTGCAATCCTGTAGCCTCCAAGTGAAGCGATCTTGGGTCAGTTAATAGGAAACTCTATAAGTAGAAGCTCATTGTTAAAACTCAGAGAGAGATGTGTATGAGAGAAATTACGCAAAGCAAGAGTGAAAGAAAGTGGTGGAAGATTGTATCAAGAGCCCAAGCTCTGTGAATGTAAAAGATCAAGTGAAAACTCATTTCCATGTATTGAGGAGCTGTGCAGTTTACTATGGTAAATATATAAGTCTATGTATTATGTTTCATTCTCAAGAATTTTGTATATTTCAAGTCGCACATCATCTTCATAATTACTCGCGTGAATATTGCTTACATTTACAGGCAATAAAAGGAATCAAGATTTCAAATTAGTTCACTGCAGTGAAAGTTCTAAATTAACATTGAGTAACTTCGCCTAAGATGTTTTAGTTGTTATGTCTTAGAGATATATATTTCATGATAAGGTTTATATAAGTGATCTGTGAAGTAATATATTGCGAAGTTAACTGCATAGTAGAAAGTCAAAATCGTGCAATTAATCGCTGCGAAGTAAAAAGTTGAAACCGCACAGTTAATCTCCACGCAGTAAAAGGTAGTCTCCGCGTAGTTAATCTGCGAAGTTAATTCTTAGTGAAGCAAGTGTTCCGCGAAGTAAAATTTGGGGTTCTCTATTGTACGGTCAATGAAGTCTGAAGACAAGAAAAACAATATATTCATCCACTGCGCAGTTAAATCTTATTTACTGCGCGGTGTGCTTTTCCCTTGAAGTCTCTCAGATGATCGTGCATTCTTATACAATTTTTGCGGTCGATCTCCACCAGACACTTGTTTTGCAAGTTCAAAAGACCAATGGATCCTTCCTATCCAGATCCATCCCATATTCGGATAGCCGTATCCTTGTATTCTCCAATGAAAAAAAAGGAAATGTCTAGGAAAATTTCTTTCTCCTCTTGATGAAGGCTATCATAGCTTATTTTGAGTCTTCGTTGTACATCGGTGGGAAGCACTCGCGGTATTCTCTCCAGTTGGTATTTCCAATATTCCAAGTCATTTTTCTCAAAAAGTAACATGTTGAGCACTTTGAGAGACAGTGGAGAACCACGGCACACATTCAAAAACTCTCTAACCATTTCTTCGAATTCGGCAAGAGGATGAGGCTGTTGGAACGCATGCATGCAAAATAGCTCTTTAGAATGTTGTCTATCAAGGCTTGTCAACTGGTAAATGGATGATTCTTCGATTCTTGAATTTCTAAGAACATTCTTACCGCGAGATGTTACTAATATTAAGCTATCAGAATGAAGGACGTCCTTCACCGGTGAAACTAATGCATGCAACTGCTCAAATCGGGTTATCAAATGAAGTTAAGTCCTTTATAAGTTTACTCTGCAACAAATTTAAAGAGCCCCTACCTGCATGCTCTCTCACATCAAACATAAAAGAAGATATTTTGTAATTTGGCTTATTGCGGTTAAATAATTCTTTTACCAGGGTAGTCTTGGAAACTCCACCAATCCCTACAATTCCCACAACCTTGGCCACCTCGATATCTTGTTGCTGCTCCACGAATACTGCTTTTGAAAATTCTTCTAGTTTTAGATCCAACCCAGTTGGATAAATGGCCACATGCAAAGGTGCTTCCTTTTAACCTTTTTCAGGACATGTTCCAAGACCTTATCCAGGAGCTCCCCTTCGTCCCTGATTTTGAGAAACGTGTTAGAGAAAATAATATGAGAAAACATGTCTTAAAGCACAATATACAATATACCCATCTATATCTCTATATCTATCGAACATAAATCAATTTGAACAAGGGGACTGAGAAGTATCACCCGTTAAACGTGTTCAGTTCAAAACCACTAATTTCTGCAACATGAGAAAGCACATTTCTCCACTTTTCAATGGTGTTGGACTCGTATCGCAACTTATCTTGGCCAGTTTGGGGTTCGTATGTCCTCTTCCTTTCGAGAGTTTGCAGGGCTCGCACATAAATTCATTTTCCCTGGATATGTCGAAGTTCACTAGGTCTGACATTGTAATACACTGGAATAATAGGAGCCCCCAACTCCAACATCAGTACAAGCTCACTCAGACACCAGTTTGATTCCGCGTATCCCGGGGAGAAAATTGCCACATGGATGGAGGTCGTTCGAATTGCGCTATGTATTTGAGAAGATAAATCATATCCATGTTGCAACTCTGACCGGTCCAGAAAGCCTCTCAATACTTCTGAAAGAAGGCAATGGTAAAGATGGCTGGCTAAATATTTTTTAGTGTCGGGCCCGCGATGGCTTATGAAGACATCTTATTTGTAATGGATTTTGGGAATTGCAGCAGCAGTGGAGGTGGAGGCTGAGGATGAAGCGACCATTGTTTTTGATGGGATACACAGATGAGATGATGAAGATGGGGAAGGGGTAGATTTATTGAGAAGTGAGAGGCACCTATTTGTGTCTCCTTAATCTAACCAGTCACGCCCTTCTTACTGCCTTAGTGTAACCTAACCAGTGAATAGGCCAACCCAATTTCCATCAACCCACCATAAAATTGTTCTTTAAGTGATTTCAACGCACCTTTGACTTTCTCAATCGCCGTGGCCCGCCCCCAAGACGTCTAGCCATGGACGGTGCCTTATCATCTTGTAGAATCTGCATTAAATGGGCTCCACGGAACTGCATACATGTCAACATGGGCCATAATTTAATGAAAGTCATCACATGAAGTAAGACAGACACACATTTGTCATCTTATGCCAATTTTTCACAGCAATCAACATCCACCATGCGGTGGAGCATTTAATGCTATTGCGACGGGGATGTGGATAGTTGGATTGTTTAATTGCGGTGGGGATGTGCATCGTTGGATTGATTCAACAATGCTATTGCGGCGGGGATGGGGATTGTTGTTTAATAACAACCATTCTTGTGGATGTAGCCTCCATTCGGGGGTGAACCACGTTAAATCCTGTGTTATGTGATTGTTGTGTGTTTTATGACTATTCATTTGCTTAATATGAAGGTTGATACTGTAATGTCTGTTATGTGATTGCTTTTGTATGTATTCGCCACAGAGAATGGGAATAATATGTTAAGTGATACACGTAGGGACGAATGTTAAGTATTCAACAAGTATAAGTCTGTGAATACATGAATATGATGAATAATCACACAGTAGAACACTGAGTTTAAGCGCAGCGTTGGAGCGTGCAGTATTACATGTTTGCATACTTGCTCGCCATATAATGTTAAGAGCCTGAATGAGTTGAATGGGTATGGTTGCTTAGTGAATCAGTTAGAGATAATCATCTTGGGTGGATGCGCAGTCTAGCTGATGCACCGAGCCGTGATAGTCGCTGCGAGATAAGCTACCTATAGCCTATCGTCGTAACTCGAGGAGTACCCTAGACTACGCGACCCCAGACTGCAAGGGGTGCAAGGGCCTCATACCCTGTTGTGGCACTGCGTGATGAGACCATCGCGACGCAAGACCCGACTCGCAGCGCAAGCTGGTAGTGCGCTGCGCCATACGTACGTCCACCATGAACTCATCACTTACGCTGTGGAAACTTGATTCCATAGCACCCCGATAGCTTCACCTCGGGTGATACCTCAGCCTGTGCGCAAGTTGTTTCCGAAAGGGACGGTGAAAAGGAGTTTTGTTGGTTAAGCCTAAAACCGCAAAGAACCTGGGTCTACATTGGAAAACCTCTAGATCAGTTAAAGAAGCCAACACAATGATCCATGATCCCCATCCCTACCATAGCAACATCATAGTATCAATCCAATGATCAACATATCCACCTCAACGACATTAAACAATCCAACGATCTGCATCCCCATTGCAACAACATTAAATGTTGCGTTGTGAAATCAGATATTGATCGCCATTTCTCACCATGTATTTTAGTTGGTGCATTGAATGATGCTTTCTTCCCACCCATCACTAGTTTTTTAAAAACTCACATTCTATACTTCTTACACAAAATGTCACATTTTTCATTCCTCCACAAAGTTTCACTTAGGAGAAAATTTCACATTTACTATGTGGAGCACTAGAGTGATTTGACATGATATTGTTTAGCTTTCACTATTAATTATGTCACATTTTTCATTTTTACACAACTATGCAAAGTTTCGCTTAGGGGTAAATTTTGTATTTGTTATGTGGAGCACTAAATGATTTGAGATGATATTATCAAGCTTTCATGGTTGATTTTGCTTTTAATATATTTTGTTAATATATTACTGTTAATATATTTTGTTAAACATTCACAATAAGGTATGGTCTTATTCATTCTTACAATAATCCCAAATGATCTCCTTCACCTCTATTATATAGCTATAGATATGAAATAATTACATCCCATTTTACATGTGAAATAAATAGATTTCCATCTTTCTTATATAAAGAATGAGAATAAGAGAATTTATTACATGATGCATGTGGGATAATTCTATTTCATAATATTAGAGTTGTTTATGCCTTCTTGACAGATACAACCAATAATACCACACAAGTCATCATTACGTATTCCAACACTCCCCCTTAATGATGACTAGGAGAAATAATACAAATGGAGGAAGATGGCGTTACATTAGCATCCTCCTTGATGACAACTTCCAGAATTCCTCATAAGATGTGAATAGGAACACACTTTGCCTCATGGACATGACGAATATAATAACTGCTTCTCACTGAATCATAAAATTGCATCTGAACCAAGATGTACAATGAACTCATACAAAACACCACAATAGTGTACACAAACGTTAGATTTCCAATAGAAAAAAAATGTGGCAAGTTGAGAGTCATCACAACTGTAAATCAACTTATAGCAAAAATAACTCTACAATAGAATATATCATTGTAACACCCCCTGGCCCTGGTTAGAGCTGTTATTGTAATTTTAACATTGTGGCTATGAGTATGTACATAGCATGATGATATTTTAATAAAAAAACCAACTGTCTGCATGAGGACCAACACACTGAAGAGGAGATCCAGATATTAACCGAGGGTAAGGTTTACTTATGTACCTTGTTCCCTAAACACTTGTTCTGTAAACCTTATGTTAAACCCAAAACCCATACCCCTAAGCCATATTCTTAGTGGGGGATTAATTATTAATTAATATGGATATTTAGTGGCTAATCATGATTATGGATGGGAGGAAATGTTCCTTTGGGATAGCCACGTGGGATCCCAAAGAGGGACACGGGATTTCCTTGGTGATCCAAGAGGACGTGGGGCATGCTGATGATATGCACGGCCTGGGTGTTTGGACGTCAGTCCAGCAGGATGCATGCAAAGCGCGGGGCGAATGCAGGAAGATGCACGAGGCGAGTGCAGGAGGATGCACACAGAGCACACAAGGGAGTGTCTACTGAGTGAGAGAAAAGTGTGAAAATCCAAAGGGAATTCAGACACAGACAATGAAGAGTATCAATATGTGTTTTGAGTTCTCAAAAGAGTGAAGAAAACTTGGGAAGAATTCCCTGTGATGAACCCAAACCCGAATTGTTGAGATTAACCGTTTTGGCCATGATTTCCTTGGTTGCATACACCAGTAAATTGACAATTAAGCATGAGACCTAGAGGGAATCCCGATGTTTGCAGTGAAGTGTGTTGCTGTGCGATTTGGGAAGGAACTCAGGTGGGTCAATTGCAGAATTGACAAGGAATTGGTTACCAAACTGTTGTTTGTTGAACACTGTGTATATCTTTTACCTCTGTTAATTCCACCTTAGACTCTGAGAATGAGTTGGGGAAAATTGGTGAGATATCTCTAGCTAATGTCTAGATCTTGGCTCGGGGGTGAACTTGGGAGCTGAAATAGTACATGATGGACAAGTTCTAAGGTTGGGTGGAGTGTGGCTCACATGCATCCAATTGCCACATTCATGTGAATTTCATATAAGTGTATCTGTGTATGAATTATAATGTTCATGTGTTTTATTATGCTTGATATGTTCAATCTATTGAATGAAGGTGTAATTATATGTAAGCCATAATTATGTTATGCTTAATACTATGTAGAAGGCTGTATTCTTGAATGATGTTTCCTTCAATTGCATGAGAAACCTGTATTATGGATATAGCATGTGAAATATGTATGGCTAAACTTCATTTATGTATTACATGTATGCTTATGCTGTCATACCCTTATTGATGAAATGGATGGGTCATGTCTTGTTCATAGAATGATAGGCATAAACCTGGTTATGAAGTTTGAATTTTTGTTTGAAAGTCTTTTGTATGAATTATGCTTATGGGCAAATAATGAGAACAATGAAGCTATTAATTGGATGAGTAAAGGAAATTGTTTAATTGCATGGGTTTAAAATGTAATTATGTGTATGTGTAAATACAATCTCATTTTTATAGTCTTATACATTGTAGATATGTATATGTGTAACGCAGGGTACGTTACAGTTTGGTATCAAAGCGTCAGTTGCATCTCTCGGGCCTCTGGAATTGAAATTATTTTCCTAAAGAGATATTCGAATATATGTTGTAGTTAATTTGAGACTAATAATCCCTTAAAATTTCAGATTGCTAGCATTATATAGCATTATTCGGTCATTGGAATTGCAGACTGTCAGTAAAGACAGGCAATCAGAATTGAAGAGATGGCAAAGGATCCTGAATTCTCTAATTTTGGGGAAGGAATCGGCAGTGAAGAACAATGTAACGAATCCAATGGTCACCAAAGTGGGTCAGGGACCGTGGATGTTGTGCAAATCCTGAAGGAATTGCAGGTTGGAAACTAAAGAGTTTTGCAAAGTTTGAAACAACATAACCAAATTAATCAACATTAATGCAGATTTGGTTTAGCTGCGAAATCAGGTACATCAAGTGACTTCCAATGTGGGAAGAGGGAAAATTTCCTTAAACCCTATCTTGCCTTGTATTTACATTTTCTGAATCTATGTGTAGAAATTAGGGCATAGGAATGTTGAAAGTGCAAGAGATCATGTAGATATGAATATGCACTAAAAGGCACATTAATAGACACTACATAGTGCATGAGAATGTGTAGTGCATGTGTGTGAGATTGCATGTTGGTAAAATAGTGAGTTCTACATATGCAGTAAGCTACTAATGATAATTATTGTGATTGATAATCACCATTGCTAATGGTATTGGATATAGGAAAAAAGACAATTGAAGCATGGCTGAAGATGTTGATGATTATGTTGCCCGTGAAAAGCAATCTTACGAAGAAATGTTGGAGCAACAAATTTGTGATCAAGAGGTTGGTGGAAGGACTGGTTAGTCCTTAGTAAGAAACCAACCGATCAGGTAACATTAGTAGGATGATAGCAAGGCTTGCAGGTAAGGTTCATTATGTTAATATTGTTAAGTGTTGAGAAAGGATGGGTAAGAATCTTTTATTCATGTTTTAGTCATCATAAAATGGTACGCATGTAATAGTAAATGCATTTGTGTGAATGACATTCCACGGGGCATGTTATCATGTGACTGTTTAAGAATTTTGAATGCATTCATATGAAAGTAGATTATGCCATGTGTATAATGATTATGGGTTGATAACCAAGCATGCAGGGACTTATGGTCCTGTTGTGGTAAAGCTTTAGTGCTACAGAAACCACCCATTAATTCCCTATTGGTGTTAAATTAGGATGAAACCTCTTGCCAATGACCATGGAGTGAGAAAACTCAGGATGTGTTGTTGAATGGGGGAAGAGGGCATCCAATAGACAACCAAATAATTGGGGAAGATGACTGGGCATGGTGTTGGAGCATTGGCCAGAATGTCCAACTTACCATTGTAGGAAACCTGTGTAAGCACATGGATGTTATTGATCAATGTGGTAGTGCATTGGGTGCATTTAGTAAATGTACATTAGAAAGATCTTGTAAATCTTGTGATTAAGCATTGAGTAAATGCATATAAAAAAATTTTGTAAGTTTTGTAAATGTGCATACATGTGTGTGGTTGCACATGTTGTGATGCATTGTGCGAATGCATAATTGGGATGTGTATGTGTCATTGCAACTTAAATAATTGATGAGATGTTGAATTAATGGTAATTCTGAGATGATTTCATGAGCTGATGTGAATGCAGGAAGGATTAGGTGGAGGTAGTCATGATGAGAGGGCTGCCGGCATACTCTATGGAAGGACAAAGTTGTATAAAGGTTATGACTAGGAAGTAAGGGGTATCAAAGGTTTATTAAAATTACATAAACAATGCGATGGCGTCTTTTAAATTTTATTATGATAAAGATGTATATAAAATACACCCATACATTTTGTTGTGAGAAGATGTTAGCAGCAAAAAGTGCTTGAATGATTGGGTGACTATAATTTTGAAAATCACTTTAATGACTATTGCAATAAAAATGTTATGTGCATGAAAGACTCAAATTGTTTGACTGGTTTGAGTTCAGATTTCAAGTAGATTGCTTTGGACAAGGAAAGGTGGGTAATTCCATGATGAACGCTGAAAATCTACCATGTGCAAGAGTCAAACCTCATGAGAATGATCTCATGGTTGTAAACTTAGCTATGCACATAACAGATTGTCCATTTTAGACTTGAAAATTACTGATGATTGCTAATCATTGTTGGCTTGTATAGAACTGTGTAAGGAGGACACGTGTAAGTGGGTATCTATGTTATGGTAACAAGCATAAAACCCAATGGGCATAGTGGTGCCACTTGCAAAATCCCAACAGTAAGAGGATGCCTCATTTGCACTACATGGTGGAAATCCATGTGAGTGAGATGGTAAAATTTATGTCAAACAGGGCATACGTGTAACGTGAAATATATTGGGGTGGAAAACCGAGGGACTAACAACTCAGAGAAGGGAGCCCCACTTCTCGCAAAGGAAGAGAAAGTACATCTGCAAAAAGGGATAAGTGTTCCGTAACCCAAGCTAAGATATATACATGTCTAGTTTCTAGTGTTAATGTGCAGAGCATGTTTTGATTTTATTTCCATTATGGTAGACTGCTTGAAGTATGATTAAGGCCTACATGGCTCACATCAGAAAGGGATGCATACATTTATGGTGTTGGGTTATGATAAGGTTTTCAATATTGACTACACCCTAAGGGAATGGACGCATTCCCAGTGTTTCAATATTTGATAGTGAATGTTATGAAACATGTATACAGTTTAAGAGCAACAATACTGATGAGCTTGTTTATCCAACTTGTAGTGTCAGCTTAAATAGATGCAATTTGGTACTGCACACTAAAGAAGAAAAGTGAAGAAGGGTGTTGTGAGGGGTTGTGGCTAAGGGATTCCATGTGCATGAAGTGTTGTGGCACGCGTGAAAGTATGATGCATGCCCATGGCTCCATAGTAGAGCCTTGACCTAGAAATGGTCATGGTCCAGTTTACTTCCATTGGTTGATGACCAAGACGGATGTGATGGCTTGGAAATGGAGAGGGCCAACCATCATGTGTGTTGGCCAAACATACAAGTTCGTAGGCGATCCCAAGGCTTGTAATGTAAATCAGGACCTTGTGGACCAGAGAAGAAATGTCCAATACAGATAAGTATTCAATTTCATTCATTTCTTATTTTTGAATAATGAATATTTCATGAATAAGTCTTCTAACAACTAAGCTGATACACTATTGTTTTGTTGTTGGAAACCTTGGTCATTGCAGGAAGCAAGCAACCATGAAGGAATCCGGAGGATGCATGGGGACATGTGACTGTCCTAGAAGAGCTCAGCATGAGCAGAAATGAATGATGGTGCTAGTGGACTTGTGTGAGTCCTAGCAGCCAGGAGTTTTGTATACAAACCATGTGGAGGGGTTCCATGGTTGAGAGGTCTGGAACACACCATAGACACTAAAGTGTCATAGCCAAGAAAGGGAAAATCAAGCATTCACATTGAAGCGAAAGAGGCTAGGAGCATGAAACCACAGTGGTAGCGTGGTTCCGAATTGGAACAAGAATAAGAGGAGAAAACTCTTACTACTCTCTCTTTCCTTTTTATTGATGTGTTTATAAAACAAAGGATTTATGAATGCATGTTATAGTTGAAAATGATTATGTTAATTGCTTGAATAAAATTGTGAATGTTGAAATAGAAAGATCCCTATGAAAGGATGAACATGAGTAAGTTCATGTATATGTTGGGAAAGCATGAAAATGGTGAAAGTATCATGGATAAAGCATGGGATTTCATGTCAATTGGGCAGTTAATTGAATGATTTAAATGTTATGTTATGTTGGGCCTAACATAATTACAATGATGTATTTCACAAGTGAGAAATTGAAGTTAATTTGTTGCAGCTGTTACAAAGCAAGTACTACTTGTGAGAAAAGTGAGAGTCAATTGTGCACATTGACCATGGCAGTAGACCAAAGGTTGTTGGATTTGGATGAAAACCTTCTGCAAACAATTGCCAAGACCCAAGAAAATCTTGGGGAGATGCTCAAGCTACAGAGGTAGCAGAATGAGATGAACCAAAAGACTTTGTTGGACGTTATTTGTCTGCAAAGGGAGGTAAAATGCATTATGGGAACAATCAACAGTGGAAAGGAACGTGGATCAATGAAGAAGCATTCGTCCAATCATCCCATTAAGAAATGTTCCAGGTGGGAAGACTCAAAGGAAATGAAGCTGGAAAAGGAAAAGCAGCCACGGAAATGTTGGGGATGTGGTGGTGATTACTTCTTAAAAAAATGTCCTGAAAGAAGAAATAAAGGAATCGATGTGTATAATATGCAAGAAACCTCTACTACTGGTGATGTTGCTAGAAGTGTTCCTCACATCTATGCAGCATTGGATAATCTCCAAGCTGAACATCAATATTCTATGATCGAAATTGAAGGTGGAACCAGAAGGGGAAATGAAGTTTCAACCAATCTGCATATTGGATTGCAGAAGCAAGATACTCAGGAGCAGATTCATCGGACAGGTAAAGGTCCAATGGACCCATTACAGTCTTGAGGAATCCACTTGGGATGTGGAAGATATAATACGGGAAGAGTATCCGCATTTATTTTGAAAATGTGTATATAATAAAACATTACGACAGCGAAATTTTGTACATGTTTTGATACAATGTTAATCATCGAGGATGATTAACACTCTAAGGGGAGGGGAATTGTAACACCCCCTAGCCCAGGTTAGAGCTGTTATTGTAATTTGAACATTGTGGTTATGAGTATGTACATAGCATGGTAATATTTTAATAAAAACACCAGCTGGCTGCATGAGGAGCAATACACTGAAGAGGAGATCCATATTTTAACCGAGGGTTGTGAGGGGGTAAGGTTGACTTATGTACCTTGTTCCCTAAACGTTTGTTCTATAAACCTTATGATAAACCCAAAACCCATAACCCTAATCCATATTCTTAGTGGGGGATCAAATCACATCTAGTCTCACCAGTATGGAAACAACCCCAGTATGGTCACCTTTTTTCATAGTATTATGTTATTTTTCACCCTTGGAGTCTCCTGATGTCATTAATCAGTTCCACCTCCCCCCCACCCGAGTCTCCCCCATTGCATCCACCACTCCCAATCCCCTAAACTATCATCCCCTTCCCCCAAGAATGGTTTCATATGTTTCCAGGTCAGCCCTGCTGTCATACTCTAAACAAAGGGAGTTTGAGCCCATCACTCCATGGCCCTCATATCCCTCCACAGTGTGTCACTTACACATCCAGTACAATCACATCTTGGTTGTACACCTCGCTCTCCTATCAAGGAAACATCATTTCCTTGGTAGTTGCAGGTCTCCCTCTGTCGATGCCAACACATCTTTTCCAAAGGATAGACCTAGAGGTCCTTGTACCTTGGACTCATCTCCATCAGTGGTGAGTGCCTATGGACCATATAAGTAGGAGTCCTTAGTGCCTCTTAGCATGGTTGTTTCTCACGTTCTCGACTTCAACTCCATTATTGCACCGTTGAGATTTGTACAAGGTATTGGTCCCTTCCATTATTGGTTGAAGACCCTGGATGTCCCTTGAATCTAGCACATTGGTGAGTCTATTTGGAACCCCCCAGCTATATGTTCTTGCAGATATCTAGGCTACGTTGGCAACAACGTTTGGAAGCCCCTTCAGCTATATGCTTCCTAGAGCATCCAGTTCAGATGCAGTTGAGTGTACCTTTGAGATTCTTACTCTTAGTCATTGAGTCCATACAGTTGTTGGACAAATTCAGATACAACAGATCATTAGTTGTTATGGTACCGCATTTAGGATGAATGCCAATTTTCCCATGTATCAGTTCTTCATCAGTCATGGTTGGACCATGAGTATGTCCCAAATTTGTGTCCCCTCTGGACCATTATGATGTACACAATAGTCCTCTATGTATTGTTCAGGTCCCCTTTGGGCCTCACCATTATTTGTATACGAGCATGGGTATGCCCACCTCGTCCATATATTTGAGATTATATGTTCCTCCTCCATTATTGAGGTGATGTATTTCTACTTTTATCCATTGCAGTTCATATGAAGCACTTGTTCCGGTCTCCAACCAGTCTTTTCTCTCTGCCACCATAATGCTCAAACCCTGTTAAAAGTCAGAATCTATGATTTCTATCAGCCATACAATGAGCTCATTCCCTCACACATCAGGGGGCAATCTGTTAACACCCAAAAATTGTTCACCAAGCTCATCCCCCTAGTCACATAACCCATTTATCCCTTTTCCCTACATTTTTTGCCTCTAAAAACCCAAAAATCCTTAAGTTGGTAACCAAATGGGAAAAAATCAATTATTTCCCTCAAAAATAATTAAATTCCTTCAAAAAAGTCAAAATCCCCCAAAAAGAAAATAAAATAAAAAAGAAAAAGGGGAAATTAGTCAAAATAAAGGAAAAAGGAGGGAAAACTCAAAATACCATGGGTCAATACTCCACCACCAAAAATGGCTATAAAAAGGTGATGGAGGCCCCTTATTTTACATGATTCATTCTTCCAACCATCACTCTTCCAAAATCACTACCGAACCATAGCCTCCACATTTGAGCTTTTTTTCCCATAGTTGAGCTGGCCACCACCTTGAGCATTTGGAGGAGAATCAGAGACACTGGATACCCAGAGCACCATCATCTCTACAGCAGCAAGGGTCCCTAGCATCTACTCACCACTTTGAGGTAAAAAACCATTGTAAATCTATTTTACATAATACAAATGAAAAAAACATTATCTTATTCATAACCCTCGTTTACTGAATGTTTCATCAAAATGGATGCTTAATGCTTAGTTTAGCTTCATTTTTACTGCAGTAAATTTCTTAAATTCTTACTTTTTGCTATTTCCATTTGCATGCACACATGCCCATATTCATGAACTGTTACTAAGTAGCTCGCAACTCTTAGTAAGAACATTTCTGCACTAGCTGGTGTGAAAACACTCATTAGGGGAGTTTTGAGGTAAAAAATGGGCCTCAAACAAATATTGTACCATAAAAATTCACTTTATAAGAACCAATAGGATTCAAGATGATGATGTCAACCATAAGGGTAAAATTTGTAAAACAAATTGGAGGGAAAAAGAAAAAAATTATTTTTTCTTATCGTATTTTTGGCATATCTCCCTAACGGTTTACCCAAATTTCAAGTTTGGGCACTCGTCGGATGCAGATTTTAATTTCGCATCCAACCCATACCCATACTACATACTTCTGAGGCACCCACGACATGAAAAAAATGAAAATTTCGATAAAAAAAAATGTATTTATAAAATCCGCATCCGACGAGTGCCCAAACTTTAAATTTGGGTAAACTGTTAAGGAGATATGCCAAAAATACGATAAGAAAAAATAGTTTTTCTTTTTCCTATTTAAAATTTAGAACTCTTATTTTATTATTTCCCTTAGGAGGCCCATTTTAGACCTCAAAACTCCCCTAATGAACTACAGTAAGAGTCATATGATTCAAACTCCTTGATTAGGCTCATCACGATCAATGTCCAAGAAGGATCCATCTACTCGGGTAATGTGTTACCTTAATTATTATTTCATGGCAACTACTCAACAACATCAATTTGTTGGTGGAAAAAATAGTCACATTTATCATAGTAGCAGCGGAAAACTTCTTATGGTTTTGCAAATGGAGGCATGAATAGTGGAATGCAGCTAACAAGAAAGAATGAGCCATATGATGAATGGCTCTACAAAATTATATAACTCGAGAGGATACTTGCATGGTAATCTACAAACTTCCTCCAAAAAGCAGGTTCCTCAGTAGTGCCAACAACATGTTATGTAGTCTAAGTTGGATGTTTTTGCTTGGATATAGATTATGCCAATTGAAATCTTTTACATTTCCCAAGTTGGATTGTGAGAGAGCATATTAGAATCTTGAAAAATAGTATTTCAAGTCTTGTTTAATTTTTAGATGGATATAATTAAATCATTGTGTATCGTTGCATGATATCAGTAATACCCAATCAAATTGATCCAATTGCTGGAGATGGATATGCAATGAATGCAATAGATTTTGTGGGCCTTGGAAATTTCTATAATCTTGCATCATCTGGTGGAATTCCAACTACAACTTGTGTAAATGGAAACTCTTTAGGAATTCAGTTGACAAAAATCACATCTATTACTGGTTTACCATCTAAATAACATAATTTGTTAGTACAGCGGCAAGGTTAACAAAATCAGATGCATCAAATTGGTTATCCCCATGTTTCACTTTTTTTTCCAAGGGGTCAATCACTTGAATCACAACTGTAGCAACTTCCACATTTAAAGAACCAATCTCAGCACCCATAACAAGAGTGTTGTAATCAGCAACAACCACACCAATATCAACAACTACAATCAAACCAACAAATGCAATAGTGCCAACAAGAGAATAAATTATTGTTAAAATGTAAAAACATGGTTAGAATCAGTCTGAACCATTAGTCTTTGTACATAATAAAGGGGGCATTGAATCGTATTAGGACCCACTAGAGCAATATTTTTTAGAATAACATAAATTTTTATTACCCCCTAAGTAAAAAACCTCCATTTTTGAATCATAACTCATTGAATTCTCAACAGCTAAAACCACAACATTCTCAAAAATCATAGGAGCCACCTGCATTATCACCTTGAGAGAAACAACAAACCCAATATAATAATGGTACTAATGATCAAGTTACACAGGAAGTTAGCTTTCCAGGGAAGGAGTTGTATTCTGAGGAGAAATTTCTACTTCCAAAGCAAGTTCCAATTTTGGTACAGTACCAATAGCCACACCAACAGGGTCCACAAAAAGTACTAGCTCAAGATATGACTCAGTGTTGACTCAAACCCAGTCGACAGGGGTTCCCATCACTGTCGACACCAAACCCCGCGATCTCCCTGAGCACTAGCCTAGACAGGTTTTACCCCGTCCAGCAACACCTGCGAAGCAGATGAAGTCTCACCCGAGGCGATCAAGGGAAGGTAGAAGGAACCATGTTTCCGCCGAATGAGGGAGGATGGTTGTGGTAATACACAGAAACTTATCGCAGCATTCAGAACATATCAATGTATCTAAAGTTACCATCATCCATATTTGCAATATCAGTTAATAGAAACATTCATTGCAACAGATACAACATAAAACATTATTGTAGCAGAAATCATAGTATCAATTACAAATCACAACAGGCATTGCACAGGAAATATCACCAAATAGTTATGTCATGTCATATTGCTTAGAAAAACCATGATACAACATCTCCTCAAAAAACAGATCATGGAAATATCTCATAGATGTGCAAAAACAATATTATGATCCAAAACATACAGTTTTCTCCCTTCATTCGATTATCAACACCTACAACTCTTATCTATATATACGCTTCCGCCATTACAATTATTGTCCACTTACTAACAACTTTATAACCGACATTTGGACAAGTGACCCAAAAAATGACTAACGTGGTCCAAATGACCCAAGAACTCGCATACCGCGGTACAACTGACTCAAAATTGCATAAAATACATAGTCCGTGGTCCAAATGACCCAAAACCCGCCAATTGCGGTACGCTTAACCAAAAAATGCATAAACTAATCCTTCTTCTGCGACCTCATCTGACGTGTCTCAGCATCGGAGATACTGCGACATCTTCTTATCGAACCGCCTACCAACAGGCTCCCAACACAATCTTGTGGCTCACCCTCGAGCCACGTCAACTGGACATGGTGCACTCCGTGGTCTTCACTTTGAAGTCTTCTTACTGTTGGACGATTGTGGTCATCGTTTCATTGACATCCATAATCACCGCCTGACTGTCGACGACATCTTCCGTAGATGGATGCTCGGTGATCTTTGCTGTCACCTGCTGATGACCCTTCTGTGCTGCCTGAAGCACTTCTCCTTCTTTGATCATGAATTGTCCCCCAATATCCTGAAACTGCTCCAACTGCTCAGCCCGTATCTTTTCTCACTCATCCACCTTGGCGACATGCTTTTGCAGATCTTTTAATTTCGTAACCTTGGAGACCTACTCCATGGTTGGCATTACACGCATCGTCGCTTTGAGTGTTGCCAACTGCCCCTCCACTTCCTGTCAGTCCATCATTAGTTGCTCGTGCTGCTCATCCTGGACGATCTGGCCCCAAAAATCCATAGTGTCAGCTGTGAGCTTCGTCATGACTTTCTCCAGCTCCTCCAATTGAGTGGCGACCTCCTCAATTGCCCGTTTTCTGGCGTCGACTTCATCTTGCGGTGTACCGGGATGCATCTGAGCCTTCAATGCTTGATTCTCTAGCCGCAATTGGACAATGGCGGCCCCCAGTTGCTGCACTCGTTGGAACACATCTGAATTAGCGATGAGCTTCGGCACATGCTGACATGCGTCATTAATAGCAGCCTCAAGCTGCACGCTGTGGTCCCACAGACGGGTCTTCTCCACGATAAGGAAATACTGTTCCTTCTTGAGTTCTTCGATTGCACGATCTGTCTTGGCCTATTCCGTCTTGATATCCACTTCGAGTTCATCCATAGCTTTCTGTGCTATAGCAGCCCTTCTTGTGAGCTCATCGATTGTTGCGGTCACGGCTGTCTCACTCTCCTGCAAGTGCCGATAGCTCATACTAATTTCGTGCATCCTATCCGCCATCTCTCGGGTGGTGGCCATCTGCATTGTTTTCAACGCCATCGCCGGTAGTGCGTTGATGTCGATAGTCACCTGGACAACCGTCTGCAGCAAAGATTTCAAAGCCTCGTTATCGATCACAACCGCAGTCGGGGGAATATCTATATTTCGAACCCGGGGCATAGTGCTGATTGTGACTGTTTCATGCATTGGTGCGTCTTCAGGTGCCTTCCTTAAAACCGCATCACACAGATATTCCATACGAGCAGTGAGCACATGGAAACCCTCATCCGCCTTCAGCGCCATCTTGTCAGCGCCCACTATGGATACATGGTTAAGAGCTGTCATTAATCGGCCCAACTGCGCCTCCATCGGCAGGGGCAGGCCACTGATTGTCACATGCTCCTAGTTCCGTTTTGATTTTTTTTCCTCAAGAGCGCAGTCGCTATCATCCTCGATCGGTGTCCTTGTCGACTTTCGATCAGAATCATGACGACTGTGCTGATCCTACGCCGATACTCAATCATCTGGGCCTTTCGTCTGGCCACCAGCCTCTATCTCTGCCAACCCCATAGGTTCATGCCTATTGATGTATATGTAACTTTGGAATGTATTTCATATATGTATGTTTTATGTACTCCTATAGAGATGGTATTATTCCTCTATACGGAAGTGTCGTCATTTATATTGTAAATGTCGTAACTTATACTTGATGGGTTATTAGACCACCTTGTTGGGGTCGGCCCTGTATAAGTCATGTGGGTCAAAGGGTTATTAGACCACCCTATTGGGGGTCGACCATGTGGGTCGAAGGGTTATTAGACCACCCTATTGGGGGTCGGCCCAGTCAGCATTATGTTATGTGGTTAAGTTCGAGCCTACATGATTTATGTAAAAGGCAAGTCAAGTCAAGTATAAATAGAGTGTGGGAGGCACTCTATTTCATCACTCACTTCTCACTCATGCACTCAAGGGAGAGTGGCGCACTTGTGTAGGAGGAGGCTCTGCTACTAGGAGAAGATTATCTCTTGTATTCTGGTTGTATCATTGCTCTATCTATCTCTGAGGAAGTTATTGGGGTTTTTCACTTTTATGGTTTTCCCCAAGTAAATCTTTGTGTCTCTTGTGTGCTTGCATTATTGTCTCCATGATTGATATGCTGTAGATATGCTGTACATGTTGTTCTCTCAGTTAAGATCCTATATCATAATGAAGTAAATTCTGAAAATTTAACATGGTATCAGAGCTAGCCTGAAAGAAGGCATGATATGGCATGTATGACACTTGTTGCACTTACGATGCTAGGGCTTGATATAGAAAAAACCAGTCATCGTAGAACTTTCGCTATAAATCCGTTTTGGCGAAGTTTTCGGATCTGAAACCTTTATAGGTAGAATATTAAATCCGCATGTACCTTGTGTCCAAAGGACAACCTCTAATTCGTTGTACTTTGTGATTTATGATCTGTACAATATAGGGTTTCTGCCTCTTCCAGATCTGAGTCAAAATCAGGTGACCTTGGGAAAAAGGTCATAAATTGGGATAGGAAGCTCCAAATGAAATTTGGTAAAAAGTGATAGGTAGTACACAGATGTTACTATCTCAGGTAAATGTTTCAGAGGCCGAATTTGAACCAGTGACACGTGGCACACCGTACAAGTTGGCTCTCCTGTATTATCTCATAAACAGGTCACGTTACAACACTTGGCATAACTCTCTCTCAGAGAATCCAATTGAGGTTAGACCTATCAGGGTGAAAAGAGAACAGGTCGGGATATCTTAGGAAAATTTTTCATAGGCCGAAGTTGAAACAGTGACACATGGCACGTCGTACAAATCTGCTCTCCTGTATTATCCCATAAACAGGTCACGTTGCGACACTTGGCATAACTCTCTCTCAGAGAATCCAATTGAGGTCAGACCTGTCGGGATCGAAAGATAACAGGTTGGGATAGCTCAGGAATCTTTTTCAGACCCTATGGATCGAAAATTTAAGAGTTACACCAGAAACAATTAGGTACATATTTCTGTCAAAACAGAATTATTTTTGAGTACCTTCATTCATGGCTTCCGGAATTTAGGGCTTCATAGAAAGTTGGAATTTTTGTAATCAGATACCACGGCTGGATGCTACTCATAAAAATAAAAATTTAGAGACCAAGATCAGAATTTTTGGTTGGGCAGAAGGTCGGGCTTGATCAGACCCTAGTTCGGGACTTTGATCAGAAAAGTGGAAAATTAGGGCTTCTGTAAAAATGGGAATTTTTGAAATCTGTGACCACGGCTGGAAGCTCCTCGGAAAAATAGAATCTTAGAGCTTTGGATCAAACCTTTTGATTGGGCAGAAGATTGGGCTTCATCAAACCCCAGTTCAGGATCACGTCCAGTGAATCCGGAAGGTTCAAAGGAAAAATTGAGGAGTGAGACTTTGCATTTTTCAAATTCTAAATATACCAGCTTGATCAGCTCATCAAGGAACATATTTCTATCCTTTCAGATGTTTGAAATTCAAAGTTTGAATTTTTGGGGTTTCTCTGACAAACCCATATCCAGCTCCAGGTCCAGTTCTTGCAAATCAAGTGGATTGGGTTAATCCTAGAAGAGGATGGATTGGTCACCTGCATAAGTGAAGAAGTTCATGTTTCAGAGGGAGATGAGGCTAAGGCCTTACATAAGAATATTACAAGCGATCTCGACAAGTATGACTCATCGAGGTATGTTTCGATATTTGTTCATGATTAAGTTTATCATATGTTTGTCTTCATATCATTACAGTACAATCTTGATTAATTACTAGACTTGCCGTATCACCTTAATAGAAGATATTCATTGATTAAGGTTTTGACACTTATGAATGTACTAATGCATTGTGATGTTGTATGAGGTTTATGTTGTTCGCTAACATAAAAGGTACACCAAGAAAGACAAATCATGTTCTACTTCAAGAACATATGATCACGATGACATGAAGAAAAAGATTGATCCATTGTCATGGATCACATAGAAGATCTACTTTCAAGGTATGTATAACTTGGTCCTACAATGGTTAACCTATGAGACATGCAGGTTACTAGCACAAGTCACTGAAGAGAACCAGAAGACATTATGCGGGTATGTTAGACATAACTAGCTGGCATGCTAATCCAGGTATGTTTTTCCTATATCAAGCTAGAATCCTACCTTGTGTTAGGATCTTATACTGTTGTGTTGTTGATAATGATTATTCATGAAGTCATAGGTTTGAATAATCATGGTTTTATGCATATTATGTTTCTTACCATAATTGATGATATGACTAACCAGAAGAATCATGAAGGTATAGGTTTGAATAATCACGGGTTTTATGCATATTATATCTCTTATATTGATTGATGATTCAACTAACCAGAAGAGTCCTATGATCAAATAAGAATATGTATGAGTAAAAGAAGACTTCCCTGAAACCTTGAATACTGATGTTTATTATCTGTGTTTGAAATGATCCTGACTATACATGATTGAGATTATTGTGTTTTGATAGTATTAAGATTATACTAATAAATGTGTGGTTATGTATGAGACCTCAAGGATAACACAATGATGATACTAATAAGCATGCATAGTGATTAAGGATGGATGTAAGTTCAAGGACAGGTAATCAAGGAAGCAAAGTTCAAGAGGGAGCACACTCCAGTTCCTGCAAGAAAGCAAAGGAGCACACTTCAGTAGTTTCTGCAAGGATGCAGATATTCAGAGGGAGTTGACCACTTATGACAATCCACATCAGAATGGAGTTGCAAATATTCAGAGGGAATCCACCCAGCAACCAAACAAAGATAAGTATTTGAATTGTCATTTCTTACATAATGTTATTCAATAATGTATATTCTTATGTTCCTAAGAATTAGGTTGTGTATTATGCATATTAGAATAGTTGCATTAATGAACAGTATACTACTAATATACATGGGTAAGTGGCCTATGGCATTGTACAACATTCCATTGCTACTTATCTAGAATGAAACCTCTTTGCTGACATGTTAAGAGTTGTGCACACTCTTAACAATGTTTTGGTAGAGATTGGAAGGCATCTAGAAAGTTACGGAATATGGATAAATGTTGTATTGGCTAAGATAATTGCATGACTGTATGACATATTTCTTTATGTGTAAGAATTTGTTCTAAGAACTATGAGATGTTTTCTAATCATGCAATTTAACTTGTTGTGTAGGAAAGATCGTATACCATCACCTACAAAAGAAGAACTACAACATTTGTTCAGCAACAAAATTATCTATTGAAGATATTGAAGTTCTCAGGATATGGGAAGAATGCCATGATCCGTTGATCATGAAGAAAGATGCTTGGGATGTGGTCCCAAGACCTGAAGGGAAGTTTGTTATGACTTTCATATGGATCTATCAAGATCAATCATGTTGCAGATGGAAGCATAGAGAAATATAAAAGTGATGAAGTGGAAGATACACCAGATGGATTTCAAGACAACCTTCTTGAATGGTGTAGTTGAAGAAGAAGTGTATGTGGAGAAGCCACTTGGTTCCAAGACACATGACAGGGAGTCATATATGTGCAGAACTTGGTATGGTGGGATAGACAACTTTCTATCCAGTTCGGGCTTTACCAAGAGTAAAGCGGATTCCAACCTTTACTACAAGGTTGAGGAAGGAAATCCAGTGATACTACTATTGTATGTGGATGGCCTGTTTGTAACAGGTGAGGATAGATTGATTACCGACACGCAACGGAAGCTTCCTTCCAGGTTCGAGATGAAGAACTTGGGGATGATGCACTATTTTTTTTTGGCATGGAGGTGTGGCAGAGTGTAGATGGAATATTCCTTGGACAAGGGAAGTATGCAGTAGAGATCCTGAAGAGGTTCAGGATGATGGACTGCAAGGCTATGGCCACATCTATGGCATCGAACCTAAGGCTTCTGTGTGATGCTTCATCTGATCCAGTCGATGTCATGATGTATTGTCAGATGATTGGGTCCTCTATGTACCTGACGAACATGAGACCAGATATTTGCTTTACGGTGAACACATTGAGCCAATTCCTGACGGATCCGAGAGATGTTCACCTGGTTGCTGTAAAGCAAATTCTGAGGTACCTGAAGGGTACAGTTGATTATGGGCTCAAGTATGATGCGAATCAAAAGTTTAACCTGTAGGGTTATGTTGATTCAGATTGGGCAGGCAGTGCTGTAGATAGGAAGAGCACATATGGGTGTTGCTTTAGTATGGGATCAGGTGTGATCTCTTGGTTCTGCAGGAAGCAGTCTTGCGTAGCACTGAGTACAGCTGAGGCAGAGTATGTTGCAGCCTGTGCAGCTAGTTGTGAGGCAGTATGGCTACGGAAGCTACTGTTTGAGTTATTTGATCTCCCGTTGGATGCTACTGGTATCTTCTGTGATAAACAGAGTTGTGTGAAGCTGTCCGAGAACCCAGTGTTTCATGACAGGTCGAAACACATAGAGATCAAATATCATTATATCGAGGATATGGTGCAGAGAGGAGCCGTGAAACTCCTGTACATTGGGACGGACGAGCAAATTGCAGATGTGCTGACGAAGCCACTAGCCAGGGTGAAGTTCGAGTACTTCAGGGAGAGGCTTGGTGTTCTTCAGATTGATGACACTTCGAGGAAGAAGTGATGGACACATTTGCTGAAGCCATTCCAAGCATGTTGGAAGGAGGATCCTTCACATGGTTGTGGATGTAAGCACTGGATGATGAGCATCAGGATGATGTTCTAGTTTCTACTTTGTATGATCAGTTGGATAATTTATATGTATATGTATGTACGCATCATGTTGGATGCTGGATATGATCGGTTGGATCATTTGTATGTATATGCATCATGTTGGATGCTTGGACCATGTATCTGTATATGTATCAGGTGGATACATTGTATGATCAAGTAGATCATGTATATTGATATGTATCAGGTATGATTAGGTAGATCATGTATGTTGATGGATACATTGTGTGGATCATGTATCTATGTATCAGGTGGATACACTATGTATGATGATATGTATCAGGTAGATACTTGGTGTGCATCAGATGGATGCATTGTATGATCAGGATGATCGTGGATGACGAGCTTCTCCAGATGACATGCAGCAGGATGTTGCAGTGATGATGATCAGGGTGATCATGTGTACATCAGGATGATGTATGATGAGTATCAGATGATACTCTGTGGCCGTGGAACAGGTTGTGCAGGTAAGCATGTAATTTGTGCCTTGGGAGATTTGTAGATGGTCTTTCGAGGTTTTTCCTATGGCATGTAATTCGTACCCTGGGACATCTGGCAAATGCTCTTTCGAGGTTTTGCTTGGGAGGACATATAATTTGTGCCCTGGGGGATCTGCAGATAGTCTTTCAAGGTTTTGCCTATGGCATGTAATTTGTGCCCTGGGATATCTGGCAGATGCTCTTTTGAGGTTTTGTCCTATGGCATATAATTTGCTCCTGGGAGATCTGGACAGGATGAAAAAGGCCTTAGATGCTTCAGCCAGGTTTTGCCATGACCACATGTAATTTGCTCCTGGGAGATTTGGACAGGATGAAAAAGGCCTCAGATGCTTCAGCCAGGTTTTGTGGTGGACCACATGTAATGTGCTCCTGGGAGATCCGACAGGTAGAGTTGTGTGCTTGTAACAGCCTGGGATGCTTCAGCTAGGTTTTGTGGTGAGATCACATGTAATTTGCTCCTGGGAGATCCGACAGGTAGAGATGTGTGCTCGTAACAGCCTGGGATACTTCAGCCAGGTTTTGTGGTGAGATCACATGTAATGTGCTCCTGGGAGATCCGACAGGTAGAGCCATGTGCTCGTAACAGCCTGGGATGCTTCAACCAGGTTTTGTGATGGGTCACATGTAATGTGCTCCTAGGAGATCCTACGGGTAGAGCTGTGTGCTCATAATAGCCTGGGATGCTGCATCCAGGTTTTGTGATGCACGTAATAAGTCCTGAGGATTCCACAGTATGGCCATTGATGACGAAGACCTGCAGGTGGTGGGCCTACATCCAGTATGAAAAAGGACTGGCTCTGTAGAACTTCCTATGACAAGTAGATTCAGAGATTGATTGAGATAGTAGTAGTAGTGACGATGATGATGACTCGATGACGATTATCCAGTGACGATGATCCAAAGAAGAAGACTTGTGCTAGAAGACCTGTGCTGAGAAATACCTTCCTAGTTAAGAGGGAGTGTTGATGTATATGTAACTTCTGAATGTATTTCATATATGTATGTTGTATGTACTCCTATAGAGATGGTATTATTCCTCTATACGGAAGTGTCATCATTTATATTGTAAATGTCGTAACTTATACTTGATGGGTTATTAGACCACCTTGTTGGGGTCGGCCCTGTATAAGTCATGTGGGTCAAAGGGTTATTAGACCACCCTATTGGGGGTCGGCCATGTGGGTCGAAGGGTTATTAGACCACCCTATTGGGGGTCGGCCCAGTCAGCATTATGTTATGTGGTTAAGTTCGAGCCTACATGATTTATGTAAAAGGCAATTCAAGTCAAGTATAAATAGAGTGCGGGAGGAACTCTATTTCATCACTCACTTCTCACTCATGCACTCAAGGGAGAGTGGCGCACTTGTGGAGGAGGAGGCTCTGCTGCTAGGAGAAGACTATCTCTCGTATTCTGGTTGTATCATTGCTCTATCTATCTCTGAGGAAGTTATTGGGGTTTTTCACCTTTATGGTTTTCCCCAAGTAAATCTTTGTGTCTCTTGTGTGCTTGCATTATTGTCTCCATGATTGATATGCTGTACATGTTGTTCTCTCAGTTAAGATCCTAGATCAGATCGAAGTAAATTCTGAAAATTTAACAACACCATGCTTCCGGCCAGTCATGCACAATAGTCACTAGCTCCACCATCGTTACCTTATACTGTGTCAGCAGCCATTGGTTATCTAGGTCATGGCGGGCTTGAATATAAATGGCATGTGGTCGAATTGCAAATGCCATGACCGGCTGAAACTGAGCTGCGGTGTCTTCAGAAAATCGGGGCACCTTCGTCGCAGCCGCGCAGAGCATCTCCCAGTATACACAAAACACCAACGCACATTCCTGATTCTGCTCTTGGTCTCAGACAAACCACAGGTTTTGATACCACGTGCCACGACGTTCTTTGGTTGCTTCAATCTCCATACCTTGGTATGCATCGGGCTCCTTCCAGGCCACGAATGCTATCAATATTAGAAGCCAGCTATAGGTAAAGGAGCCCTTACCACCTTGAACCGCTGTAACATCCTCTCCTAACTGATTCAGTAGAAATAGCGACCAGTTCATCTGCACCCCGACTGCGCACTATGTGCACACACCACAATCCCTAAGTTACACTGATTGGGGCGATCGCCGTGTACCATTTTGCACGAAAGTATCTTGGTGTCGGTGAGCACCGCCTTGTCATTTATGGTGCTTGTACGGTAACCATGACCATCGGTCTCCATGGCGTATCACTTGACCAACTGCGTGGCCAACTTCTTGTCGTTCTCTTTACCGCGGAAGTATTGCCACGGGTCAACCCCATCCTTGGGAAACCCAGTGATCTCTGCAATCAAGTGCACCGTAACGAGAATTGCTACATCCAACCACAATGTACTGCCATGAAAACAGGCCAACAGCTGCTTCACATAGGCATTGACTTCCGACAACAGTCCAAAATGAGGCATATTTATAAGACCTAACAGGCCGACCTATTTCAACCCTCGCACCGAGTCGCGCGGGACCAGGTTGCGGCTCAACCGGGATTCTGGTTCGTAAGGTTCCACCGCAAGCTCTTTGTATTCCACCATATCATGGTGGTCATATTTCAAACGCATTAGTGCTAGCCCGATATCAACCGAGCACTCCATTCCTGCCGGCAGGGAGGGCATCTTTAATGGATACTTTGGATTCTTCTAGGACTTTCGGGACGGTATCCCAGGGAAACTGGGGGGAACATACCCTGAGATATCAGTGGCCGAGAGTCCTTCCCATGTAGTAGACTCATCAACCTGGTGGCGGGATGACCTGACTTCCCCTTGAGCCTCCCCTGTCGTGGCCGTGGAGGACCGAAGCTGACACTTGCTCTGCGGCGACTGAGAAAGCTGACCTCCCCGACGCTTCTTAGCAACCACAGACGCACCCACCGGCATGGTTTCTACCTCGGCCTCAAGGTTGACGGCTGGGATAGTCTCGACCTCTTCTTGAACAGTGACCAGGATGAAGGGGGAATCGACTTCACTACTGATCTCAACGGTCTGGAGCTCACCTGGCATACCTCACTACACTTGGCAATAGCACTCTGCAACTTCAACAAGTCTTCCCAACGCGCAACGACACTCATGAAACAACAACAATACTCTGCATCACTCCACAATCTCACTGAAACAACTGAATTCTCGGTGCCTTCTTACCAGCTTCAACCCGTTCTTATAGCGTCCAACCCAATCTTCCGTAATGATGACTAAATCCAGCATTAATTCAACTGGATTCCTATATTAATGACGCAAATCCGTCGTCGATTCTGGTATCCGATCGACCGGATCCACCATTAATGCCCATCATTTGAACAAGCGCCGTTAATTAACTGTCGAAACTTTTGGCATTTATTGTTGATTTGACTCAGTCGCGATCCTACTACTTGTTGCGGACCGTTCATAACTTGCAACACAAGCCTTCCTACTTACGCATTCTTGTTATCATCGGTGCGCCATCCTGCCACTGATTAACCTGCATTTTTTTTTCGATGCGACTCAGGCATCGCATCTCTCCAAGCCCGATCGATAGGGCTTCAATCGATTTCCATTGATCAACTTTGGGAGCATCACTGCGTCCAACTGCTGCAACTGTACAACCCCACCGGAAGTGATGCTACTGATGCGATACGGACCAAGCCAACACATATGCAACTTGCCAGGATGTTTCATAAACTTGTTGTCATACAACAACACCAAATCACCTTGTTGAAACTATTTGTTCTTTATGTGACGACCATGCCATGCTTTCTGGCGATCCTTCTCCACTCCTTGGTGAAAACCTGCGATGAAGCGATCTTCTTCGAGCTGGACTAGCTGTGTTAAACGCTCCTCCAAAGTTTTGCAGCATCCATACCCGTTGCTGCTGCTATGCACAGACTTGGAACGATGTACTCCATCGGCATAACTGCCTCTTGCCCATACATAAGCTTGAATGGTGTCTGCCCTGTCAGTCGTTTGCATGTGGTACGATAGGCCCACAACACAGCTAGTATTTTTAGATCCCAGTCATCGCAATTCACATTGCACACCTTTGTCAGTGCATGCTCCAATATCTTGTTGAAAGTTTCCACCGTGCCATTTTCCTGCGGATGATAGGGTGTGCTCTTCTTGTGCTGTATCTGCAACTCCTCCGTTAATGCTCTAATGGTGCGATTGAGAAATTGGTTTCCTTGATCACTCAACAATATCTTGGGACAGCCGAAACAAGTGATAATGTGGTCGAACAGGAACCGCGCAGCTGTGGCCGCGGTACAATCAATAACTGGTGCAGCTTCCGCCCATCTGGTCAAATACTTTGTCACGGTGATGATGTAGCATGCACCACTACGCTATCCTGGTGGATTGATTGGTCCCACAAAATCCATGGCCCATTTGTCAAATGGTTGCAATGTTAGCTGAGGCATCAATGGAATCTCAACCCGTCGAGATGGCTTCCCGGTTCGCTGATAGACATCACAAGATCATGCATAATCCGTCGCATCACTATGCAACGTAGGCCACCAGAGCCACACTCGAAGCACTTTCCTTGCGGTCGCCCGGCCGCCATAGTGTCCTACGGCCACTCCTGCATGTGCTTCTGCCAAAATCTGCTCCTGCTCATGCGACAGAACACATCGTCGCAATATCTCATCTGCACCCATCTTGTATAACTCTCCCGCTATAAACTGGAAATCTGCATCCTTGACTACCAATTGTTTCTTCTGAGTAGTGGTAAACTCTTCTGGTGCAGTACCTGTCGCCAGAAACTGAATAATGTCTTCAAAATAGCTATTGGTGACTTCCACCTTAAACAATTGCGCATCAGGAAACCTGTCCTCAATGTTGGTCGGCTCCTCCCCCATCTCAATCCACGATAGGTGATCAGGTCCAGCATTCAGTCATCCTGGATTCGCGATTACTTCAAAGTCGAACTCCTGAAAGAGAAGTAACCAGCGACATATCTTCCCCCCCAACACAGGCATATTGACCAAGTATTTTAATGCAGAGTGGTCTGTGAACATCTTGAAATGACCACCCAATCGGTAGTGTCGAAACTTCTGCAGCGCATAGACCATCGCCAAGCCTTCCCGTTCGGTAGTGGTGTAGTTCCATTCCGTAGATGACAGCTTTCGACTTGCAAAAGCAGTAGAGTGATTAAGGTCTCCATCTCCTGGTTGCGCTAACACCACACCAAGTGGGATTAACGATGCATCAACATGGACATGGAATTGCTTGCTCTAGTATTGAAATTCCAATATTGGTACCGAATCCATCTTCGCCTTTAGTTACTCAAAACTATCTTGACATTCAGGGTTCCACTGGAATACCACGTCCTTCTTGAGCAACTTCTCCATTGTTACACCAAAAGTCGTCACCCTTGTGCAAGTGTTACAAGTCTCGCAAGTGTTGCAAGTGTCGTCGTCATGACCTAGTGTTGTCATCATGACCGTTGCAAGTACCGTCATTATGACCAAGTGTTTTCATCATGACCGTTGTGATAATGTCGTCATCTTGACCATTGTGTATACATCCCTGAAGTCATCTGAACCAAGTATTCATTTGAGAGGATTTGTACTCAGTTTGTACAACCTTTTGAGAGGTCATCGCAGGTTGCACACTAGCAACATGCAACGTTGCAGGTTGCTCCATAGCAAGGTGCGACGAGGTCTCTTAATGGGCAAAAATAGCCATTTCGAGATCTTTCTCGAAGCTTGCCCATTTAGGGGCTTATCCCTGATCTCTTGGAGAGCTGGTACTCGACCCCTAACTCATTGGGAAGATCCCCTATCTCTCTCCTACCATCTCTCAACCTATCATATCCATAACCTCATCCACTTAGTCCTATATAAAGAGGCTCACTCCCATACCAAAGGGAGGAAGACTATGGTATCTACATGCTGGTGAAATCTCTCTTGGGACACCTTCACTCACCTCTTGGAGAATTCATGCTTCCTTGGGAGGGCTTGGCAATTGGCTTGTGTGGAGAAGGGCTGCTACATTAAGTCATTGGTTGTAGTTCTATATCTCTATCATGTACTCCTCTATTTGTAGTAATACAAATGCTTTCCACCAATATCGTTGTTATGTGTAATGATGTTGTGTTGTTTACCTGCTTAACTGTTTACATAGATCTCTTATTGTATAGATTCTCTTTACTCGTTTCTCTTTTCTGTGCTTTGACAGGTCTTGCAGCTTGGATCTAATGACTGTGGGACGTGGAGCAACATTCGGGAGAAAGGATAATGAATCAAAGAGGTAAGACATCTAGTACTTGATCCTTAAGTAGATCTAGGAAACGTGTTTGTAGTCTGTTCTATTTGTTCTAGACTCACATTGAGCTAGGGAGATCCAGCTCGCCTCCAGTCGAGTGGATTGTCTAGTAACAAGTCTGGCGACCATACTGGGGAGTATTCTTGTTTAGTGATTGTTAATCTAAGTCATCTTCAGTTGATTACTTGACACAAGCCTTGTTGTCATTTCTTTTTCCATTTTCCTTCTTAGGATTGATTCCATTGCCATATCTTCATGTTGAAGATCCTGATCTTCTTCCTTTGAGTTTATACAACTCAGTTTCAAACCTGTTGTTGGTTCATCATTGGGAGATCTGATTCATTTTTTAATCTAGAACTCACCTGTCGTACTTGGGCAGTGAAAACAGAGCGACACTCCTTTCTTGCACTTGTTATTCAGCATTGTTTGCAGTTGGTTTGCTTGTGTTGGATTTTTTTGGGTCTTTTGAGTTTTGGATTCACATTTGGCCCTTTCAGTCAAAACTAGTGTTTTGCTTGGGTTTTTAAGCGAAATGGGTTCTATTTTTGAAAAAAAATTTCCCCCTCAGTCGTTTGGCCATGAATCGTGCATTCTTCAGTCGTTTTGACCCATCTCAAGTTTTGAGATCATTTTTGGTTTGCCGTGACTAGCTTGTTTTAAAGACTTGAAAAGTGTGGGATATCCATGTCTTTTTGAGCCTCTTTCTCTTGGGTTATGCATATTGTTTCCTTTACATGCTAAGCTATCTAATGGTTATTGAAAAAGATTGATTCTTTGTCTCTGCTTTAGTTCAAAGAAAATCTTGATTTTGTCACTCTTTTGTTATATTCATGAAATTGGAAAACATAAGTATTCTTCTTGCTTTAATTTGATCATTTGAAATTCTTGGTCTCACACTCATAAGAAGAAGAAAGATTCGTTTCAGTTTTGTGTGCATTTGAGTTAGATAAGCTTGTTAAGTGCTTATCTTTGTCTTGCATTTGGATTGGAAACATTTATGGAATCCTTCTTTCCGTAGCTTAGATGTGTCTTTTTCAAGTGTAAAAAGATAGGAAATGAGTTATAATTATTGCATTTGGTAGATTTTGAGCCTCTCTTGAGTGCCTTTGAGTTGTTTGGGTGCTTGCCATTTTTTGGGGGGAATTTTTGAAAGATTAGAGTGCTGTAGATATCTTCTCACTTTCTGTATATAGATATGAAAAGTGTTGAGTTATCAAATTTCATTTTTGGTACATGCATTTGAAAATTGAAAAGTGCTCCATCATTTTGTCTTACACATTGTTAATATTAGTTGCATCTTTCATTTTATTTGCGCTCTTTAGCTGATTATTGCAAAAAGTTAGAGTTATTGCACTCTAGGAAAGAATTATTCTTTTCGCTACTACTTAAGTACTTTTGGTTTGAAAGAAAGAAAAATCTCTCCCTACCTTAAGTAGTTTTCATTGAAGAGGAAAGGAAAATGTGCATTATTATGTAGTTGAGGATTGCATTATGTTTACATTTATGTACTCACCTCATGCATCCACCTTACCGTACAAGATAAAATTAACGCTAGCTTAGGTTAAAATCATTTAGTAACTATGTGTAAGTTAGAGACGTGTTCCGGCGTCGTTAAGCGTGGCAACTGTCATTATTTGACAGCACTGTAGTCCGAGGGTATTGTAGTCTTCCACGTACATCGGTATATCGAGCTCTTTCACATACCCACCAGGTACCATAATTCGTACTTGGTGTATATCGAAGGGTGTATCACGTACTCGACACGTATATCGGAAGGTCTTGTGCCAACGGCTGTGCATTAGACAACACCACTACAGATTTGAGCTCCCACGTACCTTGCGTATATCGGGAGACACCACTAGGATTCCTGAAACCAACCGAGCTAACCATTTGGCCGTCTTGGCAAAGCAATACACTAAGAACAGCACTCGAGGAGATTAGCACGCACGTACTGTCCAGGTAATCGGGTATGTAGGCAAGGGTACGGTCCCAATCCTCCTTGCCGCGTCATATTGTTGGACCCTACAGTATATAGTGGTTTGCGATGCCTTGATAATCCCATGAGGTTCCAGACTTTGAATCCACTCCTATTCACACAGTCTGCTTGTTGCTTTTAGACTTGAGTAGTGTTTGATTTGTGTGGTACTTTAGAGACTCTTAGGAAGTTTAGATATGGAAGATTCTTCCGGGACTACCAACCAAGGCGCCCCATTCCAGGGTATGCCATTTGTTATTCCCCCTTGTGGAACTGTTGGTCCTCCATTTATGGCTACATTGAGTCTTCCTAGATTGACGATAGGATTACCAGTATGGTTATTCTCCAATCTGGTTACACCAAGTGCACCAACTGTGTCAAACCTAGGTCCTTCACCACATGAGCATCAATCTCATGGTGACCCTTCTCCTTCTCCGTCAAAAGTTGAATCGGTTTTCATCTCTTCCTCTTCTCCTACTGAAAACTCTAGTGTTAGTAATCAGGTGGATAAGAAGAAGAATAAAAGGACGATTAAGAAGAAGAAGGATAAGAAAGAGACCACACGCCAACCATCTGCCTCTGATGGCACTCATTCTATGAGAACACCTCGTAAGCCAAAGTTCCATTGCAAACTTTGCAAGGGTGATCACCTTCTCAATAATTGTCTCGATCTTTCCCTTGTGTCAGAAGTGTGGTCTAAAAACACCAAACCGCTTGTATCGTCAACCTCTGACCACCATGTTGATGACACTCCCTCGACCAGTGACCCACTGGTAAAGGGTCGAAAGGGTAGAGCTGTAGAACCTTGTTGGATATGCAAGGGAATGCATCGTACTTACCTTTGTCCAAGCATGGATGAAGCTTCATTGTGGTTGGAAGATATTAGTAGTTCTCGACAGGTGCTTCCAACAAGCGATAGTAAGTTTTTCCTCGATCCCCCGCTGGTTGACCAAGTGGTCGATTCAGTTTCATCTGTAATTGATCCCATTCTTCCTTTGGAGAGTGAAGTGATCGAGTCGATCTCGTCTCCACTCGATCCCAATATTTCATTGGAGAAAGTCCAGACTGAAGCAGTCACCACGACACAATCTTCGTCTCATTATTATCTTCCAAGTAAGAGTGATTTGGAAACCACTGATGTTTTCCTAGTCAGTTCAGAATGTCCTAGGAAAGGGGAAACCCTGTACATTCCCACAGGACCCCCCCCCAAGTACTGAGGTCATTTCCTTTGATTGGAATAGTCTAACAGAATCTTGTCTTCCTTCGAGTATTCCTTTTCAAATATCTATAGGAGTTTCCGATAAAGAAATATTTTGTACGATAGTTGATGAGGGAGCTTCTGTTAGTATTTTATCCTCAACTACTTGGCAAGCTATAGGTTCTCCTCAACTTGTGCCAGTAACTGACCAGATTTTGGATTTCAATAGAAGGCCTACCGGACCTTTAGGGATTATCCCGCAGTTACCTATCACGTTGAGAGGTAAAACTTTTTATGTTGATGTCATGGTTGTCCAAGGTCCTTTAGATTTCAATCTACTCCTTGGAGGTGATTATGTCTATGCTATGAAAGCTGTAGTGTCCACACTCTTTCAAGTGATGTATTTTCCCTATGATGGGAGGATTGTGACCATTGATCAGCTTTCCTTCGTGACACCCACTCATCATATGACTCCTAGTCATCAGACTTCCCTGAATGTTCCACATGTTTTAGTGGTTTCTTCCCCCTGAGGATGGGGGGTACGAGCATAGTTTATTTTCCTATTTCAAGCTCGTTAAAAAATGAAACCGACCCTAGCATAGTTTACCTTTGTTTTAAAGCTTGCATAAAAATGAAACCAATCCACGGCACGAGCACAGTTTATGTTCTGTTTCCAGCTCATTAAAAAATGAAACCAACCTTCAAGCAAAGTTTCTCTTTGATTTCAAGCTTGCATAAAAATGAAACCATTTCACATGAGCATAGTTCTCGTTCTATGTCAAGCTCGTTAAAAAATGAAATAGGTTCCTATGAGCATGGTTTATGTCATGTTTCAAGCTCGTTAAAAAATGAAACCAACCACCCTAGCATAGTTTCCCTTTGGTTTCAAGATTGCACAAAAATGAAACCATCCACTCGAACATAGTTTTATTCCATTTTAAGCTCGTTAAAAAATAAGATGGCCCCCCTCGAGCATAGTTTTATTCCATTTTAAGCTCGTTAAAAAATAAGATGGCCCCCCTCGAGCATAGTTTTATTCCATTTTAAGCTCGTTAAAAAATAAGATGGGCCCCCTCGAGCATAGTTCTATTCCATTTTAAGCTCGTTAAAAAATAAGATGGCCCCCCTCGAGCATAGTTTTATTCCATTTCAATCTCGTTAAAAAATAAGATGGGCCCCCTCAAGCATAGTTATCATCTATTTCAATCTTGCGTAAAAATGAAATAGATCTCCCTCCCTTCAATTCGAGTCTCTCGCTAGAGTTAGAACTTGAACCTTCATTTCATTTGTTTCTCGTTTTCCCCCCCTTGGCAAACATTTTCATATTAGTAGCTAGGTTGGTAGTTGGGTTAGCAAGCAGCATTTTTAGACGAAATGAAGCTTGGGGGGCATGCAACATGTCGTACCATCAGTAATCATGTTCAGGGAAAACTACCATGTTAAGCTCCTAGCAATCATGCTGGGGGCATTTTCCAACCTCTTGGCATCATGTTGGGAAAGAACCTGTCAATGGGCCTTAACCTATGAGCATAGTTCCCTTTCTGTGTCAAGCTCTTTAAAAAATGAAACAAGTCTTTTGAGCAGAGTTCCATTCCTATGTCAAGCTCATTAAAAAATGAAAGATATCCTTTCCCTTTGAGTCAAGTCTCCTCGTAGACTTAGTACCTGAACCTTCTTTTCACCTACCTATGCCTTAGGCGAATGAAATGAAGCTCAGAGGCATGTCTTCAACCTCTAAAAGTTACGTTGAAGTCAACCCGATCGCCTCTCCACACCACGTTGGAACTAAGTCACTTACTTCCAACAATCATGTTTGGGGCACATACCAACCTTTGGATGCCATGTTGGAAAGAAGTTCACCATTGGGAACATTTTCGAGCATACTTTCCTTTCTTAGGTTTCGAGCTCTTTAAACCATGAAAATTATCCCGAGCATAGTTCATTTTCTGTTACAAGCTAATTAAAAAATGAAGCAGACATCATGAGCATTCTTCCAACCTATCTTCGAGCTCGTTAAAAACAATAATATGGCATTTGAGCTTACTTTTCACTTTTTTCATGCTCTAGTTGAAACATGAAAAGTGGTTTGAGCTTACTTTTCACTTTTTTCGTGCTCTGGTTAAAACATGAAAAGTGGTTTGAGCTTAGTTTTTACTTTTTCGTGCTTTGGTTCAAACATGAAAAAGATTTCGAGTGCTTTTGATACCATTCTCGTGCTCGTTAAAAAATTGAGTAAAAAAGGTGTGTCTAACGAGTATAGGTTTATCACTTTATCTGGCCTCGCTAGACTATTTACGGAAAAGGAACTGTGTCGAGTTTACTTTTTCCTTTTTTGTACTCGGTCATCAACCATGACAAAGTCATTCATGGAGTCCTTTTAAGCTCTTTTCAGACTCCCTAAATAGGAAAAGATTTCCAAGCGAACTTGATTCTTTCACGCTTGTAAAAGCATTTGAATGATCGTCTTTCTGGTGATAGTTTACCCCTTTTTCGAACCAGGAAGCACTATTTACGAAAAAGGAATACTCCAACCAACCATGGCTGGAAGAGTCCTCTCCCGCGTTGTTTTACCCTTTTTCGGGCAATGAGGCTAACTTTATGAAAAAGGACCGTTGGAGTTTCCTTTAGTTCTTTTTAGACTCTCTAAACATGAAATGACGTCGAGTTTTCCTTCTTTGGACTCATTAAATTTTAAACATTGAAGGGCCCATTATGGGACGAACCCCTCCTTTCCTAGGTTCGTAAAACATTTGGGATTGGACTCACCTATGAGATGAGCTATACCGAGCATCTGGTTACCCTCATCAATCTCGTTAAAAAACAAGTGAGGCACTCATCATTCATGATGGGGAAAAAGGAAAGTGTTTGTATTACATACCTTAGTGGCAGTATATAGTCGTTCTTGAACATGGCACTCATCTGCATTTGCATACAGTACTTGGGTCATCTGTTTGTCTATGAGTCCCCCGCTTACTTTCTGAGTCCTGTTACTCCTCTGAGTCATTCGAAGAAAGCTTCCACTATCAGTTGCATTAGGATTTTGCGTCATTCTCATGTCAATACTGCCAAGTCATGCCATGCCCATGTTCAAGAACACGTTCACCATCTATCATTTTCAGTCAGTACACACGTCGTCATGTCGTTGTTACTTTGAGTCAGTCTCACATGTTATTGTACCATATGATCCACTCTACACATTTTTTGTCGTGTTTCATGTCGATTGATAGGGGATTCATCATGGCCCTCCTTCGACGGATTCATCCTTGCCGACTTCAACTCATCATCTAGGGATTGAATCTAGAAACCAGTCAAGTACCTTGGTCCTGCATGCCTCGATGGAAAGCTACCTCGCTTTCATCATGAGTTTACATCATTGACTCTTGATTGAAAGATTTCATCGTGCGTTCGACGTCAACTCATTTATTCACACTCGATGATATGTACTGTGATACCTTGGGAATCATTAACATTAATGGTGATCTCCCTCGAACTTGTTAACGGTTTACATCAATGACCAGTAATCAAGTGGTTTCTACCATGTTCGACGTCAAGACATTTGTAATCACATGGATAGATTCGTATCATTGCGGATTCAGCTTGAAAACCCTGGGGAGTCATGTTTTACCCAGGTTGCGATGGAGTTTGTATTGAGTCATATTACACGGATCCACTTTTGTATTGGTCGTGGCTGTGTTATCATCTCATCATGGATCTACGCTTGTGTCTAGTAGCCATGATTGTGTTCAGTCAGTCATTACTCCCATGGATCTGCAATGTATTGGTCAGCAGCCATGTTGTACTACATATGAGATTGTCAGTTCAGAGTCAGTTGTACTGCAGCAGCATCCTTCATCCGACAAGTCTTTTTCCATTATATTTTCTGTCAAAGCATTTCACTTGTCTCATTCCGTCAGATTCATGCTTTGGGGGGCATTCTGTTACACCAAAATGTCGTCACCCTTGTGCAAGTGTCACAAGTGTCGTAAGTGTTGCAAGTGTTGTCGCCATGACCTAGTGTTGTCATCATGACTGTTGCAAGTACTGTCATTATGACCAAGTGTTGTCATCATGACCATTGTGATAATGTCATCATCTTGACCATTTTGTATACATCCTTGAAGTCATCTGAACCAAGTATTCATTTGAGAGGATTTGTACTCAGTTTGTACAACCTTTTGAGAGGTCGTCGCAGGCTGCACACTAGCAACATGCGACGTCGCAGGTTGCTCCATAGCAAGGTGCGATGAGGTCTGTTAATGGTCAAAAATAGCCATTTCGAGATATTTCTCAAAGCTTGCCCATTTAGGGGCTTATCCCTGATCTCTTGGAGAGATGGTACTCGACCCCTAACTCATTGGGAAGATCCCCTATCTCTCTCCTACCATCTCTCAACCTATCCTATCCATAACCTCATCCACTTAGTCCTATATAAACGAGGCTCACTCCCATACCAAAGGGAGGAAGACTATGGTATCTACATGCTGGTGAAATCTCTCTTGGGACACCTTCACTCACCTCTTGGAGAATTCATGCTTCCTTGGAAGGGCTTGGCAATTGGCTTGTGTGGAGAAGGGCTGCTACGTTAAGTCATTGGTTGTAGTTCTATATCTCTATCATGTACTCCTCTATTTGTAGTAATACAGATGCTTTCCACCAATATCGTTCTTATGTGTAATGATGTTGTGTTGTTTACCTGCTTAACTGTTTACATAGATCTCTTATTGTATAGATGCTCTTTACTCGCTTCTCTTTGCTGTGCTTTGATAGGTCTTGCAGCTTGGATCTGACGACCGTGGGACGTGGAGCAACATTCAAGAGAAAGGGCAGCGAATCAAAGAGGTAAGACATCTAGTACTTGATCCCTAAGTAGATCTAGGAAACGTGTTTGTAGTCTGTTCTATTTGTTCTAGACTCGCATTGAGCTAGGGGGATCCGGCTCGCCTCCAGTTGAGTGGATTTTCCGGTAACACCATAGGGGCAGTAATTGTTGCATAACCTCAGATGAACTTGCAATAGTATCCAATGTGTCCCAACGTCACCCTCAGCTGCTTAATTGTAGTCGGTGGCGTCAAGCTTAGGATAAGCGCGATCCTTGCTGGGTCGACCAACAACCCTTGCTTACACACAATATGACCCAGCAATATGCCAAACGGTGCACAGAAGATACATTTCTTCAAGTTCAGCGATATCTAGTGCTGCCGGCATCGCTCCAACATCAACCACAGATTCACCAGATGATCCCGGACCAACCCATAGACCGTCCAATCGTCCATATAGACTTGCAAGAACTTCTGAATGAAATCCTTGAATGCGGCAACGACAACTCGTGAGAATATCGCAGGTGCATTCTTTAATCCAAACGACACTACCGTATACTGAAGACAGCCCCATTCAGTCACAAAAGTTGTCTTGTGGCAGTCTTCCTTCACAATGCAGATCTGATGGTAGCTCAAGAACCCATTGGTGAACAAGTACATCTCCTAGCCACCCACACCTTCGAGCACCTCATCAGTAAACGGGGTCGGGAATGGATCATTCAAACATGCATCATTGGGCTTCCGGAGGTCGACACAAATGCACACTTCGCCATTCTTCTTATCCTGGACCACCATAAGACTGATCCATTCCAACTCTTCAATGGGTTCGATGATATCGGCATCCAACATGCGATCCAGTTCTGACTTGACCCTCTCCTTATGTCGCGGATTCAATCGGTAGGGTTGATGCCGAATCGGCTTTGCATCGGGTTTTAAGGGAATTTTCATCTCCCCTAAGTTGCCCAAAATCCACTTCATATTAGAAAACTTCATGGGAAATACATCCTAAAACTCATGAAGCAAGTCTGTGACCTTGCTCATCATCTCATCATCCCAATATTCCCCGATATTTGCAAACTTTGGAGTGTCCTCTACCCCAATGTTGATCTTGAGAATCTTCGGCGGCTGACTGAATGGATCACTTGACGCATCAAGTGGTACCACAGCGCGACTACCTTTGGACTTCGGGATATTCACATTCCATGGATCATCACCGTCCTCCATCCCACCAGTGATATTGAAACATTCCATGAGAGACTACATCTTGCAATGCGTGTGCGGATCTATCGGATATGCCACTGGAACAACCTATAAAACTACATCATGGATAAGCTGTAATGCATTATTGACCTCGGGATTAGCATCCATAAAACTGAAGGTATGGGTAAAGCTCACTGTTAGCTCTAACCAAGTGGTAAGTTCCCCTCTCAACTCAACTGCAGTATACCATGATCGCGGCATCTCATCCAAAGTGTGGATAAAAGCATGGACCCACTCATCTCGTGGTCGCGATGCCCATAATTGCTGACACTACATTAGGTGACCACCTGGATCATTCCGTCCATCGTACTTCCCTACATGGTAGACCTCGGTAACAATGAAAAGAATTAGCATCAGTTGGCGACACTACGACCATTCAGTAATAGATTTCTTGTGGGTCACCCACTACCGTGTTGGAGTAGCCTTCAGTGCTTCTTCTAATGCCAACAGTCTCTGTGGCCCGGAAACTCATTCCTTAAACTCCACCAGAAATTTGGATAACCCCGACAGCCCTTTGCAGATTGGTAGCGTAACAGTTTCAGTTGCAACTCGAAATAAGGACTGCGTCAACATCCCACACTTGCGGAGAAACACCTCATGCAAGCGGTTTTTCAAGTTTTCAAGCACATCATCAGAGTCGGAAGACATAGAGCTGCTACTATGCCATCCAAGCTCACCGTTGGCAGTCGGATGAATGTAATATTCAGAAATATTGAATGCATGATCTCGTTCGCTGGGATCAGCGTCCCTCACTGGTTCGATGTAGCGGCGTCCTTCAGCCGGATCCAACGGAGCGATAACTCTGAGATCGCGATTTTCAAAAGTCATCATTCGTCGCTTGAAGTTAATTACTACTCCGCTATCATTAGCCCATCCAATCCCTAGCAATGTGGGATAAGAGCTTCCTCCTTCAACTACTTCTATCACATTGAAATTGGCATATGTCTTCATGCCTTCAATATCCACCACCAGTCGTGGAACACGTCCAATCGGCGTCACCTTAGCGTGATTAGCTAATCGGAGTTGTATAGGGGACCAGCTCAATGGGGGACTCCCCATCCTCTACCAAGCCTGCTTGGTTAATATGTTAACATCCGAACCAAGATCCAGAATAACTGAATCAACATCATAGTCGCCAATCTGAACATTCATCCGCATCTCCTTACCCATCTTCCGTCATTGTAGGGAATTGACCGCAAACTCTTGTGGACCCTGAGCCGGTCGCCGCAACAGAGCTTCAATCTCAGCCAGAGCATCGGGATCCCTTGCCATGGATAAAAAATGTTCCAAAAACGCTTGAAGTGTGGTGGATTGACGCGACGGACCAGCCTCCGGAGTGGCATCAAAAGTAGAGGGCATATCATAAATAACAGCCTTACCTCGATCTTTTTCTAGCGCGCAACATGCTTGAAGGAATGCTTCCTGCTCAGCATCAATGCCAAATGATACCTTCTTCTGTCCTGCCAACCGAATCAACGAATGTGAGCTATCCTCCCTGGTTGTATTACCTCCACGACTGACAACATCTACTGAAGCATCCTGCGGTCTTGGCTCTGCAGAAATTGTCGCAATGTTTGCTCCCTAAGGCTGGTTCAGCAGTGGATTCACATTCTGATTTCCATTCAGGTTCTGGTTCTGGACCGGTTGCTGTACGTGGTTCTGAGCAGGCTGTTGTACATGGGGTTGATTCTACAACTGTGGAGTGTTCCCTGCTTGTCATCGTGCAATCAAATGCGGACAATTCTCAACCGTGTGATCATTAACAAAGCAGAACGTACACTAGTTCTGTAGTAGTGGATAGTCCTACTGGTAGTGTCCCCATACCGTGCAGTTATAGCATTGGATAGGTCCACGACCACCTCGTCTTCCTCCATGACCAAATCCTCCACTGCGTCTGCCCCAGGATCCTCTGCGGTACCCTCCTTGTTGTTGGTACTATGGTTGTTGGATCTGTTGCATACCTTTCCCTTGTGGTGCATACTGCGATTGCTGAACATACTGTGGTTGTTGTGGAGCCATCTGCATCAGAACATATTGTGGCATGAACTGCTGTGGTTGTGGTTGCTGTGGTATAAACTACATCTGCGATTGAGGTAACTGCTGGGTTACCTATGGCTGCGGTTGCGGCTGTTGTACGGCACGCTTGTCATCCTTTACATAGAATGTATCACACATTCTCTCTTGTAGCAACCCATATGCATGGAAATATTTGTCATCGTGACCCACAGATTTGCAAAATGTGCAGTAAATATTTCTCGGAGTCGTGACCATTTTCTGCATGTATGGGAAATTGTCATGGCTATGCCCATATATGTGGCAAACGCGACACCACGGCATGCTCCCACCATTCAATGGATTTGGTGCGCCTGAAACTAGATAGTTACAAAAGTCAGGGAAGTTATCCTTGGTATGTCCTTCTCCCCGACACCGTGTACACCATACTTCTTTGCATTGCTCTTTTCCCTTTTTTAGATCCTGCAGTTGAATAATTAAGTTGGCCAGTTGTGTTTGGATCTGTGACATCCCAGCCACCATTTCCCCAATTGACGATGCTTCCAATCGCATCGCGATCTCCATCACTTCACTTGGCATTGTGATATTCTGCTGCATCAGCGGTAGCCGAATATGCAGAAGCAGCACCGCGATAAACCATTCTTTATGTTGTACAGTGTGCATATCAAAACTGACTCTTTCCATCAACGTCTTGAACTGCTGATCGAAGTCCCACACAGACTCATTAGGAAACTGCTTAATCTCTTTAAGCTCTGTAATATATTGCGCTTCGGATTTAGGCTTCCAGAACTCGTCGATCAAGCCTACTCGAATCTCATCCAATGTTTTTACTGGGGTATCGACAAGAACCTGCGTAAATTTCATAAACCAGTCTAAAGTGCAACCTCGAAGAGTGGTCGCCAATTGTCCCATTTTAGCATCATCATCAGTGATCTGTTTAACGGTCCATATCACCTCACACAGAAACCAATACTGTTCAAGGTTGTATTTTCCATTGCCCGGAACTTAGTATCCTCGCCCGCCATCCTCGGCTTACTTCCTCTAGCTGCTGAACTACCAGTAATTAATTTTTGCGGAATTGATGAACTTGGTGGTGTTAAAGTCGTATTCCTTACCGATTGAGAGATAGTGAGCGGAGGTGTGGGTATGTTGGTGCTGGGGTTTGGTCCTGCCTCTATCCTGGGCATATCTTGGTCGTTCTTTTCAGGACTGTGAGGTTGCTTTGTCCCGTGTCGTCTTCCTTTACGAATTAGCAGTTCGATCCCAGCAGGAGCTTCTCCTGTCCTCTGCCTCTTTTCCTATCAAAACCTCGCTCCTCCCCTTGTAACACCACTTTCTTCCTTGGCTTCACTCACAGTCTCATCATGACCCGCACCCGTCTACCCCTAATCATTCCATGTACCGCCCCATAGTTGTCATGATACCCACGGCCTCCGCCCACCAGGTTGTTTACTGATCCAGATGCATCTTCAATATACCCTTCTCGCAAATAAGGATCTTAATGGACAGTTGGAGCGACAGGATAAACCTCCCCCGGGGTCCATGGAAAAAGTATCTTTCGACTTCTCTATAGTTCTTCTGCATATCTACCGCAAATTCAGTGATATACCCCTCCAATATGCTATCGAGCTAGATTTCAATGGAGCGTGATGCTTTGTTGTCGACTTCTTGTAGCTCCTGAATCAACTCAGGGGTCCAAGTTGTCGGTTTGCCACCTTGGAAGTTCCTCTTCTGTAAGGTCAACTTCGCCAACCACTCGTACAAAATGACTGGGAATTCATAGAAAAACCATTCATGTGGACCATCATGAATATATCTATCCACCCATTGGTCTACCGTCAGTCGAGTGTTACTTTCCTCTTCAGCAAATTCTTGCAGCTTTTGATCAAACCATTCTTGGATCTCCAGTTTTGTCAGGTACCACAACATATCCTCCTCTTACTGCGTACACAGTCCCGGAAACAAAACCATTTTTTAACTCAAACCCAGTCGACAAGGGTTCCCATCACTGTCGACACCAAACCCCACGATCTCCCTGAGCACCGACCCAAACAGGTTTTACCCCGTCCAGCGACACCTGCGAAGAGATGAAGTCTCACCCGAGGCGATCAAGGGAGGGTAGACGGAACCATGTTTCCGCCGAATGAGGGAGGATGGTTGTGGTAATACACAGTAACTTATCGCAGCATTCAAAACAGATCAATGTATCTAAAGTTACCATCAGTCATATTCGCAGCATTAATCAATAGAAACATTCATTGCAACAAATACAACATAAAGCATTATTGCAGCAGAAATCATAGTATCAATTACAAATCACAACAGGCATTTCACAAGAAATTTCACCAAATAGTTCTATCATGTCATATTGCTTAGCAAAACCTTGATACAACATCTCCTCAAAAACCATATCTTGGCAATATCTCACAGATGCGCAAAAACAATATTACGATCCAAAACATACAGTTTTCTCCCTTCATTCGATTATCAACACCTACAACTCTTATCTATGTATAGGCTTCTGCCATTACAATGCTTGTCCACTTACTAACAACTTCCTAACCGACATTTGGACAAGTGACCCAAAATCTGACTAACGCGGTCCAAATGACCCAAGAACCCGCATACCGTGGTACAACTGACTCAAAATTGCATAAAATACATAGTCTGTGGTCCAAATGACCCAAAACCCGCCAACTGCGGTACGCTTAACCAAAAAATGCATAAACTAATCCTTCTTCCGCGACCTCATCTGATGTGTCGCAGCATCAGAGATACTGCGACATCTTCTTATCGAACCGCCTGCCAACACTCAACAACATTACTCTGCATGAGATGTTTCTAGACATTGATTGATTTCCACTACAATATCTAAAAAAGGTAGAGTATCAACTGGAGATATTGAAGGGAATGTCCATCTAACTTTTTAACCTGGAGCATGTAGAGTGCAATATATAAAACAACAATGTTGGCCACTCTTTTTGCACCATGCTAGTAAATGTTTAGCTTCATGAGGCCAATGCCAAACTCACTTTGATCAAACTACCTAGCATCCATGGGAGCATATAACTCAATGCCATGAAAAATATTTCCCTTATCCATGTTGCAATGGATCCCAAACACTTCTAATCCATCACCAACGTTGTCACAAAATGGAATTCCTTATTTGTGTTCATGTTCTTCGACTACTCAGGCAACAATGAGCTACAGAACATAATCAATCATTAAACCCTGGAACAATAAATTTTTCCATTGATGTTATGAAATTACCCAATTCAAAATTATAGTTCAGGTCAAGGGGCTAACTTAAATTTTCCATCAAGGTCCAGAACTTCCATGCATGACATGACACAGATTGAATACTCTCCACTAAAAAGAGCAAAGACAGAACATGCATCTCCAAACTATACACAACAATGGGTTGAAGCTACACTGCCATCTATGTCAAATTCAAGTGGGATGCAAGGGGTTACCCATTCACAATCTCAAGTTTACCTACAAAATGGACAAGGGTCCGGTGTGATGAAGTCTAAGGTGTAAAAATACATCAAATAAGATCTTATCCTAGTGAAGATATAACCGGGTTGTGAGTTGCCAAAAATCAGGCAAATTACACAAAGATAGTTTCCTAAATCCACTTATTGAGCACACAAAGATAGTTTCCTAAATCCACTTATTGAGCATGGGAAAAAATAAGGGCAACCAAATAAGGTTGAGATTGCAACATCTCTGGTAGGAAAAGCTCCACTACAAGTCAAGCAAGAACTGCTTTAAGTCAAGGAAGAAACTATAACAAATGTCTCACCCCTTGACAATTCTTCTCCAGGAACATTGTTGAAGCCAAAGATAAAAGGAGTGTCCTTAACTAAGCTTTTCACACCTGATCAAATTAGGGAGCATATTAGTGGGTTGTGTCAATGGGTTGGTCAAGTGTGTATAATATTTCCATGTTAACATTTTAGCATTTAATCCCTCCTAATTGATTTAAATTTTATATTATATTTTATTTTGCCACTAGTTTGAAGACATAGATAGATACAGACATATCGATTAACAATTACAATAAAAAGCTTGTTTTTCCATTTATTAACTGAGATGATATTTTGCAACATTTGTACTTGTTAAGTGGAATATGAAAAATATATCATTCATGTATTAAAGTCAAGTGTTTATTAAATTATGCAAAAAGATATTTTTACACACTAGTTTCAGAACAAAAGCTTCTGTAGAGTTTGATTTTATCCATGTTTTTCCTCTTTTGTGTGAGAACATTGCTTTCTTTTTTATTGTTTTTATCTGATGTAGGCTTCCTTCCTTATGATAAAATGCAATTGGATTTTTTCTTTGACAGAGTAAAGCAAAAGCTAAAATAGATCATGCCAGGGAGAATAACATGAATAAGAATTCATGCCAATTATGTGCAATAAAGAAGTTGACTTTTGATGCACCACCTATCTATTGCACACCATGTGGGGGTTGCATCAAGCACAATGCATAATTTTACACTATAGGAGATGGTGAGACTGGACATTGTTTTTGCATACCATGTTATAATGATATTCGAGGCAGTAAAGAAGTTGACTTTTGATGCACCACCTATCTATTGCACACCATGTGGGGGTTGCATCAAGCACAATGCATAATTTTACACTATAGGAGATAGTGAGACTGGACATTGTTTTTGCATACCATGTTATAATGATATTCGAGGAAATACAACCAGAGTGGATGGATTTGCATTTCAGAAGTCAAGACTTAAGAAGAGGATAAATAATGAAGAAACTGAAGAAGCAATAAGCATTAATTCAAGGTTTGTAAGGTTGGGTTCATTAGTTTGTTTATTAGTTTATTATTGTTATATTGTATTGTGCAATGGGTGCAATGTGATAAATTTGAAGCTTGGAAACATCAAATATGTGCTCTCTTCAATGGTAGAAGGAATGAAGGTGGACAGGTAGTGTATACATGCAAAAAAAATTACACATCAGAGATAGAGAGAGGTGAGAAAATACCATTACCACAGAGTGTTGTTCTCAGTGCAAAGGGTATTTTATTTCTATACCATGCCTGAGTATGAATCATGGAGAGAATCTCTGGGTGGATAAACATCAGGCTGGATCATAAAGTACTGTAAAGTAATGCTAGATTATTTTCTCTTTGAATATTTTGCAGTTACAAGTATGATTTTTAGTAGGATCATCAATTTTTTGTTTTTCCATTCATCCTTGGAGTTATGCACAGTCTCGGTACAAGTACTTCGAAAGAGGGGAAATATTATTTTAAAAATTTAGACAAGCATGAAAAATACTTCATTGGATTAATGAGGAAGATGGAGATGAAATTGAGTTGGCCTTCAACAAGAAGAAAATAGAGGCCAGAATGAACTGGTTAAGACATTTTGAGTTAATGAAATCAATGTGCAATAACAAGTAAAATATTGTTGAATTGAAGACTACTAGTTTGTTCATAAGTTAACATTTATGAACATAATGGAAGTCGAAAACATTTTTAGGCCAGATTGAGAAGCTTATCAATTACAATGACTTTGTAAACAAAGATTTGATCCTATTTTCCATGGAAAATTTGCAAACATCCATTCCATTCATGGTTGTGTTGCAACTGCAACCACCCTCCCCGGTATTTTATCTTGGAAATACTAGGGCCCACATTTTTTACTTAACCTTTGTTTGTTTCATACCTTTAGTCTTATTTTAAACTAATTCGTTTACTGCTTGAAGTTGGAGGTTCTCAATGAGGAGAAAATACCTAGACAATTTTTTGACCTCTCCTTAGTCAGTTTTTCTTTCTAGATTTTTTTTGTTTTGGCAAGTTTTCCCAAACTCGTCGGAACTTCGCCAAAGATTTCCCAAACTTGTCGAAACATCGATTAAAATGCTCAGACTCACCGAAACACCGCTAAAGTTTCACTTTTCTTGCCGAAACATCACCAAAACTGAACATTTTTCGTTGACACTTCGCAAAAGTTCACCTTTTCTTGTTGAAACATCAGCTAATTTTTTACTTATTCACCGAAGCATCGACGAAGTTCACTGACTCCGGAAAAACATTCAGCTAGATTTAGAAAGTATGACGAAATACTCAGCAAAATTTCCTGCTTTATGCTAAAACTTTCGCGCTAGATATCTATTTCCCGTCGAAACTTTTCTTCAAAAGATGTGTCACTTAAAATCCAATATGGTCACCGAAATAGTCGAAGATTAGTTTTCGGTGAACTTGTTGAAAATTCCACAAAAACATTTAGCGAAGATATTCATTTGATGTCAAAACACATCAACGTAACTATCGATGCAGCTCTCTGAAAAATATCATCGCTCGCAATTTCAATTTTATGCCAAAATGTGTCGGCAAGCTTTGAAGTTTCACGCTGATACAACTGCAATAGCTTAAAAATGATAAGGATAGAACAGATTATCGCATAAGAAATAGATTACGTTCTCGAAATCATCAGATTAACTTAGTGGATCCCACAAACTTGACTTGTTTGAAACCATTAAAATCCTACCGATCCACTTTAGACACATTTGAAAAGAAAACTTAGGGTTTAAAAGGGTTTCTTTAAAGAAACAAACTCCGTTATTTTTTTTCACCCAACCCCGTTCACCGCACCACTTGGAGGAGAATCTTCACTCAATACGCATGCGTCCACTAAACATTGACCCATCATGATTGAATCTAGGTAGGTATATTTTCACCATGTTTGTGGTTTAAATTGATTATTTTACACTTGGAATTTGAATATTGGGATGGTAAAACCCGTTATTGGTCTTATAGGTTCTAGGCTTAACCATTTTTTTTTCAAAATCTATTTCATCGGCCATCTCGATTTTCCTTATGGGGCCCAAGGGTTTTTCAGTTACCTTAGTTTATTTAATCTTTTTGTTCCCTAAAGCTCAGTCCGCATCCTTATAACCAAATTGTTGTCCCCTCAAAGTTTCTCCAGTCCTGTTAAACCCTAAACCCTAAATCTCAAATACACATATTTCCCCTCATGTTATTCGTGCATCTAGAACGATAGTGTTTTTCTTTGGTTGAGCTAATTGATTCACAGATGCAGTCTCGTGTGGATGGAATAGGGTGTTCTTTGCATTAATGAGAAACTGTGCATTTATGCCCATAGACGTGTTTGTTTATTAAAAAAAATTGGAAGCTATTACTGCACCTTATTCACAGTATTAATGGATTTTATGCAACATGATAATGCCTCTTCTATTTTATAGGATACAGAGATGTCGAAAAGAGGTCCTAAGCACCCCTCCAAAGCTATATTGGAGGTAGCATCTGATGGTGAAGTAGTTCAAGAGATGTCTTTGGAGATATAGTTTGATGACACTCAACCTATCGCCAACATAACCCATGAATTCAAATGGGGTGAAATTTATCATCTAATCAAAGATTAAAGTGTACCGGAAGCTACGATTGAGGAAGAGCTAATCTAATCGAACATCAAGAAATCAAGAATCCACAAAGTTGTAGCTCGACATGAGTTGTTCCCATGTGCTGATATGATAGGTTGGATCCTTCCTTATATCGACACCAAATCTCGTGTCATCACAAGTGCCACTGGAAGAGGTTTTTCCTCATTTCAGTCGGCGCATATCGGAAAATCTTACAGGCTTTCAACCCCAAAATTACTTTTGACAAAATATTGGCTCAAAACTCTGAAATTGGACTATGTAGAGTGTGCAAAGAAAATTTTGTTACCAGGGAAGAAGTTACGACAAAGAAGTAGCGGAGAATATGAAACCAAGTTTTTGAAGACTCCCTTTAAAATTGTTGCTACTCTCCTATGCGGGCTATATAGGAGACCCAAATTAGATAATTACAAGATCAGTTGGTTGCGTTTTATTTATTATATCACAATGCATGGCACCATTTTCAACTAGGCATATATCATTTGTGAGAATATGGTTCAAGCTAATGATGATGCACATAAAGGATTGAGAGTAAAGAAGGATGAATTCCACATGTTTTCTTACTTGATAGATTGTAGCATGACTCTACATCCCTTTCCTAGCCTCGGATGTGGGTGTAACCCCAGTGAGGTTCCTATTTATGTATCATACCAGATTTTATGGCCCCCAAAACATGCGAGCTACTACAAACAAATTTGCAGGAGATTCTTGGCTCCCTTGTACAAACTGATTTATGAAAAGGAACTAGATTGCATGTCTGAGGAAGATATTAGAGTGGTCACTCAATTAGGAGATTACTATTTAACCCTTGAAGGCACCTACCTACATATTTATGGAGGATCGAACAGACCACTTTTGCAACCAAAATATGTTACTGATTACATTATTTTGAAGGAAATTGTAAGACAGACATTTCTTAATGGCATTGGTCATTTCCTGCACAAGAATAGGAAGGCTTCTTGTCCTCCACTCCCATTATCAGTTAGCGCATACAGGTTGAATAAGGTCAAGGATTCATAGGAGTCGGTGAAGGATTTAGATTCATTCCACTTTGTGAAAAAATATTTATAAGGAATGACAGTCACCAAAAGGTGGCCCTACATTGTGCTTCAGTTAAAATTCATTAGGAGTATGCTGATCAGTTCTTGAGAGAAGAAGAAGTATATAGGTGGGTCTAAAACCTTACAGAATTAGACAAAAGACTTAGCAAAATGAAAGGTGGTAAGGACACGAGCTCTAGCAAACCATCGGGTACCTCTATGCAAGGAGACATAGAAGAAGATGTTAGGAAAAAAGCAGTAGAAGAAGCCCTCTTGGTAGAAACTAACAAGATACTCTAGGAAGAAGAACTGGCAATGAAGGTAAAAGAAGAGAGAAAAGCAAAGGAAGAGGAAGAAGAATTAAAAAAAAAGGGTTGAACAAGAAAAATTGGATAGGTTGGCAGCATAACAAGAAGAAAAGAGAGTTGAGTTACTACGACAACAACAAGAATTAGCTCAACAAGAAGAATTACAAAAGAAGAAAAAAGAAGAAGAATCATTCAAGAAACTTGTGGAAAATCAAAGTCTACAAGAAGGTGATGAAATCTATGCCATGTATATTGACACTATGACAGACACTAACATAGAGATTCCTCTCACCGGAGGACATCTTCATCTAGTTGAGATGGGACTCACTCCGTTCACACCATCCAAGCAACATGTTGTTTCTAAATTAGAAACTATAATCTATGATCCCAAGAGGAAGATTATTATGAATAGGAAAGAGAAGAGGCTTAAAATCGCCTCACAACCTAGCATTGTCACAATACAGTAAGTTCTAGTAGTTGAAGGCACCAACAAGGATCCAAAGTTCACAGCATCTACTGGTGTTGCTGCAGCCTTGGCTAACGAAGACCATATACACAAGTTAACAGAAAATGTAGAAATCAATAAGGCCAAAGTGGTTAAACTTAAGGACAATCTAGTTCAATCTAGGAATGAAGGGATTGAAATAAGACATCAATGGGATTCCCTCAAATTGCAAAAGGAAGAGCCATGCACACTGTACAAAGCCCATAAGTAGAGAGAGATTCACTAAATGTCCAAATGGTAATATTGGAAGGTGAGAAATCGGATCTAAATTCCCAATTACAAGGGATGCAAGTGAAGGAAATATAATGGAACCAACAAATAAAATCTCTCACTATTGAGAAAGGAGCTCTACAGAAACAGGTAGTGGAGATTAACGAAGAAAATGAGTCATTGATGATTGCATTGAATACTGCACAGGAGTAGAAACATGACTTAACTCCATTTTATGACTTTTCCTCCACTCTTCAGGAGCAATTGTTCCACTCATATGATTTGATAATGGAGAAAACATTTGAAGTACAGGGAATGGAAACTAGGCTCAAGCAGATATCTAAAACAACTACTGCCACTAGACATAAACTAGGATAAATTCATAACAGGATGAAGAAGCTTACTAATTAGAGAAAGATAGCTAAATAAATTCCTTCCCATTTGCGCAAAAGATCTACAACAGAATTGAATTTGGATTTTGCAACCTTAGACTGTTGCTAGAAGGCTAAGAGAAAATTACAGAGTGAAGTGGCAGCTTATATTTCCAAGCGTGAAGGAATTCACCAGAACATTGCTAGGGCCTTTGAAAAATGTCATTTTCCTTCTCTTGGCACATTCGAAAGCCATGTACCAAAATATCAGTGGTTGAATGAGCTGGGGACCATCAAAGATGAAGGTATTGATACTATTTGAAGTCTGGATAGCATCACTCCAGAGTATTTACAGGACTGTATTGGGTAAGCTACTTTGAAAATGCAATACTTGGGCAATGAGCATAGTTCAACAACTAAAGGGCTCAGTGCTATGGTTAAAGATTTGTCATTTCATGAAGTGGCCTTAATGTTATTGGAGCCTTAGCAATTAAATATTATGTCTTATGAAAGCAACCTCTGGGATGAGTTTCTACAAGCTCAAGAGGGTGCCCCACCCTCATGATGTAATATTTTTGTTGTATTTTTATATTTTTCCCACTTATTTTATAATAAGAATACGACAAAATTCTTAGAAGGAAAAAGGTCATAGCTGTAGGAAGGTGAATTGACAAGTCACTTGGGGGGTCAAGTTGTAAAGACAAATAGAGGAAATTAGATGGGTAAGGGATTTTTCTTTGGAAAGATTGTACTTGAACTCATATGTGAGAATTATTTCTACTAATGACCAAATAATTTTTTTGAGTGGAAGCATGCATGGAATATTGTGCTTAAATGTGTGGACAAATTTGTAGAACTGATTTATTCGTTTCGTCTATGGAAATGCGGTAAGATATTTCTTATTTTGTTGGATTATTCTTATAGTTTCTAAATTATCTTGGTGTATGTACATGCAAAGATAGTTTTATTTGTTTTCTATGAGCGAAGGATGTAATGAATGTTAATCCTTAATCTATCTAATGTGTTCGCTTTATTTTGCGATTGTTAAATGTGTCTTTTTTAGTAGTTATTTTTTGTAAATGTATGATGCAGTTACCTTTCATTGCTCTTTCTTAACTTCACTCCTTGCAAGGATAGTTTAACTTAAATAAAATATTGCATTTAATTAGGACATTTACTTGACTAATCGACAGTGAAAGAAGTGATCAGACGAGAGGTAAGAACCTACGCATCACTATGTGAGGCTTCTTCCTATCGGTCAAACAAGCATAGGTAGTAAACATAAGCATTATCATGTAGGGTTAGTTACTTGCATTTCACTTAAAAAATTTATCAAAATCATATACAATGGATCAATCTATATCCACTAAATGTATTTCAATACTATCTTGAATGCTAGCCGGGTCATAAACTGGACGAGTTCCCCATTCCAAACAGTGAAGAGTCTAATTGAGACTTTTCATTGGGGAGAAACTCGACTAGAATGCTCGTAGCACCCAAACCGTGGCTCCGTTCACTAATCCGTCAATTCTGGTGGGTCCCAGAAGCCAGGTTTCAGCTAGGGGACCCCCCAAAGCATGCCTCGAAGACCTGGAAATGGTGCCAATGATCCCTCTCCAGAGCAAGGTTTTTGCTCAGTGAGGGCCATTCCAAATTCGCTCAAACGAGGAATTTCTCATCTAGAGGCCTTCGGGCATGTGTGGCCAGCATGGACAGGTCCACAATGGCCATGTGGACCTTTGGGAGCTGACGGAATCCAATTCTGCTCGCTGGTTTTGGTTCTGTGGCCCCGGAGCAAATCCCCAAAGTGTCCCCGAATGGCCCCGAGGTGCCCAACTAGAATGCCCATAGCACCCAAACCATGGCTCCGTTCGTGGATCCGTCGATTCCGGTAGATCCAGGACGCCGGGTTTCAGCTGGGGGATCCCCCATAGCATGCCTGAAAGAACCAAAAATGGTGCCAATGAGCCATCTCTGGAGCTAGGGTTTTTCTCAGTAAAGGAGATAGGGTTCACTGAGTAAAACCCTAGCTCCAGAGATGGCACATCGACACCATTTCTGGGCGTTAGAGGCACGTTGGGGGGGGTCCCATAGTTGAAAATTGGTGTCTCGGATCCACCGAAATCGACGGATTCGCAATCGAAGCCACAGTTTGGGTGTTGTAGGTATCTTGGTCCAGCACCCCCGAGGCCATTTGGGGACATTTTGAGGATTTGCTCTGGGGCCACGGAACCCAAACCGGCGATCGTACTTGGATTCCGTCTACTCCCGCAGGTCCACGTGGCCAACATGGACCTATCCACGGTGGCCACGCATGTCCTGGGGCCTCCAGATGAGAAATGGCCCCCTTGAGCGAATTTGGAATGCCCCTCACTGAGCAAAACCCTAACTCTGGAGATGGCTCATTGGCACCATTTCTGGGTCTTCGAGGCACGCTCTAGGGGTCGCCTAGTTGAAACCCGGCGTCCCGGGCCCACTGGAATCAACGGATTCGCGAACGGATCCACAGTTTGGGTGCTATGGGCATTCTAGTCGGTCACCCCGGGGCCATTTAGGGACACTTTGGGGATTTGCTCCGGGGCCACAAAACCCAAACCAGCGAGCAGAATTGGATTCTGTCGGCTCCCACAGGTCCATGTGCCCATTGCGGACCTGTCCACGGTGGCCATGCATGCCCGAGGGCCTCCGGACGAGAAATGGCCCTTTTGAGCGAATTTGGAATGGCCCTCACTAAGCAAAACACTAGCTTCGAAGATGGCACATTGGAACTGTTTCCAGGTCTTTGAGGCATGCTCTGGGGGATTCCTTAGCTTAAAAACAGCTTCCCGAACCCACCAGAATTGACGGATTCGCGAACAGAGCCACGGCTTGGATGCTATGAGCATTCTAGTCGGGCACCCTGGGGCCATTCAGGGACACTTTCAGGATTTGTTCCGGGGCCACGGAACCCAAACCGGTGAGTGGACTTGGATTCCGTCAGCTCCCACAGGTCCACGTGGCCATTGTGGACCTATCCATAGTGGCCATGTATGCTCGGGGGCCTCCGGACGAGAAATGCCCGCCTTGAGCGAATTTGGAATGGCCTTCACATTGGGGTCAAATTTGCAAAATCGTCGACCAGGCACTTATGGATGGCGTTCCCAGCTGGAACCTTCTTAGACACACTTGCAGGACTCCCTGGAACCCATTTTTGTTGCACGGTTGGAGTTATATGACCTAGTTAGGTATCCAGCAAGTGTCCCCGAAGGCCTTTTGGATGTGAGACGGAACGAGCCATAGAATGACGACCGTGGCTCGGATCGACAAACTGTCGACTCCGGTGGATTCAAGACGCCGGGACAGTGCTAGGGGTGCCCCTCTCCTCTGGTCCCATGTCCCAGGTGTCATCTTGTAGGTAAATTTTGAAAAATAGGGTTTTGCTCAGTAAGGGAGTGTGCAATTTTTGCACATTGGGGTCAAATTTGCAAAATCGTTGACTAGTCACTTATGGCTGGCATTCCCAGCTGGAACCTCCCTAGACAGACTTGCGGGACTCCCCGAAACCTGGTTTTCTTTCACGATTGGAGTTCTATGCCCCTGGTAGGTATCTAACAGATGTCCCTGAAGGCCTTTTGGATGCGAGACAGAATGAGCCATAGAATGACGACCGTGGCTCGGATCGACAAACCGTCGACTCCGTTGGATTTAAGACGTCGGGACATTGATAGGGGTGCCCCTCTCCTCTGGTCCCATGGCCTAGGTGTCATCTTGTAGGTCCATTTGCAAACTAGGGTTTTGCTCAGGAAGGGAGTGTGCAATTTTTGCACATTCGGGTCAAATTTGCAAAATCGTCCACCGAACACTTATGGCTCATGTTTCTAGTTGGAACCTCCCTAGACACACTTGCAGGACTCCCCAAAACCCAATTTTATTGCACGGTTGGAGTTCTATGCCCCCGGTAGGTATCCAACAGATGTCCCTAGAGGCCTTTTGGATGCGAGATGGAACGAGCCATAGAATGACGACCGTGCCCTCGGATCGACAAACCGTCGACTCCATTGGATTTAGGACGTTGAGATAGTGCTAGGGGTGCCCCTCTCCTCTGGTCCCATGGCCCAAGTGTGATCTTGTAGGTCCATTTTGAAAACTAGGGTTTTGCTCAGTAAGGGAGTGTGCAATTTTTGCACATTGGGGTCAAACTCGCAAAATCATCCACCAAGCACTTATGGCTCATGTTCCCAGCTGGAACCTCCCTAGAAACACTTGCAGGACTCCCCAAAACCCCATTTTGTTGCACGGTTGGAGTTCTATGCCCCCGGTAGGTATCCAACAGGTGTCCCTGAAGGGCTTTTGGGTGCGAGACGGAACGAGCCATAGAATGATGACCGTGGCTCGGATCGAAAAACCATCAACTTCGTTGGATTCAGGACATCGGGACAATAGTAGGGGTGGCTCGTCCATCCCATGGACCAGTTGTCATCTTATAGGTCCATTTTTCAAACTAGGGTTTTTCTCAGTAAGGAAGTGTGCAATTTTTGCACATTGGGGTCAAATTTACAAAATCGTCGACCGAGCACTTATGGATGGTGTTCCCAGCTGGAACCTCCCTAGACACACTTGCAGGACTCCCCAAAACCCGGTTTTGTTGCACGGTTGGAGTTCTATGCCCTCGGTAGGTATCCAGCAGGTGTCCCCTAAAGGAGTTTTGGATGCGAGACAGAATGAGCCATAGAATGGCGACTGTGGCTCGGATTGACAAACCGTCAACTCCGTTGGATTCAAGATGTTGGGACAGTGCTAGGGGTTCCCCTCTCCTCCCATCCAATGGCCCAGGTGTCATCTTGTACATCCATTTTGGAAACTAGGGTTTTTCTTAGTAAGGGAGTGTGTAATTTTTGCACATTGGGGTCAAATTTGCAAAATAGTCGACTGGGCACATATGGTGATGATGATGAAGATGATGACGATGAAGAAGACATTGATGATGATGGTGATGGTGATGGTGATGGTGATGGTGATGGTGATGGTGATGGTGATGGTGATGGTGATGGTGATGGTGATGGTGATGGTGATGAAGATGATGATGATGAAGAAGATGATGATGATGGAGATGTTGATGATGAACCTAGGGATGACAATGATGGTGAAGATGTCGATGATGATGATGATGGAAATGATGATGAATACGTTGATGATGATGATGATGGTGATGGTGATGAAGATGAAGATGATGGTGATGAAGAAGATGAAGACGATGGAGATGTTGATGAGGAACCTAGAGATGACAATGATGATGAAAATGTTGATGATGATGGTGGTGATGATGGTGATGATGGTGATGTTGATGGTGCTGGTGATGGTGATGAAGATGATGATGATGAAGAAGACGAAGATGATGGAGATGTTGACGAGGAACCTAGAGATGACAATGATGATGAAGATGGTGATGATGATGATGATGGTGATGATGATAAAGACGTTGATGGTGATGGTGATGGTGATGGTGATGGTGATGGTGATGATGGAGATGTTGATGAGGAACCTAGAGATGACAATGATGATGAAGATGTTGATGATGATGATGGTGATGATGATGAAGACGTTGATGATGATGGTGATGGTGATGGTGATGGTGATGGTGATGAAGATGATGGTGATGAAGAAGATGATGGTGATGGAGATGTTGATGAGGAACCCAGGGATGAAAATGATGGTGAAGATGTTGATGATGATGATGATGGTGATGGTGATGGTGATGGTGATGGTGATGAAGATGATGATGGTGATGGTGATGGTGATGGTGATGAAGATGATCATGATGAAGAAGATGAAGATGATGGAGATGTTGATGAGGAACCTAGAGATGAAAATGATGATGAAGATGGTGATGAAGATGATGATGGTCATGATGATGAAGACGTTGATGGTGATGGTGTTGGTGATGGTGATGGTGATGGCAATGGCGATGGCGATGGCGATGGCGATGGCGATGGCAATGGCGATGGCGATGGTGATGGTGATGGTGATGATGATGAAGAAGATGATGATGATGGAGATGTTGATGAGGAACCTAGAGATGACAATGATGATGAATATGATGATGATGATGGTGGTGGTGATGATGATGAAGATGGTGATGGTGATGGTGATGAAGATGATGATGATGAAGAAGATGAAGATGATGGAGATGTTTAATAGGAACCTAGAGATGAAACTAATGGTGAAGATGTTGATAATGATGATGATGGTGATGATGATGAAGACGTTGATGGTGATGGTGATGGTGATGGTGATGGTGATGATGATGATGAAGAAGATGAAGATGATGGAGATGTTGACGAGGAACCTAGAGATGACTTTCATCCCTACATCATAATATCCCTCTCCATAACTTCAAACTTTTCATACTCACCCAAAGAATCTTAATTTCAAGCAAACACTTTAAGCAAATTGAGTTTATTTCACATCCTGGGAAAAGGAAAAATAAGCTCACGGACAAGAAAGACAATAAAGGGTCTAGTTTGCAAGAGAGACTTATATGTTAAATGGGGTGAATTTTCAACCAATCCCCCTTGGCATGCAATCATATCATGACAACCAAGCCATCCAAAATAACATCTCATCATGCAACAACAAACAAGTGGTAAGTTAAGGAACTTGCATCACCTTCCTTGATCCTTGTCCAATTCTCATGCACAAGCATTTATGTTTTATATGATGGAGAATTGAGTGGTGGACATGGGTTTATTGGAAATATATATTGGATATGGCTCAATGCATTTTCTCTAATCCCAAACCTTGGTTTGATCTCCAAGCATGAGACAAAGTGCTATGGGCACTTTAGTTGAGGTTGGCTCCACTAGAACTAGGAAGGAAAACCTTATCACAATTGGTTGTTAATTTTTTAGTTCTAGATATTTGGCCATGACCATTCCTAGTGTATTACAATGTTGTCCAACTCAACATGGTCATTTCTATAATAAATTATACTCTTTATTATGGAAAAATTGATCCATGGTTATGATGGATCTATGCTAGTTTCATAAAGAGATTGTAGACACCATTTTACTCTCACCATTGAATGTATCAACATGTTTAAGAATCCATTTAAAAATGCTAACAACAAATTTGGACTAGTTTTCAAGTATAGCCAAGACCATCTTGACTAAGATTGGGTCAAGATTTTGTGACTGATGGGGACCTTGTAGTTAAAGAATAGGTTTTTGCTGAAGTCATGTAAGAGCCAAGCCTTGCATTCAAAGTTGTGAAATTTGATGGCATCCTTGGCCTTGGCTTCCAGAAAATATCGGTAGGAAAAGTTGTGTCGCTCTGGTATAATATGGATAACCAAGGCCTAATCAAAGAACTTGTTTTCTCTTTCTAGATGGATTGAAAAGTGGGTGATGAAGAGGGCACAAAGATTGTGTTTGGTTTTGTTGATCCCAATCACTTCAAGGGTAAACATACTTATGTTCCTATTACATGTAAAGGCTATTGGCAATTTCACATGGGGGACTTTCTCATAGGTGGTCAATCAACAGGTTCTTGTAGTGGAGGTTGTACTGCCATTGTGGAAAAACCTCTCCACTAGCTCGTCCCTCAGGGATTATCACAAAAATCAATGAGGCTATTGGTGCCTCAGGGATTTCTAGCCAAGAATGTAAGAGTGTAGTCTTCTAATATGGAGATTTGATAATGGAGATTTTGATTGCAGAGACAAATCCTAAAAATATTTTTTCCTAAATAGGATTATGCTCATTTGATGATACTAGGTATGTTAATATGAGAATTGCAAGATCAACTAGTAGTAGTGGCATGTGTGCCACTTGTGAGATGCAAATAGTATGGGAAAAGAATCAACTAACTAGGAATGCGTCCAAGGACCAAATCATTCATGTCTTTATTGTTTATGCTACAGTAAATGACTAATTATTATATTGTTATCACTTGTCAATTAATTATACAGTGCATTCAAGTTCTACATAAATCTAATGTAGGTTTAAAGGTTAATAGTTTGATCCCAAGTTTTAATATTTTAGTTGTCCCACAGGAAAAAGCATAGATAATGGTAGTGGTAGAGCATGAAATTAAATAACAATATTGACTATTATGATGTTTTTCATGTAGGTAAATAGCAACCACACTAATATGGATGAGTATGGATGAGTATAATACCTTCAGATCCAAACAGGACAAGCCCCACTTCATCATTCTTACTAAAATATACCTGTACAAATCAAATATTTCCATGTAAAGTGAATTTGGAAAGCATGAAAAGTGTTAGTGACATGTAACTAAGCATGTATGTATGTGTGTATCTCTATGTATGTATGTATGTAAGTGTGTATCTCTATATATGTATGTATGTATGTATGTATGTATGTATCTCTATGTATGTATGAATGTATGTATGGAAAAGACATGTATGTATGTATGTATCAACAAAAAATGCATGTACCAACAAAATAACATAAAAATACACATACCTCGATGTAGAACATAACATTCTTTGATGCAATTATTTCTCTTATGTAAAGTTGACTAGCCTCATTCAACAAATCCATCTGGATCCTCTCTGTTGCTAATTGTCTCCATCAATCTCTCGTGCTTTGAATGAGGCAGGTAGTAGCATACCTTAGTTGATCTCTTGCTTGACATTGTCTGTAGATGGATGTTTGTGCCAACGATCAAGTTTGTGAAGTGATACACCACTGAACTTGGTATATAATCCATGAATACATGCCCACTAGTCTTTCTTGACTTCCTATCTAGTGTAAGATATTCCCCCTTAACCACCATCGATCCAATCGGAAATTGAATGCCTTCATCGTCGATTAATGATCCATAGAGGGTTTTCTTACCTTGGATGCACCGTGCCAACCAATAATCTGTGCCCCATTCATTGTCTTTCGGGGCAACAACTTCGTATATGTGTCCTAGTTGTACAACACTTGAGATATGGTCATAGTCTGTCGAAATCGCTGACTGGCCCTCCTCTAACTAGGTTGTTTCAACAACTGCACATTGGTATACTGCAAGTGACACACGATCCCATTCATCAACCCAGTCCATGCATTCGCATTCATCCCATTCATCATTGCTGTAAGGGCTGCAAAAGCAGGCAAGCTTTCACGTCCATATTTCACATAAGGGGTTGTTTGAGCTTCGAATTGAATGAAATCCACGTGTTCCTTGTACTGTGGTGCAACTATAGGAATGCGATCGATCTATGTCAACCACTCGCCAAAAATTTCTTACCACACGTCCTGCCACTGATGATGTTTGTTGATCTCTTGCTCGGTCTGACATTGTTGCAGAGCACCATTGAACTATGGATTTTGCATCTTGGATATGAAGTTTCATGTCAAACCTCATCTCTTCCCTTCGTAGTGCGGTCTTGATGCATACACCCACCCCATCATGCTCTCCTTTCCCATGCCCGGTCTCAAAATAGTTCCAGATATGCGGCACATTATAAGTCTTATGCAAAATACTCATCCATTGGAATACTTGGGCATTTTTGAATTGGCCCGCACAACCATCCGACCACATCCAATATTGATCCATATGTATATCTCTCTCCTTCAACTGATCATAGAAAATTCGAAAACAATGTTGCACATAATGCATATCATGGGTTCTATCATCACTTATGTAAAAGTTTGTCTCCTTCAATATTATCCTCTTGTCATTGTTGCTCTTTGGCCAATGCCTATACATAATATGTACCATGATGTTGACTTGGTATGAATGGTAGTATTGACTCTGGATTCATTTTGTGGTTGAAGGGTGTAATTTTATGCAAAATCCACAATTGACACTATGGTTCCAACAAGAAATGTGTCCCTGCATTTTCTGTATTGCTCATCTTGCCATCGTGCTACATGCACATGTTGAACATACTGCTCTGTTTTCTTGTAGAACTCCGTCAAGAATTCACATACCGGTACCTGTTACCATGAAAACAAGGGAAATATTACAATGTTCCCTTTGGAAGAATGTATATGTCATAAATTGAATGTGTAATATGAAAAATATGCAATATTCATTTGTACTTGTGACTTCACTAATGCAATCTTTTTACTTTCCCTCGAACTGTCTAATTGATAGGTTACATACTTGAAGCTCTGCATCTCCACGCCCATCATGCCAAATTCGTGCTCCTTGCTTTCATGAATGCAACGGTTCAAAAGAGAAAAACCACTGCACCTAGAACATGTCCCATATAGACACGATTTTTCATAATACTTTTGTCCTTCGGGCCTTGGACACATGATGTTGTGGATAAAGTCTCTTGATGCCTTCGATGGTAGTATCGATTTATTGCAGCCCTACACAATGTTAGTATGCAAATCATAAAATATATGTTTATATGTGTCATAATAATGTTCATATTCTACGTGCTATCTACAACAACAGGTTTTTTTATCAATGCATATACGAACGTACCATGGTTTGCATTTCTCAAAGTACCTTTGGCCCAGGTTCAATTGTGTGTGCGCGTTCCTGAATCTCTCATAGAGTTCAGTCTGTGTGGTGTCAAGGAAGTGTTTAACATGGGGTTCACGTTCAGTAGAACCTTTTCTCAGCTTTATCATGTATCTTTGGTTTGATGAAGGTCTAGTATGATCATGCCAAAACTTTTGTACTAACTCCTTAACAGCATCAATTAGCTTCCTATCTGCATGAGGCAACCTACCAACAAAATCCCAACAATCATTTCCACCCGAAGTGTCAAGATTTTCTCTTATAACAGAGTTTTATTAATAGTTTTTCTATTTAATTTGAGTATGTGAGAAGTGTGTGATAGCAGGCGACGTTTCCTTGTGGACTTGCTTACAATTGATTCCGCTAAAACACGATGAGCCGCACAAAGATCTTTTGTACGAGACGTATTCCCAATTGCATTAAATGCAGATTGGATATTTCTAACAATATGACTGCTAGCCTATGAACTTTTAACCATCTTTATGCCCAAAATTCTCCTAACAACGGCTAAACAATGTGACTTTAACAAACATAGCAATAATTGACATTTACCTGCATCACCTTTGGATTCAAAATATTCTTTGACAATTTTGTTGCATTGCCATTCGATAGTGCGTTTTGGAAACTTACCTTCAAGCCCCAACATAGCACTTTCATCCACATGAATACGTCTAGGAGTTCTTCTTCTTGCACTAGACAGTCGAGGTAGGGAGGGTGGACACGAGACATGAATACCGGAGCTTGTTTGTTGTGGTGCTTTGTTCACAGATTAGGCCATAATTGGAGTGTGGTCGACATGGATGTGGTCTTCTTGGGGAGATTTCAAATTAAGCAAGGCTTGTATGTCCATCTCTACCCATGCAACATCTCCCAATATTCCGGTGTGGTGAGGAACTTCAGCATGAATCATTGATGGATTGTTGGTTGGAATTTCAGTTGGGTCTGTTGGACGCGACCACTTTACATGTGGTTCTGAACAAGAGGTTGTCATGTCAACAACTGTGTTAAGATCAGTGGCAGGATCTGGGGCAATGACAGGACCATGTCTCACTCTTTCCATTCCCAACCTGCCCTTTTCTCTTAAGTCATTGACCTTTTCAATGGGAAGATTCCTTCTATTTTTTTTGTTCTGTTGCGTGAGTTCCCCATCTCCAAAAGTCTCTTTAACAAAACTATCAGGCCTACCCATGCAAAAGAAACAAAAAATACGATATCAGTTCCATTATACAATGAACTTGACACATTCCAACATAACTTACCACTTTACAAATTAACACATACAACTACAGACTATGTTGTTTTATTTGTGTTCGAATAAACATCATTATCCCTCACAATTCCAATCAATATATATGATGGTTGGTCAAGTGTAGAGTGGAGAAACTATTCTCTTTCCTAGCCATGAATTCATAAAAATTATGGTAGTAACACCCTACAACCGAGATGGCTAGAGATGCCTTGGGAGTAGTTTGATAGTTTTTCTACATCAAATAAGGTAAAGAGAACAAGTTTACTAATTACACAATGAGGAGGTTGCAAATTCCCCCAAGGAAGGAGATTTCAATGGGGTAGAGGCAAGTAGTCAAGCTCAAAGGCACGATATTAAAGAAACATTACGATAAACATAGCATGAAGATGAGAGCATGGACAAAATTTCATGAACTAATCAATATGGACCCTCTCCCACGATTTCTTCTTAGGATTGTATTCAAATTGAAGAGGCTCAAAAGAGAACCTCATCATAGATGGGAATGTGTGGGGGAGGAATAGTTTGATAGTTTATGATATAGGTTTTGCTATGGTGTAAACAATGTATAAAAGATGGAGGTTTATTAAACCATTTATTTGTATTTTTTTCAAATGAAAAAGAGTTTATGCTAGAGATGCCTTGGGAATAATTTGATAGTTTTTCTACATCAAATAAACATAGCATGAAGATGAGAGCATGGACAAAATTTCATGAACTAATCAATATGGACCCTCTCTCATGATTCCTTCTTTGGATTTTATTCAAATTGAAGAGGCTTAAGAGAGAACCTCATCCATACCATCCTTGTGTGAAATCAAAATATATTCATGGTAATAATTATTGGTTTACATTGCATACTTCATCCTGTCTAGTGTTCATATGAGTTTTTTTAGATGTGAACTTGGGAATTCTTCTTGTCAAATTGATTGTTGTCTATCCATGGATATTGTTGTATGCATATGATAAAAACAAAAAGGAATGGGAGAATCTCAAATCTTTTGAATGAAAAGAATTATTTACAATTCACCATACCTATAGAAATGATCTCCACTTGTAATAGAAACTGGTAGCTTGAATGTATCCACTAGATTCCAAGACCACTGAAGATGTTTGTTAGAATTCAAGGGTGTTTTTTTGTCCGATAGATCAATGAGTGTCCAAAATATGAATGAGTGTGAGCCAATAAGCAACCTGTAAGAGCTTGAAACCCGCGAAAGAATGAAAACCCGTGTTTTTTGGTAGAATTCCCGGGAACATAGAACTCTGTTTTTTTAACTAGCAGCAGACACGCACATGCATGTTTCTAAAGCGTACACGTCACTAGCACGCACATGCTAAAACATGCGCACGCGCCTCTGCATAACGTTTACACCATTTATTACCCAACGTTTACACCATTTAATGTCAAACGTTCCCCCACTTTGAAAATATTTGCATAAATTGGACTCGGTGATGAAATTTGAAGGATGGGTCTTAAATTTTATTGGAACGGTCGGTCTTAATTTTTATTGAAAACTACTTAGATTGCGTAATAACCATATTGTGTCATCTGCATGATCTTATGCATAGTGAAAGACGTTGTAACTAGATATAATCTTAAAATAAAACTAGAACCATGAGAAAATTACTTACTGTTAACTATGTACAAAAACAAGCCACTAAGCAAAACGAGGCTATAATAAACCGACAACCAAAATATACATATAAAACCAACCAAAACCTTAATTCAAACCGAACAGAGGGAAATCATCCAAGCTTGAGAGATGTAAGAATGATGGACATTAAGCACCTAAGAAAAAATAATACATAGCTCAAAAAAATATTAAAAAAAAATCCTCCATACCAAGCAAGTTAGCAACGCTAGCATCATAGGGGAATCGGCATCAAATTTTGTTGTTCAAGACTTGTCACGACAACATACATGTATGGGATGGAGGGGAAATGGAATCAAGCCTAAGTCAACTAGAGCCTTGCGACTCGACTAGAGTCTCGACAATCTACCTTTTAAATTGAACCAGAATAACAAAAGAACTCTGTTAATGGCTCGATTTGCAAAAATTCTAGATACATGAGTAATTAAGAGCTCGAGGCTCTAAAATTCGATGTGTTTTTTTACCAATCCACGATTCGGTGAATTCATAGTCATTGGCATAAAATTTAAGTTATTTAATGAAAGAATTAATGTATCTACCTCTATGTCGAAACTGTTTTCCATGCTGATGCGGGCCACTACCCTCCTTGTTGTCTTACCAAAAGGCATGAGAATGAGGAATAAGACTTAAAATTATGGACTTCACCATCAAAGAAGCCTTACAATCACATTGGTAAGGAGTGATAAGATCACAACAATCCAACATGTCAATCTCAGATGATAACGTCAATTAAAGACTTATATGGTAAATTTAATATAAGACTTACTTATAGTTGTCTCGGGAGCTTACTCTTTGCGTCTTGACACATTTGATAATTTATGGTTGTCTATGCGCCTTGACCCAATTGATATTGTAAGGTGAGGATGTGCATGCATAATAATCCTTATTTATGACTATGCGATAAGGATTTAAATGGAAGAGGATGTAAAGACATGTTATTTTTATACGTATTTTGGTGGCGAGTGTCGAAGAGAAACGTGGTGATAAACCACATATGTTTGGAAGGACGGAGGGATATTACATGATCATGATCATGCCACCCATCAAATTGAAGACAATGCCTGCGCCAAAAATTGTTTTTTTTAAATTTTATTAATAACCACTGTGGTGCTTTGGTCCAAGTGTTTTTTCTAACTCATTGTTTCTCCATATTGTGTGCCTACTGCCACCTCTCTATATCAATGCATAAATCAACCTCTGCTTGGTTTGTGGTTATAGTTGCATGCCATTATTTTTAGTTGCATGCCATTGACTGTTGTTTAGAGTTTTCGTGAGTCTGTGACATTCATGCAATAAATGAATTCTTGTAGAGGAGGACTCATCAAAGAGGCAATTTGAATTTCATTTTGACAAAAAACATATTTTGTAAAGATCAAATGCCATGAATATTGAATTTCAGACTACCATGCAAGACCATGGATATGTTGCAAAGCATTGAACATCATCGAAGAATGAAAAAAGGTTCCTCGAGATCTTATTGAATCATATTGAGCTCAATTGAATTCCACTTGAGCCTTAATTGAAAATTCTAGACCTCAAGCATCATCAATAGCACATAGAATCCATGACACTATCCCTCTACAAGGAGTCTTTTGCATATGAATTGAATATTGCTGCCATTATAATGTCTTGGGCATCAAGGATTTATCTTGTCTCCTTAACCATGGCTAGCAGAGGGAAACAAGATCCTCCAACACTAACTCTTGCTTCTTAGGCACAAACACCATGAATGAGTCCTTAAAACACCACATATGAAATCTATAGGGTATTAGTCAACTTCAAGTGTGTTATGTGTGCCATGACTAGGTTAGTTGTGAACCAAAAATGGGTCTTGAGGTCTGACCAAGGTATATGGACAACAAGAAGCTCCTCATGCCTTAAATGAAGCTTCTCAGGCTCAAGTACCATGAAAAACACCTACAACTCAATAACCTTCTTAGGATATGATGTTGAATGCATCTTCAAACCACCACACATAACCCTTGTGGGGTATCTCTAGCAAATGTAGAGGGATACATATACCATGATTAGGCTACATTGCATGCCTTTAAAAAGATGATAACGATGATGATAAAAAGATGATGATGATGATAATCATGACTAATATCATCATCATCATCATTGTAATCGCCGTCACCATCATCATCACCATCATCATTATCACCATATTCATCATCAACATCATATTCGTCATCATCATCATCATCATCATCATCATCCTCATCATCATCCTCATCATCATCATCAACATCATTATCATCATCAACATCTTCGTCATCATATTCATCATCAACATCATCATCATCATCACTGTCATCATCATCTTCATCATCATCATCTGTCATCATCATCATTGATGATGATGATGATGATGATGATGACGAAGATGATGATGATGATGAAGATGGTGGATGATGATGAAGATGAGTACGAAGATGAAGATGATGATGATGATGATGACGAAGATGATGATGATGATGATGATGATGATGATGATGATGATGATAATGAAGATGGTGGATGATGATGAAGATGAGTGCGGAGATGAAGATGATGATTATGACAATGATGAATATGATCATCATCATCGTCATCATCATAATTATCTTCATCATCACCATCATCATCATCATTGTCCTCATCATCCTCATCATCATCGTCGTCATCGTCATCATCATCATCACCCTCTTCCTCATCATCTTCCTCATCATCATCATCATCACCATCATCATCATCATCATCATCATCTTGGTCATCATCTTCATCATCAACATCATCATCATCATCTTCATCATGATCATCATATTCGTCATCATCATCAT